>CM077105.1:8579053-8604349 GCA_039619505.1 Cimex hemipterus
TTCTTCATTTTCTTCTCTTTCTCTTCTTCTTCAACTCTCTCTCCCCTCTCTTCTTCTCTCTCCTTCTCTTCTTCTTCAACTCTCTCTCTCTCTCTCGTTCTCTCTATCTTCTTCTCTTTCTCTTTCTTCTTCTTCATTTTCTTCTCTTTCTCTTCTTCTTCAACTCTCTCTCTCTCGTTCTCCCTATCTTCTTTCTTTTCTTCTTCTTCTTCCTTTCTCTCTCTCTTTCTCCCCCCCTCTCTCTCTTTCTTTCTCTCACGCTCACCCACTAAATATTCTATATATTTAATAATAAAATGTATATTATACTCTGTTTTATATTTTATGAAAATTAGTAAGGTTATGTTCGGTGATATAACTAAAAGTAACGAAAAATTTTGGTTTTCAAAACACACAAAAGTTATTTGATATTAGAACCGATAGAAATAAAGACTCTGTCTCGATCTTATCCATTCCATCTGACATATGATTAATACTGATCAATTGATCTATCATGGTAAATATGTCAAAAAGTCATGATTTTCCAAAAGATACATATCTTTAAAAATTTACAGAACAGTGTGCCTTATGTAAACCTTTTGAGTCTGACAAAGAGGGAACAAAAATGCAAAATAGTGTTGTATATCACGCACATTTGAATCTGCCATAAAGTAAAGATTGAATAAAATGATCATTCAGAAATCGTGAGATGCAGTTTGGTATGATGTGGGTGTCAGAAAATAATTTTCTTTGTCGTGCCAACGTTTCGATCTTTATTGAGATCATCTTCAGGGCCTGGGATTTACAAACATTGTTTAAATTTAACAAATACATGTAGGATGTGGAAAAAGTGGATTTATACCATGCAAAAAAAGATATATTTAATAAAATTATTACTCAAATTACTCACTCAAAGTATTAGTTTTTTGCGAACCACATCCTATATGTATCTGTTAAATGTAATCAATGTTTATACATTCCAGGCCCTGAAGATGATCTCAATGAAGATCGAAACGTGGACAAGATAATGGTTTTCTAAAACCTGCATCACACCACAACGCATCTCACGATTTCTGAATAATCACCGACTAACGGCCACTAATCAGTACACGTTAAATAAAATGATTGACTAGAAAAATTAGTCAAACAAAAGAATTGACCCGAGAATACCGAATAAGTTTTTGACGTTGCGCTTACACTTCGTTTTGTATTTAATTTTTCTGCGACTCAAAATCATTGACATCACTGGATTAACAATACGTCAAATAATGCTCATAAAAACAAAATAATCCTATCAAATTTCGATTTTTCTTATAATTTCAGACTATTCTTGCCATTGATTCGATAGAAGACAACGTGTTTTCCAACAGCCGGATTTTGTCGAAGAATCGCTAAAAAAGAAATTGCTCGGTATGTTCGTTTTCTGACACACAACTTTGATAAGCGTGATTCTGTTTTAGAAAGATTTTTTTTTTACTGTGAGAACTTATCAATTCTCATATAGTTAAAACAGCTGATATTTTTACGTCCATTTAAACAAATTTATAAAACTACATTAATTATTAACAGCACTAATAGAAAACAAATTGCTCTAATTTTACATTGTATACATTTTAAGACTGTAGAAATTAGTAATAAAGTATGATATTATGGTGATAAATTAAGTCATTGGGCGTAGTAAACAGTTGTATAAAAAAATATATCCTACTCGTAAATGTTACTTTCTCAAAATGTTGAAATACACCGACAGGCATAAAATTCTGCCCAGTGGTAATATAACTTGATTTGTATATATTTTTGTACATACTCATGTTTTTTAACGTTTAATAATTGAATCTTTATCCAAAAAAGTTAAAAAAAAAAATGTAAATTGCTAAGGAAAATGGAATTTTTTTTTTTCAATTTAAAAAAGACAGACAGATAAAATTTGTTTTAGATTTTTAATTATTATTCCAATATTAATATTTCCTCCTCTTGCGTTATTTATATCTTGAAAACACTTCGGTATACTTCCTACCTGTCTGTAAATCTGTAGATGTCTCTTTGCTGGAGGTTAGCCCGTTCTTCTGGAGAGTATCAGGAAGCGATGATCACATCACTGAGCTACGTTCAAAAGGTGGGACAAATTACAGGCAGGAGAGTACGTAAATATTGCTGTCTAACAATTTTATGAAGAATGGAAGAACTGTTATTCCCCTCACTGTTTGCAGTTGTAGCTTCACCCCAAGAGAAAATCGGAAAAAATCTTCCAAACACCCATTCCACAGGGTTTCTAATTCTTACAAAAGGTTCGTTGCGGCCGTTTCGTATTGGACGAGTAACAGACGGTTGCCATTTGCTGACTTTGTGTGTATCTTTTTGATAACGGTTTGCCTATAGGCAAAAATTCCCACCCAAAATGTTCCAGAATTTCATCTACACAGCAAGGGTGCCGTCAGACCCTCCACGAACAACAACCAACCAAAATTACAAGCTTCGTTCCCTTCATTTCGCCTTCTCCACATTCATTCGCGCCCATGTGGAGATCATAGAGCCGATGTACAATTAAAAAATACAGCAGACCGATCGTCCAAGGACCAATGGCTGTGTTCTCGAGAACAACAATGTGTGTTCTGGTAAATTTTCGTACTGTAGGCGAAAAGCCATTGGTCCATACTGATTTAAGGTTCCTCGAGCAGTGCTCAGAAATTTGACCTCCTCAAACCTCCTTGAGCTGTTTGTTCATTCAACCTTGAACAACAGTAAGGATCCGTTTCGCAAAATTCTCAAAGTTAAAAACGGCAATAAAGTTCTGTTACCCTAGGTCGTCCTGGCGGCGCGTTCTTCTATGGTAGGACCCAGAAGCTACAAAACGTCTAGCATCGTCATCGAAGTGTTTCATATGGAACTCCAATGACAACACCCGCATGATGAAACGTTTATCGTCCATAAGTGCCACACGTCGCGCAACATCCTCAGCACTACGTGGCATTTTTAAATTTAAAAATCAAAATCAAGAAAACAAAGATGAAAAATTAACAGTTTATTGCTTTAGAATTCAAATGAGACATTAAATTTTAAATTCCGTAAAAGTTAAACATTCAAAAATCTTTTATCCGTGTTATGGATTAAGGATTAAGTTTGTTTACGCCTGATTCCCAATTCTCAATTTAAAATATAGCATAAACAATTATTTAGTGATAAAAGCAATGAGACAAATTTTGGTTTGTTCGAGAAAATGGAAAAAAATAGTGAGGTGGAATTTTGTGTCTATCCGTGTATTTCAACCGGCAATAATTCTCTCCCATGGAAATAGTTTCATATTTGAAATACCCTACTTTGATATACTTGTTTTTTCACCTTACCATCAAACAATAAACAAATTTGGTAAGTCCTTCAGGCAAGATGATTTCATTTTCACGAATTTTCCATTTAACCAACCTGGACAAATTGTCATCTCTTCTTATTTTTACATATGTACCCTATCAACTTAAGTGCATCAAAGCCAATTATCCTTTCTGTAACCAACGGAAAGTGCAAAACATCGCAGTCCACCAAAATTAAAGCATGAGTTAAAGTTTGTTTTTATATAAGCTTGCAGATGCATGTATAGTTGCACACAAGTGCTGTTCATACGCAGTCCACCGACAATTCGATCTTTTGTACTTTAAAAACTGGCAGATTCACAAACTTCTATCTACAATTACCGACAGGCCTCGATAACCGTTCAACTTGGGTGTTGGCAGTCCGAGGACAGACGTTATCCATCTAACCACCAAGGATGGGCGCCGGATGGTGTGATCAGAAGTTGTGCACTAAATAGCCGGTTATGCAAAAAGATTCTTGCTTACACTTCCTAATATTCGTCATTATCTACCTCTCAGAGGCGACCTGAACAAGGTGACTGGTATTTTCAGAATCTTTATTGTTTATAGGTTCTAGCTGTAGGTTTTAGGTTGAAGTGATTCCCGTTCCAGGCATGTAATAACTGTTTGCTATTGGAACAATGGATTCACCCATGCAATCGATGGAATGATTTGTTTGAAATCAATGTATTGAAAAAAAACGTAAACTGAAGCTTTACCAATTTAACTCACAAATACGTTTGTAACAACAGCCAACAAGCTTGAGAATAAATCACCTAATAAAGCACATTAAATTTCTCATTAATGTAACGAAAAAAACGAATTTGACACAATAACAAATTGCTTTTTAATATTTTTGTTGGAAATTTAGTCTGGTTTTGACTATTTTCATTTGATATATAAACCTTTTATCAATTTTTAATGTTTTAACTGATAGGTCAGAGATGTTTTAAGTCCTTTAGCACAGGAAGTATGTTCTTTTGGTATGTTTGTAATCGCAATAATTTCTCTTCCGAAAAAGAACCATTCGTTGTGAACTCAGCAGCCATCCGGCTCACAAATTAAAACTATTTCACAACCGCTCTCCCAGAGGGGAAATCGATTTTAATAAACCTGACTTTATTGGATGCCCGTCGGACCTTCGAGCATTACGAAACTGTTAAACGACTTCCGATCAAACATTTCGGGTTTGACATGAAAATTTTTCCTACTTCTTCACCATCAATTAGTACATTGTTGAACACAGTTTGGAGACAAAGGATTTTCAAAAAAAAAAAAAAATTCATTTTATCAAGTTTTCTTTTATGTTCGTACAACCGTATAAAACAGTAGGTTTTGTTTCTTTTTCTAGAGGAAAACTATTCCAGATTTCACGATTTGACGGGTAAAATGTAATTGAACTAAGTCGATATTTTTTACATTTTGGCAATCGATAAAGTTTAAAAATCTTATCTAAGACCTTATATTTCAAGGGCCGATAAACGACTTTGTGTTACAATGTTTCATTGATCTGATAGATAAATTTCTTTTTTAAAATTACATATCTAAACGTAAATTTTCCGATTTTCTGTCTCCCTAACCAATTTTATTACCAACTCATTAAATCCACCAGTTTTCGTGGTCCGCTTGACCAATTAATTAAGATTTTTAGTTGAGATAAAAAAGTCAGTGTCACGAGCGGGATTCGAACCCACAACCTTTCGCTAGATATGCCGCTGCTGAATGATGCACTTGAGCTATCGTGACATCGATTCACTCGGGCACTAACTTCCCATCTCAACCACGCCTTTTGAATAATCCATTATTTTTGCCATTTTTCAAATGTCGTGTAATCTATTTATTACCAACGTTTTATAGTCTTTTTATTTTTATTAGTGGTATTTTTTTTAACTAAGCTGTTTCGTAATTACTTTACCTGTTTTAAACTTACTAGGCAATTATCCAAACCGCACGTGAATTTAAATAATCGTAAAAAAAATCTAAAACGAGTTAGCAATATGCATTTTTATGGTTTTTTCAGCCCCTTTTATGCTGCTTAACGTTATAAAGACAGTCTTCTACTAGTCCATGCTTTTTCGTCAACTTAATATCAATGGTATTTATGTTTTTAATTGTCTGTTTTTATCTCTATGTCAACAATTTTAATTTTTTTTGTTTTGCTTTTTTTTGTAGCATGTTTTTTTGTCAGCCAGTTAGACTTACAATTGTATTTACTTATTTATTTATTGTAGAAGAGATAAACAGAGAATTTTTTTTCATGTCTAGCAGTAAACCTATGAAATAAGTTGAAGTTGGCAATAATCTGGTAGGGTTTCTTTGCGAAAGAAAGTTTTGCCACAGTGGCGTCTTTCCGACAAGTTTCTAATTTAATGTTGTTAGTTTTGTAATTTGCGAAATTTGACTTTGAAAACAAATTATTTGAGGAGTTTTGTCTGTTAAACGTATTTTTCTGAGAGAACAAAAACAAAAAACTTTACGAAAAGTTCATAGCTCAATTAATATATATATATAACAACAGACATCGGAACACAGATAACAGATATGTTAACAGTAACGCATAAATATTAATTATGATTTTGTTAAAAAACAAAAAAGTAGGGCTGAGCTTTCAGTGCAAACGAATAAAAATTAGAACAAAATTTAAGCTTAAATATTTTAGGTTGAGATAAATATTTCTCTCTTACTTCAGTTAGTCAATTTACTCGCATTTACTTTTATTATTTGTTTTGATTAAATTTTCTTTTTTCAATAACGAGTTAAAAAGTGTATTGATTAAGTTCAAAAAGTGAAGTGTTATTTTATAATCAAATTATTTTGAACTTCTGGTCGTTGGAATCTTTTTTTTTTTAATTTATTTATTTATTAAAACTGGTCTTATTAGACCAACCATCAATTTTACAATAATATTATAGAATAAATAAAAATTTACATTCTTATAAACCCATTGGTACAATAAGATTTACATTTCACTATTAACTATTCACTTTTATCTACACAAGTTCATATGGCTTTGTTCGTTGGTCGTTGGAATTAGTGAATAATAAGCTACGAAAAAAAAACCTTTTTGCTGATTACATTGGAATTGCTTTTTAAAAACATTAACACGCTGCTAAAATAAAATGTAATGTTAGTTGCATCACGACTTCGAAGTCTTTTACTCTTTTAACTGTTCATTACATAATGGCATGATAATTTTCTCTTTTGTTTATTTAACATATCATAAAACTCAAATTAAAAATGTATTTCGTCTTCTATTTTCAGATGTACTCATAGATTAGTGGTAGAATATGCTGAAGATACCAAAAGGATTAAAGAAGAAGAAGAAAGGGAAAAAGAGCAAGCACAAAGAGGAGGATCTTTTTGATTCGGCCGAGTTAGAACAGTACCGGAAAGAGCAGCAGCAAAAACTTGAACAAGGGGGCTGTGAACCAGCGGAAGGGAACGACGAGAACAGTGAGGAGTGGCAGAAATTCAAGGCCCTCACATCCGGGGTTGATGACATATTAAAAAAGACCCAGGGCGACTTAGATCGTATCAAATCGACAAGTTTCTTCCAGAAAAAACCTCCCGGACCAAGTGCACCGGCTCCGACAGAATCCGTTGCTGTTACATCGAAGGCCGAACGCGAACCTGCCAAAGGAAAGTGGGTCGGTTTCGAAGAAGGCGGAGACGAACCGTCAGAAGAAGCCAGTGCGGTCAATCCTGAAGAAGCTGAGGCCGCTTTCGGCGACGAAGAAAAGTTAGAGGAAGAAGAAGAGGAAGAGAGTGAGTTTGAAGACGGCCAAGATGATATATTTGACACTTCGTATGTTGACGTAGTCACCAGTGGGGATGTAAAATTAGCATACGTTCCAGACAGTCCTGAGAAAGAAGAAGACGGTTTTGACCCGTTCGACACATCGATTGTCGATAAAGTCATTAAAGTAGATCCAAACGAAGAAAAAAAGAAAAAACTTGTAAGCCTAGGTTGTGCCGTCGAAGTTCTAACTGGAAAATTAGAAAAAGCAACAGCTGGTCCTCCTGTCGAAGCGGTAAAAACAGTAAGAAGGCGACCGAAACCGCAGGATTTACTTTTAGGAAGTTTTGACGAAGGAGGGGGTGGTGTTGACACAGAATCCCAGCCCGAGCCGCCGCCGAAATCCCTTTTAGACGAAGACCCTATTTTTGAAGAAGAGACTCAAGTGGTTCTCGGTTTACCGTCTGTAACACCTCTTGCAGAAACTAAGTCTATCGCACCTCAACCTGTAATAGAAAAACCAGAAGAAAAAGTTAAAGTTGATCTTCATGAGCTAGTCGAAGAATTTATACCGTCTTTCGGTGAAGTTAAAACTGTCCCATTTGTCGAACCGACTGCAGAAACTGTTGACGAGCTAGACGACGAATTTGCAGCTCTTGCGGCAGAATCTTTATCAAAACAACTACCGGGAGAGAATAAACTTTCCAAACCACCGAGGCCAGAATTACCTAAGGTCCCAGTAGATGAACTCGAAAACGAATTTGACATAGAGGACGATCCATTTGATACTACCTTCGCATCGCAGGTATTACCGGGAAAATTTGAACTGAAACTTATTGAAAAGGAAATTCTAGAAAATCCTGCTCCTGAAGTCAATAAAATTGTAATTGACAGTAGAATTCAAGAGGCTCTCAACAATTCGGAACGGAAAGGGAGCGTGACATTTAAGACAAAATTTGACGAAGACGCGGAATTCGACACTCTTAGACCCTTAGAATCAAAACACAGGGATCTTTTAGGAGGGAGTACAACTGATTTGTCGAAAATTGTCCAAAACCCTATTGTTCCAGCAAGTGTTAAAGAGGACATCGACGAATTTTCTGACATCGACCCATTCGATACGTCCGTAGTTGATAAAATCGTCGTTCCGGGCAAATCAGAACTTCGATTTCTCGAAAAGGAGCTACTCGAAGAAAGTAAACCCACTGTTCAAGTGGACTTCGACGACGACTTCGATCCGAGAGCAGACGAGAAAAAGCCCATTGTCAGACCAGACAATTTGACAGTTGGGCCTAAAAGATTTTCAGTTCCTAAAGTTGTTGCGTTTGATGTAAAGTCTCCTCCTAAATTACCTGACCTTCTTGCCGTAGATCAGGAAGAAACCAACAAAGTCGGAAAGCCTCTGACACCTTATTACCCTCCTCCAGGTGGCGACTCAATTGCACATACAGAGGAACAGAATGATCCGTTCGACACGTCTCACGTGAAAAATTGTCCAGGGACAATAGAATTAAAATTAATAGAAAAGGAATTAGTCGCCAAAGAGTCACCCGCCGCTCTTCCCGCTCGCCAACAGAGTCTATCAGACGACGAATTCGATCCGAGATCAGGCGCCAAACCGGCATCACCGAAACAGCAAGATATTATCTCCGGTGACGTAGATAATCATACAAAATTACATACACCGGTAGTCCCGAAAAAAGTATCGGAAGATTTCGAGGAGAGCATAGATTTCGATCCTTTTGACACATCGATAGCATCGGTCCTAGTTCCTGGAAAAGCGGAAATAAAAATACTCGAAACCGAGTTAATTTATTCGAAAGAGGATCCAATCAATCCGGTAAACCCTAATGCGATTACAGAAGCGCTAATTAGGAAAAGTTCTCAAAGTTCCAGCAGCCCGCGCCTTTCAGTTAGTGACGTTTTGGAAAACACAGAAGATTTAGCGGTAAAGCCTTTGACTCCTGTCGTCGCATCTTCTTCTTCTTTCGATTTGGACGACTCTGTCGATCCTTTTGACACGTCAGGCATTGGTGACATTGTAGGGCCTGGTAAGACCGAATTAAAAATTCTTGAATCAGAGCTTATGCTAAATTAGATTTTTAAACTCTTATTATAACTTATAAGAAATAATACGATCATGGCGAACCCTTTCTTATTCACAGAAGACATCGGGAGTTCCCAGGTATCTAACACCGCGGCTAGTTTTAATCCGTTTTTATCGGGAGGAAATGCTGAAGAATGTACGATACCTGATAATCCTTTTATGAGCTCGTATAATGCGCCGGAGACCAATGTCTACGATTCAAATTCTGGTACCAATCCGTTCGCATTCTCTTCAGAACCAACCGCCACTTCTGATTTCTTCGGGTCGAACACAGATCAAACCGTTGAAATCAATTATGAAAATATTTTTGCCTCCAGTCAAGCACCGCCGCCATCGAGCGGCATTGATATTTTTAGCAATGCCAATGTGCCTTCAGAACTTCCTCAGAGTAAGCCTATCCAAGATGATTTCTTAACATCCACCACCCCAACTAATGACATTTTTGCCCAAAATATATCAGGTTCCGAAGCTTTGGAGGATGCCGACAGTGGCAAAGGCCCACCGAGGAGACCCCCGCCACCAAAGCCGGGTCCTCCCAAAGAGACCAAAGATCTTATTTTAAGTGTGACTGGCGCAATGGAAGCCACGTCATCTAGTTTATTAGACAGATTGCAGGCGACAAGAACACCCAGCCCAACGCCAATGAGGGACCTTCACTCTCCAAGTCCGACGCATTTTGGAGACTTGCTTGAAGTAGACGAACCAATGCACCCTATGGCTCATAGCCAGCCTCAAGAAATGAATCTGTTAGGGGATTTTGATTTTGAACCATCTGGACCCATAGCAGAGCCTACGGTACAAGAGAAAAGGCCTAGTGAAGATAACCAACTTACTCCGATTACTCCAGTTGCTCCGCCTGCTGAAGTAGTACAGCCTTTAACACCAATGCCGGTCGTTGCATCGACCCCCAAGCCGGCTTCTCCCGCCGCACCCTTTGTTGCTGCAGCACCAGCAATGCCACCTAGTCGACCTGCACCTCCAAGTGTGCCTCAGAGACCTAAATTACCTCCTCAACCTGTTCGTCCTCCTCCACCAGCTGCCAGGGTACCCACTCCTGAACCAGTATTGGACATTAAATCCCCGCCACAAGAAATCATGAAAGACGAAGAAGTTCAAAACATTTTCGGAGATATGGCGGTCACTAATGGAGTAACCTCTGTTCACACCACTGAACCAGATGATGTTTTTACTGAATCTGAACCTCATGAGCACGGCGATTTTTTCACTCAGGAACCTAAAACTCAACAGTCAGAAAATATTAACGATGTCTCATTTCCTTCGGCCGAAACGCAAGAGAGTGAACTGGATTTTACGATTAAAGCCAGCCAACCCGCGTCTGAACCTTCTTATAACATTTTTGATGCTGCTCCTCCTCTAGTGACTGATGAAACTTTTCCTGCACAATTATCACAGACAGTTGAACCTTTAAACACTTCTGCTCCGATAGAGAACGCGTTTGACATGGCAGCGCCGACAGAGTCAGTAGCCGCTTTTAGTGCCCAGCCAGAACTGTTTGCTGCACCAGTTGAAGCTTTCAGTGGTGCCCCGATGGACGCTTTTTCCGCGGTTCCGGTAGCCACTTCGATAGACACGTTTTCTGCAGCACCGCCTTCTTCGGATGCATTTGGATCCGCTCCTGCAGAGGATTTTGACGCTTTCACGGCTAAATTCGAGAGAGCCGGTTTTGGAGAATTTGGACAGCCCAAGAGCTCCGATCCGTTTGATCCCTTTTTATCGCAATTTCCCGGTGGAAACTCTGGTAGGTGAAAATCCCCCCAACATTGTTTTTGTTTTTAATTTGTTTTAAAACGTGGGTGTTGTTAAAGCTGACGAGAGTTGCACTGGTTTCGGGGCGGATGATAATTTTGACAGCTTTCTATCTCTGAGAGAACCTCCGCCTGTACCTCAAGGTACACCCGCACGAGTAAGCCGTGGTGAATCGGCAGAATCGGTAGACGACAATGAATTTAACATTTTCATCAAGTACGTACTCAATCGAATTGTTCAATATTGTATACATTTTATGAAATTAATAAATCATTTAGACCCAAGGCGACCGACGCCTTTGGAGAAATGGTGGACAACGGTCCAGTCCCTTCACTCGCCCCGCCGCCGAAAAGTCCAAGCCAAATGAACGCGTTTCAAGACACAAGTCCGAGATTTAACCCTTTTGACAGCAATCAAGAAGCTCCGGCATCAGCAACGGAAAACATATTTGCCCAAGGTTTGTACATGAATTAGGTCTGTTTGGGCTGTTCACAACAAATAAAAAATATATAGCTATTTCAGCTGTAGAAGACCGACCCATGACCAGGACCGATTCACAAGAAACACCTCCCACGCCTTTATTCGACGAAGACGTGTCTCAGCCACTGGAAAATTTCCCGAGAATCCATTACGACGGTCCTGGCTGGGAAATGCAACTAAGGCAACCTAACAAAAAAAAGATCACTGGACAAAGGTATTAATATTATTTTATTTATTCTTTATACTATTTCTCATTTGTATTCTGATCTTTAGGTTTTGGAAGAAGATTTTCATCAAATTGGTTTACCAAGGGGAAAATCCTGTACTGCAGTTATTCAACGGGAAAGATGACAAAGATCCTTTCCAGGAGCTGCCTCTTCAACCTTGCTACTCAGTATCTGACATAGGTATTTATTATGATTAGAATAATATACATGTTTTTAGTTGTTCCTTAACCAAAATAATTATTTTGATTTATTTATTATAATTACAACTATAACTGGACAAATTTCGAATGGTTTGCATTTCAATTCCAGCCGCCCAACAGTATGATCAATACGGAAAGATTTTCACGGTCAAACTCCAGTTTATATTTTACAAAGAAAGGCCTGGCGTGAGGCCAGGGCAGGTGACGAAGGCAGAGAGGATCACCAACAAGTTAAGCCAATTCGCCGCTTATGCGATCCAAGGCGATTACCAGGGTGTCAAAGAGTTCGGAAGCGATTTAAAAAAATTAGGTCTCCCTGTCGAACACGCTCCACAAGTAGGCAAGACCTGCTCTCACTCCGACCGGCAACCTTGAATAATTCATGTTTTTTTCCCACAGATCTCACAGCTTTTCAAAATCGGCTCCCAGTGCTACGAGGACATGAAACAGTTCAGCATGTGCGTCGAGGAAGCTCTGTTCCGCTTGTCGGCCCACAGGGACCGGGCTCTTACGTACAAAATGGAAGAAGTGCAGATCACAGCCGTCGACGAACTTTATGTCGAGCAAAACGCCAACGGAGGAGTTGAAAAACAGATCGCGAGAGTCCGCCTCTTTTTCCTCGGCTTTCTTTCAGGCAAGTTTCTTAATTAAAATAACATATTTACCCAAAGCATAGTATGAGATTGGACCTTTTAAAAACTATAAACATTTTACAAAACAATATATTACAAAAAAAACTATTCTTTTCCTAGTTGGTTGAAATAAACCAACCCGAAGTTAAATCAAAAGTAAAAGGTTGAATGGAAATAAAGAGCTATGAGGATTGGGCCACATTGAAATTTTAAAACGTCGTTTGATGGGAAGGAATCTGAGATTTTTGTTTACGACCACCTTTTCCTTTTACCACCCACTCGCATGGCTGGCATCAAATGCAAGAACGACGTTACGTCGTCTTCTCTCTTTCGCAAAATGGGGGCGAAATGTCCAGGTTATTATACAATTTTGATTTTAAAAAATCAAAACATTGATTCTATGGTAATTTGTAAAATCTATCAAACACATTACTTAAGCAGAAGACAGGTTGTAAAAGTTAAATTTACAGAAAATACTAAGGTATAAATGTTAATTTTTGTAATGCAATCTGAAACGAATTATCAATACTATGATCATTTAACTGGGGGAAAGTTTCATCATATAATCGTTTTAATTGAAGGTACAGGGGTGGGAGTATTCCATCCTGGAACCAAATACTCAGAACCCATGGGAAAACACACCATTATCTTCCAAGTTGAGGTTCACGCAATGGAGATATTTACTCGATCCAACTTGACAACACGAGAAAGCAGATAACCTTGCAAGAAAAGCCGAACCCTTCAGTGGCATAGGAACTCACACTATCAATGAGTATCTCAGACAGAAGAACTAAAAGAAATTGAAGGAACAATTCACTCATTGGGCACAGACAATCCAAGAATCTCTTAATAAAGGAAGTAAAGGAATTATAGGAAGTGTCAAGGGAAGCAGGAACAAAGTGCGAATCCTAATAGGATCCCTAACAGGGCACTGCAAGTTAAATGGTCACTTAAAGAAAATTGGAATAATCCAAGATGGCACATGCAGATTCTGCAAAGAGGCAGAAGAGACACCAACACAGCTACTAACAAACTGCGGAGCCCGCAGTAGGAAATTTTTTTTGATCTTTAATGTATCCATAGAAAAGCTTCAGCCATTGTGAAACCGGGCCCATTAATCAAGTTTCTTGATGAAATAGGACTTACCAATGTGCTTTAGGCAGAGCAGGGGGGATACATTAACTCTTAAAGGGCGCAGTATACCATACCCCGAAACTATATCTACATCTACATCTATTTGCCTTGAGCTTTTCGTAATTTCACGATGACATTACAATTCCAACGGCCTCAGATCAAATTTTTCGTTACTTATTACGTATTATCACCTTATAAAATCGTATGTTTGTCCCAGGAAATGACCGGGTGTTCGATACAAGATTGGTCTAATGCAGGGATGCTTGCTTTCAGTTTTACTGTTCGCTATTTTTTAAATCACCTTCATGAATTTTTACGTGGGGTTGAAGATACAAGAAATCACTTATTCGCTGCTTATTTTACGAAGATGACTGCTGTGCTTGCACCTGACCCATTACAATATATGACTGATAGATTAAGTGAATATTGCAATCAAGAGACTTGAATGTAAGTTTGAGTAAATCACCCATTACTAGAAACGGGGACTGAATACATGGTCCCGGAAACAATCTTCACAACCTCCTACAAAATCTCAACAGACTATAAAGGAGAGGAAGAACACAGGAGAACATCGGATACAATGATATGGTATACGGAAGCTCCAAAACAAATGAAGGGACCGGATTTTCTGTACAAGCCCAAAATATGAGCAATCAAACTCATTAGGGAAGTACACATCGTCTTTCAAGCAGAAATACATGCCATCAATCCTTGTGCCCTGGAAAATCTTAAAAGAGGTTACACTGACAACAAAAAAACAGCCAAGCAGCTATTAAAGCACTGGCATGCACAAGGATTACATCAAAGTCAGTGAATGCATCCAAAATCTCCAAAACCTGGGGGAACACAACAAGATAACGGTATCCTGGGGGCACAAGGGAATTCTGGGTAATGAAGAAGCAGATCCGCAAGACCTTACATAGCACCCGAACCTATCCTTGGGACATCAAAAACAAACATAGAATCCTCCATCGCAGAATGGATCCAAACAAAACAAAGAGAAAAGTGGATAAACTCTAGCAGTGCTAGACACAGTAAACTTATGATAAAAATAGCCTTCAGCAAAACTAGCGAAAACACTACTACAATGGTAGAGGGCAAATCTCAGAGGAGTGGTAGGACTACTAACCGTCCACTGGCATCCGAGGAAACATCTACATAACATGAGTATATACAATGATGATCCCATTTGCAGACTATGTAATGAGGAGGAGGAAACAGCCACTCATATCATCTTCGAATGCGAAGCAACGGGCTCAATGGAGGTGCAATGTAACGCATAAAAACGACTCAGAGAACCACATTGAAGCAACAAGAGTCAATGACTTGATACTTCTGAGAAAAAGGATCGAGTCTATTAACTAAACCAAGGAACTAGGAAGGTACAATAAGCCAGAATGCTGCAGTGCCTGGGGTACAAACCCCGCCTCCTGGTATCTTTTTCCACCATACCATACCATTGAGTAAATCAAAAATCATTGAAGATAAACGTTTCAAAAATCCTAACAGGATTCTTAACAGTACACTGCAATCTAAACGGACACTTCCACGGTGGATACAATAGCTTTTAAAAGGCGCAGTATATTACACACCGACCGATACATCTATTTAAATCGTTTTCATTCATTCAGCATTAATAATTACGTGTGGTGATTGGTGACCGTTAATCGATGATTATTCGGAAATCGTGAGATGCGGTCTGGTGTGATGTGGGTGTCAGAAAATAATTTTCTTTGTCGTGCCAACGTTTCGATCTTTATTGAGATCATCTTCAGGGCTTGGGTTTTACAAACATTCTTTAAATTTAACAAATACCTGTAGGATGTGGAAAAAAGTGAAATTATACAATGCAAAAAATATTTTTTATATTCAATCAAAGAGGTTCTACTCGTTAAAATTGTTTGTTTACTCAGAAACCTTGGAATGTTGGTCTTAAATAATCAAGTCATTTCCTTCCTTACAGTTCACTTCAACTGGTAATTGTTCATGCCTATTCATAATATTCTGGATTGATATGGCACTTCTGCCATCAATCCATCGCATCGTTCATTCGTATGAATTCATTCTAGGAACGTCCTACAGAATTGTTATTTAAACAGATTAATTAAAAGTGGTCGAGAATGTATTATGCAGGGCGATTCACTATTCGTACGACAAAGTTCGTCAGGTGCTGCTACACATCGAATGCAACAACAAAAAAAAAGTTCTCATAAACCATGGTCCCATGGAACACTTTCGGGGGGGGGGTGTTAAACATTTTATATTTTTTCCAATATCTACGGTTTTCGTCATAAATCTACACCAAAATATATGTAAGTGGGGAGTTTATGGGCCGATAAACAGCTGAGATCATGGCCGGCCCTCCAGAATTAAAAAAAAAAAAACATTGAAAACAGCTTTAAATTTTTTAAATTAATAATGAGAGAGTCGACCAGTTAGCCAAGGAGGCAACCATTAAAGGTTCTCCCACGACCGTGAAGCTAACCGAGACGCGATAAACTATACCAAAAGAGACGTGCGCACAAAGTGGCAAATTTGGTATGAGAGGGGCACAGCAGGGGAATCCTACCGCTCATTATTCCCAACATTACAAAAGAAGCCGTGGTTTCAAGAAATAGAGAGAGGAAAAGGTTTCTTCTCAACACTTACAAGACTCCGAACTGGCCATGGCATCTGCGGCTCATACTCACACAGAATTAACTGTAGAACAACGCCAAACTGCGCAACCTGCGATGTAGTAGAGGGTCTTGACTATATATTACTACAATGCACCGAATATGAGGCACAGCGAGAAGAACTTTTGAAAGAATTGGACGCGCTAGGGCAAGTAAAAAGGCCACTGAACTTAAGCTCGCTGCTGGCAGAAGGTGACACGGAGGTCTATGACGCCTTGTTCAAATACCTCAAGAATTGTGATATTAGTGGTTAAGTCGGTTATGCTATCATTTATATATTTATTCCTATTTATTTATTTATTTATTCTATTTATTCATCTAGTCATTCCATTACATAGATAGTCACTTTGATTGTTTGTCACTGGTACCTGAATCTGGCTGAATATCCCTGATAAAGCCATACTAAAAAAAAAATAAAAAATAAAATAAAGAACAAAAATATATACAGGCATTACGAATGCAGGCAGCATGGTTAACCGTCTGCCGGTGGTCGCCCAAAAAAATAATATTTAGAAATAAATAAAACATCCAAATAAAACTAAACAAAACGTAAGCTAAAAATCCCTTTAACAAGAACTCTTTTAGAACTTCCAATTTAATTCTTGATAAAAATAAAAAAAAACTCTAAATTTTTCAAAAACTGCTTGATTTAAAATTTGTGTAAACTTAAACTAAGAAAAGACAAATTCACAGTAATTTTTCTGCTTTGGTTGTTCAATATGTTTGTCTCTTTTTTGTGCGTTTCCCGTGTTTTTTTCTTTCGTTTATTGTTTTTTTTTTTTTTTTTTTTTTTATTAAGTTAATGTTGGGTTTTACAGCTTCAGTATTGTTCTCTTGTTTTGTTTTCCCTGCGTTAAGTGAAGATGTTTTGCCAATTTTTTCTGCTTTGGTTTTCCCTACGTTTATTGTCTTTTTTACGTGATTTGTTTAGTCTGTTTTACGCTTTTTTTTTAATTCAATTAAATTGCTGTTTTGTACATTTTAGGAAATAAAATACCAGGACGAAAGGATGAATTGATAAATTTACCTTTTTCCCACAGCTACCACTTTTTTTCCTTGTAGCATCAATTTTCTGCATTTCGGTTTGATGTATGTAAAAGTGTATATTGCTAGAAATATTATTAGACAAAGAAGTTCTAAAAGGATGCCTTCATTTAAAAAAAAAATTATAGCTCTTTTCAATTTTTTTTATTTCTCCAAAATTAAATTGTTCACGAGCTACGAATAAACTATTTTGACAAAAATCGTAAAATGAATCAACCATCGAACATTGTCGTACAAATTGTGGATCAGCAGTTGTGTGTTGAATGCCCCAGCAAGTATTGGGGACTGTGCAGAATAAATCGGACGACTTAACCCCTAACTTCTGATAGCCAACTTAAATTTACGTTGTTCTTTATATTCAAAGTGTTTCTGTCAATTGCTCTTCAGCATTTTACCTATTGAACTATTAGGCATAGTTTGAGTTAGGAGAGTGTGGTGTATAATTATCACATTGTATATTCAATTGTTTTAAGGCTTTAAAGAAATTTTATCCTTTTAACAGTAGTTTTATCTTTAAGAAATTAAACATTTATAAAGGTTAAAATTTTGTATATTAAGTATGCTTGCATCTTGTCAATTTAGTTATGAAATCTCTTACAATAATATAAGATTTGTATATCTGAAATAACTTGGTGTCAAGATGAAAGTGAATTATCTCCGTTTCGGGCTGTTTAGCCTTGTCAGCCTTTTAAAGAAGTCCATGTTATTTGTCTTGCAATAAGATCCCATAGTGTAACTCAATCTTGACATCATTTCTTACAAATTGGATTGAAAATTGCACTCACAAGTTTTTCTTTCTTTTTTTTTTCATTTAGGTATGCCAGACGTGGAATTGGGCGTGAACGACTTGGTACGCCAAGGGAAGGAGGTGGTCGGACGGCACGACATCATCCCCGTTGTCACCGAAGAGTGGATTCGACTGGAAAACGTTGAATTCCACTCTTGCGTCCAGTTGGACGAATACGAAAGGACACGCACAATTAAGTTCAAACCACCGGACGCGTGCTATATCGAACTTATGCGTTTCCGTGTGAGACCGCCGAAAAACAGGGAGTTGCCACTTCAGCTCAAGACTACAATTTGTGTAACCGGGAACAAGGTATAAAATCCTTTCAGGCATGTAACGCAACGTCAATATTATCTAAAGACAATTCTACAGATTTATAGATATTAATAAATTAACACAGGAAATGTATAAGTGTAATAGGGTTCTTTCTAAAAAAAATACACTGAAGAAAGAAGACACTCGAATTCTGTTTTTACTGAAACTATACGAGGTGGCCCCTAATCGATTCAGCCACACGCCAAGATCTTAAAGGAAATTTACCTGTGTCCGCAAACCCTTCAGTTTCGAGCTACAGTAATATTCAGGACTCGAAGAGTCCATGTTGGCCCCCTCTGACCAACATGTCAACCTTTTCGTTGCCTCTTTGCTCCGAGTGCCTAGGGACCCATGAGGTGACTGATATACGATTTTTATTTGCTTGGGTTGTTCTGTCACTTGATACATTTTCTACATGAAGCTGACTGTCAGGACGTTACACAGAATGGTGTCATTCACACAATTCATACTATCAAGCAAATCGCTCCGTCCGACTTTTATTTTCATAATATTCATATTATATGCCACTGTGTTCTATAGTTTATTGCCAGCACCACTCTTTGGTTATGCAACTCTGTTTTGAACCTCATCCAGAGTTTCCAAAAGACAAGACAAATACAAAATACAAGTATAATTTCTGTACATTGAATACATTATTCTCAGAAAAAGAAAAGAACAATTTAAATGATAATGTAGAAAAAATAATGTAAAATGAACAGCCTGCTCTCACTAAGTTTAACTTGTGCTTGAGAGCAGGAGTCATGAGCTTGCAAATAGCTTTATACAGTACAAAATGCAAACAAAAATTATTATCTTATTCTGGGTTGATTGGAATAAGAATTATGCTCGTAAACGAAGTAGTTTTTGAGAAAAACCCAAGAAGCAAAAAGTAGATTTACACAGATTAATGGTAGCAGTATACGTTGGCCCTGATAGATTCAGCCACACTTCCAGATCTTATAGGAAATTGTACGCTGAGTATAAAAGTTCCTACGAACTTGTGTCCACAAACCCTTCATTTCCGAGCTACAGACAAAAAACCAAGTTTTTTTACCCTTAATCGTGAAATTATTAGTAAACCAAAAGTCTGACCGTAAAACAGATCGAAACAACATCTGTTGAAGATTTATTTCTGCGTCGAATGTGATTAAAACCAAACGGTTCCGGCGGATATTTAATTTTTGGCGATTTTTCGAACTTAAGGGGCGAAGGGGTACACAAAATTCACCATTTCTGACATTTTTATCGAAAATTCACAACTTCAACACCCTATCGAAAAATTCTCATTGCATTTTATTTATTGTAAAAACAACCAACCCAGTAACTTGAGCGAAAAATAGCGACAATTTTCTTTGCAACGTATCTAACGGAGAATTTTTTGATGGGGTGTTCAAGTTGTGAATTTGGAAGACATTTCCGTCCGAACAGGCTGCTTTTAGTCTCATTCGACGCAGAAATTAATCCTCTATAGATATTGTTTGGAGCTGTTTACGGTCAGGTTAACGGTTTATTAACAATTTCACGAATAAGGTTAAAAAAACGTGGTTTTTGAAAAAAAAAATTAAACGAGATCATTCATGATTATTTTTTTGATGTTTTGAAAGTAAATTCGCCAAAATACTGAAAAATTACTTATGATAGATTCAAATTTAACAATTTATTACGTGGTTTTGCTCTAAATAACCCGTACACCTCATCTGGTCAGGCCCATAAGCAACGAGTGAGTAAATAAGCGATCGGATTCCGTCTTTTGAAACCCAATCCCATTCTTAGACAAAGGGGTATGTACCTGTTCAAGGCTTTTTGGAGGCGGCGAACGATATCAAAGCCGTCTCTTAATCAAGTCCCGTAAGCGTTCTACGGGTTGAAGATCAGCAAAGCGTTTTGGAAATCCCTACATCCTCTAAGTAAAGGGTAACAACTCGATTATATATCATACGCATTAAGACGAAATAGTAATGAGACCAGAGCTTTACTGAAAAATTTCGTCAACTTAAGTGCAGTGAAAATCCTCTGCGCGTTCTGTGCGGTATGGGGGTTGATTTCATCTCATGCCATAATAGACTGTCTTTGACGCATGACACATGGAGCAAAGCCTCCATATATTCTCCACATACTACATATGGTCCTAATCATGATTACGTACCAAATTCATCTATGAAGAGAAAGACCTCCTTTGTTTGATTATTATCCAAACGTGATACTGATTGAGGATGCCTTTCCTGGAGAGAACCTGTTGGGAGATTTAAGCAATTTTTCACGAATTTCAGAGTTCACCCTTCCATTAAAGACCCTTTGTATTTGACTACCTATCCTGGAAGCCGTTAAATAACTGTTCGACTAATATTATTCGATCGGCCCTAAGACTGGATAGACTTCGTGGTCGGTAGAGCGCGGCTCACCCAGGACTTGGACTATGTAACGGTCGTGTGTCAAAGCATCTACCCGGGCGAGATCAATGGTTTACCATTTTTCATTTTGTCTTTGTTCATTCTTATTGACCAAGAAACTTGGAATTAAAAAACAAAATGGAATGTATTATTCACTGGCTATTATAGACGTGCATTATTATGCAAATATTTCTGATTGCACAAAACAGTTTCAAAACAAAATCTCTTTATTTTAATGTAAGAAAAATTACATTTGTTTTTTCCATTTTTCAATTGATTCAGCAGAAATTTCGAAGTATCTTTTTTAGATTTTTCATGAAAATAGTCTATATTCATTATGCTTTATTCTGGCTCTGACAATAAATTCAGAACTTTTTAAGTCCTTCTTTTAGTGTAGTCTTGCGTTTTTTGAATTTAAATTTAACGACATACATCCTTCCATGGATGACCTGGCCTTGGATGGATGTGTGATGACCTGTTGAGTCTCAAAAATATTTTAAATTTTCAAATGTTTTATGATTTTTTTATAGTTTTTGTTATAATTTATTATACATTGCCTTCAGATTAAGGTTCATTGGCTGTTAACTGCACATCGTATAATTTTGTATTATAATTAAACCCTGATTTTTATTTTTAATTATAAAATCGATGGCTGGTAATAATCATGAAAAAAGTATTGTATAATTAATGATATATGTATTAATCAGAGATCGTGAGACGCAGTCTAGTGTGATATAGGTTTCAGAAAAACATTTTCTTTATTGTGCCAACGTTTCGACTTTTATTGAGATCATCCTCAGGGCTTGGGATTTACAAATATTGTTTAAATTTAATACATACATGTATGATGTTTCAAAAAAGTGAATTTATGCAATGCAAAATATTTTGTGGAAATGTTTGTAAATCACAGGCCCTGAAGATGGTCTCAATAAAGATCGAAACGTTGGCACGATAAAGAAAATGGTTTTCTGAAACCTACATTACACCAGACCGCATCTCACGATCTCTGAAGAATCATCGATTAAACGGTCACTAATCATCACACAATATTCGTATTTTGAGACAGGACTAATAAAAAAGGTTTTAATTTCAAATTTCCCTTTTGTCGTATTTCTTTTGGAAAAATAATTACTGAGAAATCGTGAGAAGCGGTCTAGTGTGATGTAGGTTTCAGAAAAAACTTTCCCTTTATCATGCTACGTTTCGACCTTTTATTGAGATCATCTTCAGGGCTTGGGATTTACAAACATTGTTTAAATTTAACAAATACATATATTTTTTTTTATATTCAATCATTGTCAAGATATTTGATCAATGTTTTTATGAAACCTACATCACACCAGACCGCACCTCACCATTCCTGAGTAATTCGAGTCACTAATCACCACACTTTTGGGAAAATATTTTTTTCTCTTCTCCTCAGGTTGAAATACACGGAGACATCCTCGTGCCAGGGTTCACCAGCAGGAAACTTGGCCAAATACCCTGCGAAGACGTCATGGTGAGAATCCCCATTCCGGAATGCTGGATATATCAGTTCAGAGTTGAAAAACACTTTAGATACGGATCGGTGAAGTCGGCGCACAGGAGGTAATCGAACTGGAATTCATTCAAAATCCATAAAATAATTTTCAAAACTGAAATAGTGTAACAAAAGTAATTTCTTCCTTTCAATTTTTAAAATTAATATACATAACTAAAATTAGTGGGTTTATTTCTAAAAATTAATCAATTTATTAAACTATTAACTAATTGAAATGATTGAATTGTCTTAAAAATAATGGATATGGAAAATTACTACTGACTAACTGAGTATCTTTTGTTTTTTATTCTAGTCAACAAGAATTTAGTGGTTTAGTTATTAAAAATCAGGTTTTAGAGGATCTCTTAATTTGAACTATACCAAATAAGACAAAATTCTGTGTTAATTTTTTCGCAAAATACCTAGGCTAAAATGGTTTCGAGTCGGCGGAAATTATAATAAAAATGTTCTGTCTCCGTAAACGCTTTTCAAGATCGATTAATGGCTCATGATCGTGCTTCTTGTAGGGGAATCAATAGAGTGAAATACCTCGGTCTGATTCTTGTCTGTGAACCTTCAACGAATCAATCTCATGTTTTATGAAAGCGTTGTTCATTGTCTGCCAGAAATTTGGAACAACAAAAACTAAAATTGGGAAAAAACACGTAATAGCGGTTAAAATTTATGTGAACCATTTTGTGTAATTCAATAAAATATATGGTCTACGAAAAATGTATGTACAAAATTCACTAGTTTTCGTGGTCCGGTTGACCGATTAATGTCTTTCAAGTAATTAGAGTTTTTATTGGGATAAAAAGTCAGTGTGACGAACGGGATTCGAACCCACTACCTTCGGCTGGATTCGCCGCTACTCTACCACTTGAGCTATCGTGACTCGATCCACTAGGGCACTAATTCATCTCAATCCCACCTTTTTAACTCTCCTTTTTGCCATTCTTAAAATGTCGTGTAATCTGTTTGATTCTCGGCGACAAATAAAATGACCACGGAATGAGTGAATATACACCATTTCAACTTATTAAATTCACTAGTTTTCGTGGTCCGCGTGACCAATTTTGAAATCTTTCAATTAATAAGATTTTTAGTTCAAATAGAAAAGTCAGTGTCACGAGCTGGATTCCACATTTGAAAAATGGTAAAAATGGAACGAAAATTCAAAAGGTGGGATTGAGGTGGGAAGTTAGTGTCCGAGTGGATCGAGGTCACGATAGCTCAAGTGGTAGAGTAGCGGCGTATCTAGCCGAAGGTCGTGTGTTCAAATCCCTCTCGTGACACTGACTTTTTTATTTCAACTAAAACCTTAATTAATTGAAAGGTATGTTCAAAAGTGCAATTATAGCCTAGTATAAATAAAGTTAAAAAAAACTTTGATGGCTATTATTGTGTTTATTTGTTACATGTTACATTGTTGTTATTATCGTATGAAAAATTTAAATAATTTACATCGAATTTGAGCATTGTTTGTGTAGATTGATGTTTTGTATTTTAGACGAATTTACGAATATTTATTTGTGATAGGACGGGCAAAGTAAAGGGTATTGAAAGATTTCTCGGAGCGATTGAAAATATGGAGCCTTCGCTGATGGAGGTGACGTCCGGTCAGGCCAAATACGAACACCAACACCGCGCTATCGTATGGAGGATGCCTAGATTGCCTAAAGAAGGCCAAGGTAAAAATTTGAATTATTTCAATCAAATTGGACAAATTGAAAATCCGATAAATATTTTGTCCAGGTGCTTACACGACGCACAATCTGGTCGTGAGGCTTCAGCTCACCTCGTACGACCAAATTCCGGACCAGTTGGCCAAATATTGCTACCTCGAGTTCACCATGCCGGCTACAACAGTGTCCCATACGACTGTCAGGTCTGTCTCCATAGCGAACAGCGATAGCGACACGCCACCGGAGAAGTACGTGAGGCAACTGTCAAGACACGAATACAGGTAAATTGGACTGTAGAACTCCCATTCCATCAATAATGATTCTACGTACATCACCTTAGTAAAATCCAGAAAAATAAGTACTTATTGTATATAGTATTTTTTCAATATTTTTATGATTAAATTCGGTTGTTAATATGGTTAGTGATAAAGTAGTTGTACCATTCAAAGTCTTTCAACTTAATTATTTCTTCCATATACAAAATAATTCTTTAAAAAAGACCGATTCTCTCATTATTTAATTTCTTGTGCATTACAGTATGTAAAAAATATTTCTTGTCATCAGGCGCAACGTAAAACTATCGCTGCTTATCGATGACACTTTACAATATTGTCACCATATTGCTCACAATGGAAATTCCACGGTCTTTCCCGGGATTCGAACTCAGGACCGCTAGCATGGGAACTCGAACACCCTAAACATTCGGCCATCGCGGCCCCCACATTAAAATACGCCTTTAATATGAACAAAAAATACCGGAGTTATAAGAAAAACTCGGTTTATTATTTCATGACAGGTTAAGATATATTGATCCGTACTGATGTATCTGCTGATACTAAAATTGTATTTATTCAATTTTTCCATAGTATTTAAAAAAAAAAAGTTGGCCGAAATGTGAGAGGAAAGGATCTGTACGATTTTATCCGTGAAGAAAAATGAAAGATAAAGGAGGGTAAAAGCTACGTTTTAATTTAAACTTTAAGAAACTATGTTATATTATACAATGTTGGAATGAGGATTATTTTTTGCTACAAAATAAGCCTTATTTGAAAACAATTGCTATCAGTAGATATTTTAATCCTCCGCGTTATCTACTTTAGGTTTGTATGTTTGGATTAACATTGTGATTGAAGAGCTATTTAAGACCAATCGAATGAAAAAATCGGGTAATGGAGGATTACAATTCGCTAAGTTACGTAAAATTTGTGTAGTTAGATCTCTTCCATCTCTCTCTCTCTCTCTCTCTCTCTCTCTCTCTCTCTCTCTCTCTCT
>CM077105.1:8618238-8633929 GCA_039619505.1 Cimex hemipterus
GATATATATATATATATATATATATTACGCAGGGCGGGCGACCAGGACCCGAGGGGTTAGAAGCCTGGGTTGGCCCGTACCCCATCCCTAAAAGGTCCGGGACCTGGTCGGTTCACGAGTCCTGCATAAACCTATTGGACTTATTAACAAACCCCAGGATTTTGGACCATTTTAACCTGGGGAGTGTTTTAGTTATGTCCTCTCCTTCAAAGGTGTCGAATCTTTCCCTAGCATACCTATCACATTCGGCTAGGTAGTGTCGAGCCGTTTCCTCTTTAGTTTCGCAGAAGCGGCAGAAGGGGTCTGGTAGGGAGCCCATTATGAAGAGGTGTCTTCTCAGGGGGCAATGGCCCGTCAGGATGCCTATCAGCCTCCTAATTCTCCTCCTAGAATTGGAGAGTAACCATTTCGCTTCCTTGGGTTTGATTTCCTTCAGAAACTCCTTCGATTGCCTGCATCCGGGGGACGTATTCCATTCCTTGAGGAATAGTTTCATTCTCCAGCAACTTATACTCTCTTTTGCCGTGCTTAAAGAGTGGGGTAATACTGGTTGCGGGCCGACAAACACAGTATTTGATCCTTCCTTGGCCAGGCTGTCCGCCTCTTCATTGCCGTAGTGTCCCTTATGAGCTGGTATCCATATAAGGGTTACCCTATTCTCGTACCTGGTAATGATCCTGTTAATGAGTTCAACCGTTTCCTCCACCAGTCTAGATGTTGATAAATCTTTTTGTAATGCTTTTAGACTGGCCTGACTGTCAGAAAAAATTTTGATGTCTTTTCCCCTTATCCTGTTAGCCATAAGTGTTCTGCAGCAGATATTAATGGCCCAGACCTCTGCCTGAAAGACAGAGGTGTTATTACCAAGAGGGGAGGAGATGCTGATCCCTAATTTGGGTATGTGTATTCCAGCACCGCTTCCCTTATCCTTAATGAGTGAACCATCAGTGAAGCATTCAAGGCTGCGGTGGTCATCTTCTGGTTTATAGTTACCGTCATAGGGAGTAACTACCTGAAAATACTTTTTCCCTAAAGGTGTTTTCACCTTTTTGTCGCTTACACCCAGTAGTTGGTTGTTGATCTTACTCAATAAGTATAAAATTTTCGAGTGTCCTATATAATTTCCCTTATGATTCCAGCTGCCTTCACTGATTAGTCTATAGCAGCTGGTTAATGCTTTAACCTTGACCTCAATATGTAGTGGTGTGGTGTTGGTTATCACCTCCAAAGCTAGGGTTGGTGTACTGGGAAAAGCTCCCGTCATCATCATACAACCCAGTCTTTGGAAAGACCTTAGCCTGTTAATAGCCCCTTTGTTTTCAAGCCCTTTCCACCAAACTAGGGCTGCAAATAAAAATCTTGGTAGTATAATCATGGTGTATAACCATTTGGCCACCCATGGTTTAATACCCCATGTTCTACCGAATAGCGAGCATTAGAAATAACAGAATGTTTCTTATTAAAAAAAAAAAAAAAAAAAAAAAAAAAAAAAAAAAAAAAAAATTCCTTCCCACATAGGATATTCTTTATATTTATATGTTTTCAGTTTAATACGAAATACTAGACAATCGGTTGATCGGTAATACTTGAACGCATTGATTTGAACGATACAGTTGACGAAAGGTTACTATCAATTGATTTGTAGAGAAACTAAATAATATATCAAAGCGTTTGTCAATAATGTCTTTCCTTCTTTCTTCTTTCTTTGTTGCTCATTCTCCTTGTCAATCAATAGCAGGGGGATATTAGTATTTTATTACTTCAAACTACTCTCAGTTGATTTGGTTCTTTATATACAAGAAAATTTAACCAAGCACTGGCCACATTTAGGGGTGAAATACACTATTTCACTCACCGAATCAGACAACTTGTGGCACGTGAAAGATCCTGAAACAAATAGAAAGCTATACGTAGAGATAAACGCTTGGGCCAAATCAATATCCGACTTAGCTAAATTGTTTTCAGAGTATCGTAAGAGTACGTTTGTAAATCCCAGACCCTGAAGATGACCTCAATAAAGACCGAAACGCCGCAAGACGTTTTTCTGAAACCTTTTTCACACCAGAACGCATCTCGCTATTTCTAAATAATTATCGATTAACGTTCACTAATCACCACACAATATAAAAAATGTCCGAACCCTAATGGTTCTTTTACTTTTGCAGTAAATTAATATTTTTTTCAATTTTCAATTTTTTTAATAATGCGACTGTTGACAAAAGCACTTCCCAGCCCAAAAGCGGTATTCCCGTAGGAATGTTGGAAAATAACACCATTTACATCCTATCATGTAAAACCATTTCGCCTTGGTCAGTTGTGTTTGAGTCATGGCCTTTCATGAAGCAATTTCTGTTGATGCACAACCTCATTCGAATAAAATAATAATAGCAGACATTGACTAATATCAGTCCATTAAACGTAATACGTAGATTTTTCTTGACTTTTTCTTTTCACCTCAACACGAAAATGAAAAAAAAACCATTCCCTAAATCCACTAAAGCTGCAATATTAAATTTTTTGTATCATAATATTTATTGCATCTCTCGAAAACGCTATTTTATAAGAATATTTATTTAGATTATATTGAATATAATATCTGCTAATAATTTATGCTGTTGTGGGGCCTCCGTAAAAAAATCCATTTACGTTAATATTTTTTGCTCAATGTTGGTCTTTACTCCTTTGAAAAATCAAGGGGAAAAAAGGAGGGAAAAATCAAAATGTGGCTTTGAGATGGGAAGTTAGTGTCCGAGTGGATCGAGGTCACGATGGCTCAAGTAGGTAGAGTAGCGGCGTATCGCCGAAGATTGTAGGTTCGAATCCCGCTCGTAACACTGAATTTCTTATCTCAACTAAAAACCTTAATTATTAGTCTTCACTTTGCTAAAAAATGTTCAAAAATATATTTAATGATTTTTATTTTATTCAATAGAAACACGTCGTATACCGTACAACCAAATAACAACAATACAACAAATTGCACTAAATAGCTAAAAATTTATAAGCGTATTAATTCAACAACAGCCTTTTATGAACAAAAATTGAAATAAGAATAAATAAAATAGAAGAAGATATAAACCAATAAGACGCCAATAATTTGTGGAATGAAGACAGAGAAATGTGAAAGGAATGTTCTCGCAACATTTCAGCTGGCTTGATAAATAAATGTATTTGTTTGTTATTCAATATAACAATTATTACATTGACTTGAATGGATTTTATACAAGTATTATTTATTTTCTGTACTTAGCACAGTAGAGTTAAATAATAATTAATTTGTGCACAATGATTATTAATTAATTTGTTTTTTACTTATTTATTTACAATCCGTGCTTGCGCGCGTATGTGGTATTAAATTAAAAAGTAACAAATGTACAATAAAGTTGTTATGCGGATTTGAAAATACTTAGTTCAAATTCCACTCGAAATGTTAACGTACTTTCTGCTTATTTCTTTTCCGCTGTACAACAAATAATGAGCATAAACCTTGTAGCATATAACATCCGCATGTTTTTATATTACTTTTATTTGACAATTAATTACGGTTTCTAGTTGAGATGAAAAAAAGTTAATGGCACGAGAGGGATTCGAACCCACGACCTTCGGTTCGATACGCCGGTGCTCTACCACCTCAGCTATCGTGACATACAACCTTGATCCACTCGGACATCAAATCCCCATCTCAAACTCACCTTACGAGTAGCAGCGGCGTATCAATTGGTCGAGCGGACCACGAAAATAGTGAATAATTTATTTTTTAAATATCTTTACGAGGCTTCGCAACAGCAAAGGTTATCAACCATCGGGATGGCAGTATTTTTGAAAAAAGCCCATTTGCAAGTAAGTCGGGTTGCTGGATTCGAACCCGGGACCTTTACCTTACAGTGTTGAGCGATGTGTCAACTCCTAAACTGTTTCGGCCACCGACGGCCCCTACCGATAGTTATAGTCAATTTTAGACAGAGTAGAAGTAAAAACTTAATAATTACAAAAAACGATGCTAGTAACTAGAAAATTGTAAAGGTTGAAGCTACAGCTGATGAACTGTCCTCTCATGTACCCGTCGAACTACGGATTGTTACCATATTTAATGCAGGATGTTCTAAAACTTATTTAGAAAAATATTGGTCAAAGAATCTTCAAGGCTAAAATGGTTGATAAAGGAAAGATTTTTTTTTAATAAATATCGTTCTAAGCAAAGTATTTAAACATTTTTGATACAAAAGACAAATTTTTGACATAGACATAACTCTTATTGCCAATAAACATAATTGTGAAACAGTAGTGCCCAAAATATTCAATAATTTTTTAAACTTAATTATAGACTTTGTAAAGACTTGGCACAGATATTTATAGAAAACATTCGTTTGACAAATTTGCCCTAGTTTTAAATATTATTTTTTCGAAGTTGCATAGAACAAACAACGCACAATTGCTTTGAGCGTAAATAATTAAACAGATCAGTGGAACGTGAGAGAGAAAATACACATAGAAAAGTACATAGAAAAATTAGGCGGAGTAAGCTGGGAGGGATAAAACAATGTGAGCACTCAAGATTATAAAACACTTTGCCAAAACTGAACGTAATTTAAAACTTATAAACGCGCTTTAATTGAAAAATCAATTTATCCTTGATCCATTCGATGCATTTTGTACATTCAGTGACGTGGATTCTTCTACATCAGCTCGGTGGGATTTCAGCAAGGAAAGGAGCTTCGGTTATGTTTTTGTTCATAATAATAGAACTAGGGGGCGTCGGTGGCCGCAACGGTTTAGGCGTACCATCACTGTAAGGTAAAGGTTCCGTGTTCGAATCCAGCGGCTCCATTTACAAATTTTTTCAAAACCACGGGCATCCCGAGGGTTTATGCAACCCCTGCTTTTACAAACCTCGTAAAAAATAATAATAATAGAATTATCTGCTTTAAAAATCGTAGATTAATTGGTGTATCTAGGTTGAACTTTGTCGTGTCTATCTCGATATATAATTCTCTAAACGAATTTTGGGATAACGGTCCATCAACGGTCTATCGTCCATTCCCAGGACCATCCCATCACTTGGTGGCTTAACTTCATAGCAGGCCTCTAGGCGTATGATCTAGTTCGAGGTATTTGATGGAAGTTTCAACATAAGTTTGAAGAAGCCCACCTGAATTTTCTCAGCATAAGAACGATGCTGTCATACATTTTAAGGTATAATTTTTAATTAATTAGGTATTTTTGGTTGAGATAAAAAAGTCGGTAACGAGCGGGATTCGAACCCACTACCTTCGGCTAGACAGGCCGCTACTCTACCAATTGAGTTATAGTGACTTCGATCCAGTCGGACACCCCTTTCAACCCCGTAGGGCAGCACGAGCCCGAGGGTCGTGGGTTCGAATCCCGCTCGCGCCACTGATTTTTTTATCTGCTCTACCACTTGAGCTGTCGTGACCTCGATCCATTCATTTGTTGCCGAGAATCAAATAGATTACACGATGAGATGAGATCATGAGATGCGATGTTAGGGTCCGAGTGGATCGAGGTCACAATAGCTTTAGTGGTAAAGTAGCGGCGTATCTAGGCGAAGATCGTGGGTTCGAATCCCGCTCATGACTCTGATTTTTTTATCTCAACCAAAAATCCTTAATTAATTGAAATATTTTAATTGGTCAAGCGGACCATGAAAATTAGTGAATTTCGAAGCACAATTTTTCATTTCGATACAAAACATACAACTGTTCCAAAAATAAATTACAGTTTCGTTGTATTTTCAACTGGTGATGTCTGAACAAGTAAATTTTAATTTATTTAATCAATCTAGATGTTTAGAGATGTGATTTTTAATATTTTACATTTTTTATTTCGGCCGAATCCGAACCTCGACAACGCCAAAGGGCGCACGGTCCCAAAAGGGAAAAGAGTAGGTGTTTCCTGACCAAAACAAGTTGATAAAAGGACGGGAAGGAAGATATGTCGATGTTGACAGGTAATCCTGATGTAGACAATGGCCGAGAGGACGGGTGGGTAAGACGGGAAAACAGGATGACTGGTTGCGTACGCAGATCGATCCCGTGGTGTGGGTGGTGAGACCTGCTGGCAGTGGGACGAGACAGCAGGGAGTGTGGCGAGTATTGAGTGGAGTAGTGTCGCCGGTCTTAGGGAAAGCATGGGATCGACACCGACCGCTTCTGATGACCTCGTAAGAGAAATTTTCTTTCCTTTTTTTTTTTTTTTTGTTAATCGTAAAAATTAATTTCAACATTTGACGTGTGCTATGGAGGGAAATTCTATAGCTTTTCAAAGGAAATATATTTATTCTTTTTAAGTTTTTTAAGTTTTATATTCGGTACTTTATTCAAATTATCAAGAGCTCGACGTAAATTATTGTCTGGTGATCGAGCCGCGCCTAAGCTCGTGTAAATTTTTACCCTGGACAAAAGTGTCCGAAACTAGGCCAAAATGTTCAAATGCCAATCGATGTTTTGCAGTATTACCTCAACGTTCGATGTGAATAACGATTTGCTGGCCTATTTCATTGAAAACCAATCAATTGGCAATAACCCTATTCTTTTTGGCCGGCCCTGCTCACAAATTAATCTGCACCGAGTGAATTTCAAATATGCACCTGTTTTTAAAAGATCACCCCAAAGATCGGTATGACAACAGGTACTCCACGTAATGGATTCGTTTCGCTGGGTAAATTCTGCTCTATATCATTCCATCTCAAAATATTCCCAGCCCTTTAATAAATAATGCTAGGTCCCACTACAACGACGTATTCGTACAATCATGTGACATTCTTTTACAATCGATACCAAACTCAATAAATATTATGAGTAAAAACTTTCGAAAAAACAAGTACACAGATCAAAAGTAACATTTTTAACAAACAAATATGTAATGTATTTTTGCTAATTCTCCTTCTCTCTCTCTCTCTCTCTCTCTCTCTCTCTCTCTCTCTCTCTCTCTCTCTTTCTGTTTTTTCTCTTTTCTCTCTATCTATTGATCTTATCTGTATGTTGCTCTCCTTCGAAAATTAAAAATTATATAGATATTACATTCAAAATAATAATTATATTTTAAAAAACTCACACACATCATCGAGCTTTTAAAGACAAACACATCTATTCACAATTTTCCAACCTCGAGTGGGACGAAATTAAAATCTGAAGTCATACAACATTGGATCAAGTTTTACTGGGACACATTCTATCATATAACAAAAACTGCGAAGAAGTTTACATTGTAAACTAGTAATTATTGTTTCAAACTTCTTCAAGATATTCCTCGGAAAAGAGAGAGAGAAAGAGAAGGCGAAAGAAATGTTTGGAAACGTTTACATTATAAATTTATTTTGATGATCTTGTAAGCTGTCATAAATTGTCTCAAATTAATTTGCAAGTTGCGTAAAGGCCATGAAATTGTTTTATGATTCCTTTAACAATCTTCTTTCTTTTCTTCGAAATAGAGGCGTTTATCTATTTTAAATTTACGCTTATAATTGCTGGTGGATTTCAACAGTTTTCAAAATGTAGAAATGCGTTGAAAAATAACGCTTTTTTGGCGGACCTACGAGCAAGGCTGTCCTAATGAGAAGTAACAACATTTGTTATATTATTAAAATAATTATACTATTGATGTAACTGTACATCGACTTCATATTATAAAATAGGAAACTCGGATTCTTCCGCGGTTACTCTTTAGTTCGTCGATTTTTGAAATATTAATTACACAAACTTTATCGGGATTAGTTATTTTAGTGGAAGGGTTAAAAAAATACGAGATAATAATGTAAAAATTCTTTATTCCTCAATGAAGACAAAAAAAAATTAAAAAGTGTAAAAATTAATAAAAAGAACTGTAATAGTTAATATTGCAAGTTTTTTTCTTCTAGTGTATGGATTGATCATTTAGAAATTTTCAGTGCCTCCTTTGTCGTTGTTCTTTGAAAACACGATTAAAAGCTTTCTGTACAAAAAGTGACCGAATTAAGCCGGGCATGGAAATCTCTCAAGCCCACGATATATTTGCCACGAATTTTCGTGATTTAATGATGTATGTGGTTAATGAAATAAAATTAATTGATGTTTTGTATAATTTTAAAGAATATCTTCATAAGAAAAAACGCAGGATAGTGAACCTGTCTTAGTTAATTTGTATGATTTTTTTTTTGTTAAGGGTTCGGCAGGGTGAGCTAGAGCTAATGTTTGTGATTGAAAGAAGTGTTTTATGGGTCCCAAAAGGTTGCGTAACACTGGCTCCCACCGAAAGGATTCATCCGGACAAACAGGTAAGCCCTTTATTAACCCTTTTCCCGCTTATCCGTCTCGCTATTTCGGCCAAGCTGCTCTCGGTGAATGTTGCGTAACGGTGTTATATAAGATGGAATAATGCATGCGGCCTCTGTCCACGCCATAAGCAATTTGAAACCGTCTTTAAGGATCTCATCGCCTTGAGTGGACCAATTACCGAGCTTTCGGTTTTATAGAATCGAAAGAGCTAAAGATCGGATTCCTCATATTGATCAAACAAAGCTATTTTAAGATCTCCAATTATAAACCTAAAAGAACGAAATTGCCGCCGCGTCCTGGCAACCCGTCGTCTTAAACTTTTCTTTGACGTCTTCTTCATCAAACTTAGTAAGTTGTTAACTTGTCACTAATGCAAAGAGCCTTTGCCGCTGGAACCTTGAAAATTTTCGCAATAAAGAAATTATTAAGTGCTGTTTTCATTATGATTAAATAAATAATCACAATAACATGTTAAATCAAAACCTAAACATCAGAAAAAAAAGTCGAGGTCCGGAGTTGGTGTGGGTGTTGTGTTGTCTCGCTCGCTTTGAACTTTGGTCGGACTGGAGCGAGCGAAAGGAAGCGAGATCAGCACGAACAGGATTCCAAGAGCTTGACCAAACATTTTCATCTACCGGATATCGCCCCATTTCCCATCATCGAATACCGTTCCGTTTGTCGCTTGGAGAAGACAGAATAATGAGTGCTCAAATAAAACATTTTATAGTTAATAAAGACCTAATTTTTATGTATATCAATTAATTAAGGTTTTTAGTTGAGATAAAAAAGACATTGTCACGGGCGGGATTCGAACCCACGATCTACGGCTAGACCGCTGCTCTACTAGCTATCGTGACCTCCATCCACTAACCCCCAAATTTTGAAAATTTGCCTCCTGTTTGCCATTTTTAAAATTTCGTGTAATCTATTTGACAAATGGCAAAAAGGAGGGTGAATTTCAAAAGGTGGGGTTCAGATGGAAGGTTAGTGTCCGAGTGTACCGGGTTCACGATAGTTCAAGTGTTTGAGTAGCGCCGTATTTATCCGAAGATCATGGGTTCGAATCCCGCTCGTGACACTGACCTTTTTATCTCAACTTAAAACCTTATTTAATTGAAAAATATTAATTGGTCAAGCGGACTACTAAAACTAGTGAATTTGGGTTATAGTTTTAGTTTCGTTAGGATAAGTACCTTAATTTTATTTTTTGTGTGTTAACCTTTATAATTCCATTGCTTTTTGAATTATTTATTTTCCCGAACACTTTCTCTCCCCTTGATAGTCAAAAGACTATCTGGCGCCCGTACATAATTTTCCAAAAATTTGCTTATCGCCTGGAAGAACCAGACCGGGGGTTACAACAGGTCAAATTAAATGTCAGTGAGATGCTCAAAAATTCAAACATCTTTCATTGTTCTATAGCCATAAATCAAATTTTATATTTAAATATATAAATTCTACTTATAAATCAGTCTATAAATAAAAAACATTAATTGAGAATGACTCCTTGAAATTATTAGAGGACGCTAAAAGTCTGATATACGATATGCAATGAAATAAATATGAGTACTTTTATTGAAAATAATTTTAAAAAAATTTAATGTTTTTAATCAAGTATGTATTAATTTTTTGTAACAGTTGAAAATTTCTTCCATTTCCATAAATATTATGTCGTATCCTTGATCCAGTCCTATATATCATTTATACTGCTGACCTACCAGTACATCTTGACACTATTATCACCACTACGCGGACGACACCGCAATATTATCCTCTAACTCGAATCCTGTCCAAGCTACCTCCAAAACCCAGGAACACCTTCAAAATATCGAAAACTGAACGAAGAAAAATGCGCTCAGTGTACTTTTACGCTGAAAAAGCAGCCTTGCCCTCCGTTGTCCATCAACAACAAAGAGATACCAGTTTCAACTCAAATCAAATACCTGGGAGTAAATCTCGACCGCAGGCTGACGTGGAAACCCCAAGACTTAAAAACATTAACTTAATACAAGATTTGGACTACTATGAAGACTTTTAAGACCGAAATCGACTTTGACCATTAAGACAAAGCTAACACTGTACAAGACTTTACTAATACCAATATGAACATAAGGAGTAGAACCGGGGGGACTACCAAGCCTTCCAATATCAAGCGCATCCAGTCCTTCCAATCGAAAGTCCTTAGAGAAATTGTCAAAGCATCTTATATCACTAACCACAATGACCTCAACATTCCTTTTACCAGCGAACTAATCCAGTCCAGATCCCAGACATTCAATGCCGACCTTTCGAACCATCCTAACCATACTGCTCGAGCTCTATCCACTCATTCCCATCCTGACAACCCACGACGTCGCCTCAACCGACGATGGCCTCGGGATCTCTTTGACACCTAGTCATACACATTTAATGCCAGCAATGGCTGAATCCTCAAAGCAAGTGTTCTACCAGTGTAGTGATGGCATTAGTGCTAGTGTGATGTGCGATATATTAATCATGTGTACATATTTGTATAGTATACAATCCTATACATGTGTAATATGTGGCATTTATGACGGACTTTTCACTCCGGAGGTGTTATGGTTTGGGCAGGTTTTTCTATGGAAGGACGAGGGGCCGCGGTAGCCGACTGGTTAAGGCGTCAGACTCTCGGCGTAGACCCGCGGTCGTGGGTTCGATCCCCACCGTCGCCTCTGGAATTTTCTGACGCCTAAGGGGACCGGTGGCCGCAATTAAAAGAAATTGACACAGCACTCATAAATGGAACCCCCTTCAAAAATGAGTTTCTTCGATGGAAGAACACCGGTACAACGGGGGCTCAAGTTCACGTGTTGCGAGCCCTCCCCCAAAAATATGGAGCTAGGGAATAGTACAATAAGCTGACCAGCTGCAGTGCTCATGAGGGAACTCCTCCAGTCCCTGGTATCCATTGTATCCATCCATCTATGGAAGGACGCATAAATACGACCTTCTTTGAGGGTTCGGTAACAGCTGGGCGATAAATTGAAGACGTGTTATCAAAACTAACTCAGCCCCACACAGCTAGGAATGAACGCTTTGGGACGAGTGGTCAAAGAATGTCAAAATACCAGGAGGTAATACCAGAGAATGTCGCTGTTTGAGAAGTATGAAGTACGTTTTACAGCACTGCATCCAACACCTCACAAAATTGAGGGTACGTCGAATGCTGTGCTCAACGCAAGTGGAAGACATACTCCATACTGAATGTTACTCAGTTTATTTTATTTTATTTTTATTTATTTTTAATTTAGCTATATCTTACAATTTTATTTGAAAATAAACAGTAAACAATAAAAAATAAAATTATAACGATTGCTAGTATTTACTAAAAGAATGGAGGTTGGTCAATTTTTCCCTCTCAGTGTAAAACAGAAATGACAATTTGAGAGAAACAGGTAAATTGTAAACTTGAAACTTACCTCATTAAGTATTCACCTAAATGATTGTCTTCTAAGAATTAATTAAACTTATACGGACTTTTATTTATTTAAACTTTGTTATATTCTTGGGAGCAATCGTTCCTAGGTTTAAACAGAGATTGAAGGTTCTTTCCTTTTGTAGATTAGTTTTCAATAATCCGTAAAAATTATATTCTTTAAGATTATTTTAAAGTTTTTCCGTGTATCTTAAGTGATTTTTTTAAATGTTCACATCATAAGTTGGCCTTGTTTACTAAACGACAAGGTGAATTTTTCTCGACAGAGAGAGTTATTGTATTAATTGGCAAAGGATAAAAACGGTGCTTTTTTATAATTAATCCTTATTACTCCACTTTGTCATTGTAGCTCCCGATTTCTCGGGAAGGCTATAGGGTAAAACGTGTAATTTTTGTAATTAAAAATAAACAAAGGTTGCATTGACGTTCGTTTTTTGCCGTTCAATTGTAGATTTTTGCCCTTGGGATTTGCACGTTTAAATATTATGATTATATATGATGCATAGTTAAATTTATTTTGTTATTTGTCACAGTAAAGTTTCTTTGTAAAGAAAAACAACTCATTTTTGTCAAATAAAATACTCCAAACAGTATCGTCGTTGCACGGATCGTTAACTGGTTAAAATATTCGAAATGCTTTTCATTTGTGTGGCCAGGAGAAATGTCACAGGAAATAAATTCCTTTTAAACTGCACTCGTTCTTATTTATAGCTCTTCAGTTAATATTATTCACCTCTGTTGCTTTAAAATGTAATATTTCTAATGCTAAAGGGCCTATTCATCAACTTGTACGTATAAGGAATATTTTTACAGTTTTGTAGAGAAAAAATATTTTTTCTTCTTCATTTCCCTTTTCACCTTTCAGTCATATTTGGATAAGCTTCTTTTACGAAAATGTCGATAAGATTAAAAGGTCACCTTATAAAAGGTTTTCTTATATTCCTAGATACACTGTTGAAAGGATTGTATTGAACCCATACAGTAATATTTTCTTCAAAATATTTTTCTATACACCTCCATGTTTTGCTTTATTTCTTTTTCATGTATTAACGTATTCTTACAAACATTTACTTTGCTCAGTCGTTGTTTGAACGTATTTGAACCTTTTTTTCTTCTTTAAAGATTATAATAAAAATATTAAAGATTATTTTTATAATAATCAAAAGATTTAATAATTAAATGTACATTTTACAGAAAATTATTCGCTGTTTTCGTAGTCCGCTCGACCAATTAATATATAACAATTAATTACGGTTTTTTTTGTTGAGATGAAAAAAAGTTAATGGCACGAGAGGGATTCGAACCCACGACCTTCGGCTAGATAAACCTGAGCTATCGTGACCTCGATCCAATGAGACATCAACTCCCCATCTCAACCCCACCTTCGAGTTTTGCCTCCTTTTGACATATTTCAAATGTCGTGGAATCGGATTTGATTCTCGTCGACAAATGAAATGGCGACGGAGAGCCTTTAGTGAAGTGTACTTCCTTTTTACATCATTATTCACTGTTTCCGTGGTCCGCTCGACCAATTAATATATAACAATTAATTACGGTTTTTTCTTAGTTGAGATGAAAAAAAGTTAAAATATGGCAAAAAGAGGCAAAACTCGTAAGGTGAGGATGACGGGGAGTTGATGTCCGATTGGATCGAGGTGACGATAAATCAGGTTTATCTAGCCGAAGGTCGTGGGTTCGAATCCCTCTCGTGCCATTAACTTTTTTTTCATCTCAACTAAAAAAACCATAATTTACAGAAAATGTTGTATATGTCAGTAATTGATTGAACGATAGCAATTAAGTCAGTAAGTACAAATTGCAGGCCTGCATTTTCTTATGTCGGTTAAATTGCAGAAAAAAAAGCCGTTTAGATAACGCCTTCTGGGTTAACTGTTATTGACATTCTTGAGGAAAGAATCTTTTAGCCAAAGGAAAACAGGGTTAAGTAAAACTATAAGATTCCTTGGGCGTTCAAGAAAGACAGTTTTCGCTGAGAAAGTGGTCAATTTTCTAGATCAAGTAGTTTATTTTTCCTTAAAATAAAAGTAATTATCTTTCACTTGTTTTATTTTATTTTAAATTGGTTAATTTATGCTAATGCTTTCATCTATCAAAAATTCACCTGAATTGAATTAAAATTTTTTAAACGGTTATCTTAATTTATTGTCTTGGGTTGATTAAATTCTATTTTGTGTATTGGAACTCGGTGTCAAATTCCTGGGGAGGTGGGGAGATATTCACACGAAAACCGAGGGAATGACCCTTCTCAACTTGGTTAATAAACTTTAAGTCTATACTTACACCTCTCAGTGGCTAAACCGCTAGCAACTTTCCTTTAACCCAATAGAAGTATGTTGGGGCAAAATTAACGAAAATGTTCTTCCATGTAGATATCAATTACCCGAGCCCGTACACGTAATGCCATACGTGTTAACAGTTTTGGAAGTAACGTTTACGTTACGTTTCTTGCCCAAAACCGCTAAACCCGCAAAGCTGGCCTGTCGTGCCAAACTGTATACAACGTAAGGTGTCTTTACGCAATATCCATTTCCGTACTACATAATATCCAACCGTGAACACACAACAATAAACAATTATGTCTATTCATGCTTAGTCTTGAAATTAATATCAAAAACGTTTCGATTATCAAAACGTAAAATGAAATGAAAATTCACAGAAAATTTAAACAAATAAAAACTATTACCAAACTCACATCTCTCATATAAAGGAAAATCTGAATAATCTCGGTATGGCCTGGATAAAAAAATCAATCGTTATCTTGCCATGCTTTCGACCTATTTTAAGGTCATCATCAGGGAAAAACAATTTTAAATATGTCTACAAATTTATATAATTAAGTTTTTAAATCTAGTTTCAAATTTTTTATCAAATTCAATCCAAAAGACGGTAATAGTACGAAATGAGTTGCTGTCCTAGCCGGTCTTCAAAGAAACTTGAAACTAGATATTAAAAACCTGATTGTGTTAATTTGTAGGCCACCTTTAAGATTGTTTTGCCCTTAAAATAGGTCAAAACTTGGCAGATGACAATTGAATTTGTTTTGTTATCCAGACCAGAGAAATAAAAAAAAGTGTTCGATACATCAAATGCTTTTAAACAAAAATCTCTTATTTATTAACGCTCAAGTTATATATATCAAATACATTTTTATTTGTTCGATTTTACCCTTAAAATATTTAATATAATTTGGAAATGTGATTTGACAAAACTTATTTCTATTGGTTTGATTGATCTGAATACTTTAAAAAAATATTTTTCCAGGTGATGTGAAAGAAAACTATTTAAAATTTCGTTTGGATTTAACTTCGCTCTGTTTTACACGGTTTATTTTGGTTCAAAAGAACTGTTTCTATTTAAAGAAAAGTATTTGAAATAAGATTTTATTAATAGATTATTCAAGCTTCAAACGGTAAATAATATAATTCTGGTATTAATGTTAGTAATAAAAATGTAAGATATTTTATCGTTTGATGTTTTATCAATTTATGTTGTATTAAGTATACTTGTGGATATTTTACACGTGATGGCAGTTCGTGTTTGGTTCAAACTGCCAACGGAGGAAAATCAATAGTCGGGGTTATTTTTTAAAGTACACGTACAACGGAGGGCGAATGTTAATCACCAGAGTGTTCTTAACAAATAATGCTCTCAAAAACATGTAAATAACATTTCGATCACGCATTGAACCGGCAGGAAGGAAGGTGAAACTGTATCGAGTGGAATAAAGGGAAGAAATCGCATTGAACTAAGCTAAAGTCAGTTCCTCTGTTCTCTGGGGTCGTCTCACATCTCACGTTTCGAACTTCAAGAGGGACCAGGCGGGGAATGTACAGTATTTTTCACCTCCGCCTCAGCACTTGTACTTCCTCCAACTGCTCACCATTTTTTAAGATAGTGAGACCATCTCCCGCCACCTTCCACTTTCATGGGGTCTGACTGG
>CM077105.1:8641868-8656189 GCA_039619505.1 Cimex hemipterus
TCTCTCTCTCTCTCTCTCTCTCTCTCTCTCTCTCTCTTCCTCTCCTCCTTCTTTTCATTCAGGTCTTAGAATTAAATTCATTGTAAAATTTATATAAAATTTTAAGACGACATTTATTAAAGAAATAAAAATCAAAACAAAATTTAAAATTTTTTAGCGTAAATAAAAAAACCTTCTATTGTTTTCTTAATTTTTTGTTCAAATCAAGTTAAATAAATTCAAAATATTTCGTCATTTTAAATGTTAAAGGAAATAAATTATTAACCACTGTATTTTTTCTGTCAGCAGCTTGATCGTCTCACTGATTTCCGACCACCCTGGTCCGAAATTCTTGCTGCTAGAGATCGTCTCTTAGAACGGCTAAAAAATGTTGATTGCAGTTGAGATTATGTAAAAACATGTTATATTATGATATCAATATTTTTTTATCTAAAGTGGTAATAGGGACGACAACGTAGATATGACACGCTTTTTGTTTAATGACCTACTTATGTAATCAAAGAAGACACAGCAACAAAAAAAAGCTGTTTTTAAGGTTTAGATCTTCGATGGCTGGTGCTATTAAAATTTCAACTCCAGTTTCCTTTATCGGCCAGGAAAACCGTGCTTCTTAATATTCCGATGGCGTTCCGTTTTTTCTTCTTTCTTTTTCCTTTGAATATTTATACCGTCGCATTTTTAATCAATTTCATTCATAAAATAAATAGATGTTTTTTACTGTTTTCTCGGTATTGAATGAATGCACCTCTGCTTGAATGCAGGTGCAACGAAAACACAAATAAATGTATATTACTTAGATATAAAAAATAATCCATTTCAGTTCGTGGTCCGATTGACCAATTAACATTTTTAGATTAATTAATATTTATTTAAAGGGTTTGGTTGAGATTGAAAAGTCAGCGTCACGAGCAGGATTCGAACCCACGATCTTCGGCTTGATACGCCGCAGCTCTACCACTCGGACACAAACTTCCCATCTCAACCACACCTTTCGAATTTTCCCATTTTTCAAATGTCGTGTAATCTATTTGATTCTCGGCAACAATGAGTGGATCGAGGTGACAATAGCTCAACTGGTATAGCAGCGTCGTAACCAGCCGAAGACCGTGGGTTCGAATCCCGCTCGTATCGCTGATTTTTTTTTTAATCTCCACTTAAAACCTTAATTAACCGAAAGATATTAATTGGTCAAGCGGACCACGAAGACTAGCGAAATTTTCAAAGTATTTTTTTTTTCTAAATTGATATTACATTTTGTTTGTCTTATCATAATAATAGGCATGATTAATTTTACAACTCCTTCTATATACAATAAGTATTTATCCTTACGGAAGGAAGGCTGGCTGTAATGGAAAAATAACAAATCACTTTTATTAATATGTGAATTTCTTTTTGTTATTCGACTTCGAATATTAAAACGGTATTATATTTTGTAATTTCCATTATAACGAAGTCAATATTTATTATTATTATTAAGAAAGTTATACAAAAATTAGATTGGTTTTTTTTTAAATCATGGTTGTAAGGTAGGAAAATGGATGTGTGCTAACAATTTTGCTGAGTTAGGTTTAATGTGATGATGTAGTAAAATCGATACCGCAAAGTCTGATAAAATCATTTCTATGGCTACCTTTATAAGTGAAGCGACAATCAATAAGATAATTGAACACCGTCGATTCAGTTTTTTTTCTCTGGTTTATTTTTTCTTTTCTTCCGTTGATGAATGGAATACTTTTATCCTCTTTGGTCTACGAGGGTGTTAAGTAACTAGCAGAAATGTTATTTATTTCTAACACTCTGCGAATGATCGTTTGCCCTTGTTACAAAACAGACGACAAGTGACAGAAAATCAATTGCGGCCCGGTTCGCTCTTCATAGTCCATTGTTCATAAGAAGGAGCCAATTTTGGATGGAGTCGAATAGTCAATGAACTTTGGTTTTAAATCATTTTGACGACTCAACCCTATTTTGTATCAACATACATAAATGATTTGTTTGTTTTATATTTCTTTCTTTTTATATTTTTCTTCATTCACATTCTTTTCTACTATTAGAAAAGATTATTATTATTAAATTCACTAGTTTTCGTGGTCCGCTTAGCCAATTAATAACTTTCAATTAATTAAGGCTTTTAGTTGAGATAAAAAAGTAATTGTCACGAGCGGGATTCGAACCCGCGACCTTCGGCTTGATTCACCGCTGCTCCATCGTGACTTCGATCCAGTCGGTCACTAACTAGTAAATTCCCATCTTAACTCCACCTTTGAATTTGAAAAATGGCAAAAGGGAGGGAAAATTCAATGATGGGTTTGAGATGGGAAGTAAGTGTCCGAGTGGTAGAGCAGCTGCGTATCAAGCCAAAGGTCGTGGGTTCGAATCCCGCTCGTGACAATGACTTTTTACCTCAGTTAAAAACCTTATTCAATTGAAAGTTATTATTATTATTACATAATACATTATTATTTAAATACCTACGGCCAAAAAATATAAAAAATCCAAATGTATGTTAATATAATTTCAACTCTGTTCTTCCAAGCATAAGAATTTTATTAGTTCAACTAAGAATATTTGATTTTTTAATGTCATTGTTCATTATGGTTTTTTTTTTTTTTTTTTTGAAGGCTTAAAATAAAATCAACATAGTCAATGAGGTAAAAAAATGAAAAATAAACTAATTTCTATATCAGTATGCTTTTAACAACAGCTTGCATGTTTTCAGCATAAAAATACAATAAAAAGTTACGATCTGCCGTTATTACTACAAATTACGTTTTTTCCAGGTATAGACTTTTTTTTCTCGTACTTAATTTTTTAACATTTATGAATAATTAAACAAACGATAAGCAATATCGAACCGTATCACTGTTACCTTTCAGCAATTAGCAACCGCAATTGTGAATCATCACTTTCATCCACGTTTATTTTTTTAAGACAAATTAACTTCTACTACATTTTCAGCTTAAAAACTTCGTAATTCATATCAAATATGATCGATATTGATTTAGATATACCAATAATATGAAGAGTTGCACATATTACAGAGGGGGCGTCGGTGGCCTCAACGTTATAGGCGTTGACTCGGCTCTCATCACGGTAAGGTAAAGGTCCCGGGTTCGAATCCAGTGGCCTTGCATTAGAACCCGACTTACAAATGGGCTTTTTTTCAAAAAAAACCGGCACCATGAGGGTTTATGGAGAGTAAAAAACAATTAAATTTTTTTTAAATAAATAAAATAAACAATGCCAATTCATTTTTGGTACCACGTTTTCAATCTCTAAAGCAAAAAGTTTGAACTGCTTTAGATGATAGTGGTATGAAATTTGTATTAGTAAGAACTAACTTTTAAAATAGTTGAACAACATACTCACCCCACGTTTAACATTTCTATTGAGAAGTATGAATACTGTCAGCATTGAAATTCACTATTTGGTTGCAAAAGTTTTCATAATTCATATGTGTAAAAATCCCTTTTCTTTTTCTTTTTTATAATTGTTGGTGCTCAATGGGATTCCACTTTCTTTTCTGGAAGATAAGGACCGACGTTCAACTAAACTTTAGGAGAAAATAGCCAAACTTAGCTCGTGAGATGTCGCAACCCAGCTAATGTTGTTTCCCATTTTATGAAATTTGAGAATCATTAAGAGTATAGTGTTACTTTCAACAACTTGGTGCCAGAGACGAGTTTTGTTTCCAATGTACGAATAAAAAGATCGATTTCTAAAAAGATAAGAATGGAAGTGGCTACAACGTTGCTTTCGTTATTATTTGCGGCAAAAGGCTTCTGGATGTAGGACCAAATAAAATTTCTTATCAGATTATTGATTGATTGATTTGTGTACAAACATATTTTGGAGATGCTTTACTAGTTTGCACTATAATTTTAAAAAATTAGCACACTTTTGTTTCGCAGGATTGCGATAAATCTTTAAGTTGGTTTGGTATTCTTATTTGACGTTTTATCAGGTATAAACTGAGATTTGGATATTTTCATTAACTGATTTTTGAATTTAAAACAGCCGTTCGAACGGTGTGTTCATCGTGTGATAAAGCTTCCCCTTGTGGGCGATATTTCCAAAAGAGACCCTGCCGGCTGATTTATACGGATTGTTCACGCAGTGTAGACGTGGAATGCACAAGGGTGCTATAAAGAAAAAAATCATCACTAAATGGTACAAATCAGCAGAATTGCGGGGTGTTGAATGATGAGAGTGATCAAATCAAATTGCATCGTGGAATATTTCCGCCGTCCCATCCCCTAAACTCGATAATGTGTTCAGCCCAGTTCAAATTTGAAATAACTTCATAATTCACAACTTCAATTGTATTATTTATTCGTGAAAATAATCGACATGAATAATTTAATTGTAAAATTGTATGATTTGGGCTAAAATAGTCGAATCTTAAAACAGACATAAACACAAATTTTATATTACAAGTTGACTAGTTTTCGTGGTTCGTTTGACCAATTAATACATTTCAATTAATTAAGGTTTTTAGTTGAGATAAAAAAGACAGTGACACGAGTGGGTTTCGAACCCACGATCCTCGGCTAGTTACACCGCTGCTCTACCACTTGAGCTATCATGACCTTGATTCACTTGAGTAATGGCAAAAAGGAGGGAAAATTCAAAAGGTGGGATTGAGATAGAAAGTTAGTGTCCGAGTGGGTCGAGGTCTCGATAGCTCAAGTGGTAGAGTAGCGGCATATCTAGCTGAAGATCGTGGGTTCGAATCCCGCTGCTCGTGACAGTTACTTTTTATCTTAACTAAAAACCTTAATTAATTGAAGTTTATTACAAGTTTCGGTATAACCATTCTGAAACAAAAGAGGCTTATTTTAGCACTTGGTAATTTCAAACATAAGCACCCATTCAAGATCAAATCGAATTTGTGCATATTATGGTTTCCGATTCGAACAGAAAAAATATACTGGGTGCTTTTTAAAATTTATGACGATGAAAAACATATGATATGGAAATTTAAAAATTTACATAATGATTCCGTACAATTTTCCTGGGAATTTAAAAAATGTATTCTATAAGTTAGATACTAAATTTAAATACACTGGCAGGCATAAAATTCCACCCACTCGTAATATAACTTGATTTGTATATATTTTTATTTACTAATCAAAATTTCTCGTCTTTTTTACCGTTTAATAATTGATCTTTGCCTAAAAATAAAAAAAATGTAAATTGCTAAGGAAATTGAAAAATTTAAAAAAAAGGCAGACGAATGAAATTATTCGTCAAAAGCGGTACAGAATATTAATTTTAGAAAAATTAAAATTAAATTCTAGAAATTTTTAAATAACTTATTATAAAATTTCATTTCTCTGTAATTCAATAAAGAAATTTACATTTATAAAAACTATCCGCCTGTACTTTCTTTAATTATATTGTATAATCAGTAACGACGTAGAATAATATCAGTTTTTATAATAATTTATCTGGCATTTTTAAGATGTTATTGTTTAAGTTACTTCCTCTATAATTCAATATAGAAATTTACTGAAGTCTTGAGGAGGGATGAGGTGGTTTAGAAAAACAGATTTTCCGTTGTTTTTGTCCATGTTTCGGCCTTTATTCGGGTCATCTTCAGAGCATAAAATAAAGTGCTAGTCTTGTCGTGTCACATTGGTTTTTGACCTCTCTGTTTTTTTAATTATATTGTGTAATCTTCAAGAACTTAGAATAACACTGTTTTTATATTTTTTCTGGCAATTTGTAAGAAGATATTGTAGAAGGTAATTTCTCATCAAGACGGTAAAGAAATTTCCATTTATCAAATACGTCGTAGCAGTCTGATCGTGTCTGACCATTCTGAATTTTGTTTAATTTTATTCATACCTTCATTAAATAACTACCCACTGTTGTTTTCACTTGGAAAACTGATAAATTCGAAATGTATATTAATTTTTATTTCGATTTTGGGATATTTTCCAGGTCCACATGTGGATAGTTGGTAATAAAAATGATGCTTATAACTCTCGAAAAATAAATGTGGTTTCAAGTGCAAACTACTCGGGAATAACCTGGATGAGGGGTGTCGGTGGACGCAAGGGTTTAGGATTTTACATCTCAGGCTCATCTCTGTGAGGTAAAGGTCCCTGGTTCGAATCCAGCGGCCCTGCATTCGAACCCGACCTACTTACAACAAATGGGCTTTTTTTCAAAAACACCGGCAACCCAAGGGCTGATATAAACTCTGCTGATACAAACCCTAAAAAAAATACATTAAAAAAATAATAATACTGGATAAATGCTTATCTTGGGAACAACACTATTAAATCATTATAAAAGACCTGATTTTACCATCACCAACCATCAGACCAATCTGACATGCATACATTTCTCGGTATAATACGTAAAGCACAATAAATAACTCAATTGTATTTCGAGAATTGGAACAAATCTATTTTACGTGCTATAAGCATTGACACATTTTGTTTATTTTTTATTAAATTAAAATTAATTAATAGTAGGTGGTTTCAAGAAAGTTGAAAATAATAGATAGAAATGTTACTAACATTATTTGTTTAGTAAAATCATATATGAACAATGATTTATGAGTTTGCCAGGCGCGTTTATTTAAATGCAAATAACATAAAGATTTTTTTAAATGTTCATCAAATTAAACTAACTGTATAACAAAATTATTTACCATCAAGAAACAATATTTGACCACAAATATTTATTTTAGTGTATTTCTTGGTGACCTGTTCTTTCATAATTTTTTCAAGTCTTGCGGAGCGGACAAGAATGAGGTGGTTTGGAAAAATACCTTTTTCATTTTTTCGCCGACGTGTTGTCACAACATTTCCACACAAAACTAATATGACACCACAAGAATAGCACCACACTTTATGACCCGAATAAGGGTAGAAAGGTCAGAAAAAAAAGTGTTTTTCTAAAGTGACTCATTCTTGACCACTCCTCACGAATTGAACTAGATATTTATTAAATTTACTTATTTTCGTGGTACGCTTGAGCAATTATTATCTTTTAATTAATTAAGGTTTTTAGTTGAGATAAAATGTAAATGTCACGAGCGGGATTCGAACCCACGATCTTCGGCTAGATACGCCGCAACTCTACCAGTTGAGCTGTCATGAAGAAGATAACCAAAGATCCTGGGTTCGAATCCCGCTGACATTTTTATCCCAACTAAAAATCTTCATTAATTGAAAAATATTTATTTTTATGTGTTTTATCGTTTCTTTTCATCTTAATCTGCATTATACGTTTGTCAAACTAGTTCGATAACATTTTTTTATCAGATCGGCTAAAAAATCCAAGAAAAATTTTTTCCATTTCGATTGGAATTTACGTAAACATTCACAATATTAAATAGTAATCAAATGTCTGACAGAGGTTTGTTCACCATTGGCCATTTCATGCTGTAAATTAATCACGTTGTGTTTTTTGTTCATTACATTTTTTATACGGAATTTTTAATCAACTGTCAATGGAATTTTTTTATTGAGGAGAAAAACCGAATCAATAAGCATTGTCAGGTATTGGTCCTCGATCATCGCCTGTGATGCCTTGACGATTTAGGTCATGAACGTTTAGGTATTCGGCTTGCAAAAGTATTTTTTAATGTCTAGAAAATTAAATTATAATTAGTTCTACTCTGATGAATCTTGATCATCCTGGTCCGCCTTTTTTAGAATCACACTGTCTTGTTCGTTTGATCCTTTCGTATATAATTTTCAGAATATTTATTCGAACGGAAGTTTCTGCAAGATCTCTTAAAATTTTTATTTAGGGTTAAAAACTAAATAAAATTTATGATAAATTTGTTATATCATCCTATTCCACCTACCTAGTCTGCACCGATTCCGTCAGCGCAGTTAATGCAGGAGCACAGTTGAACCCACTGTTCAAATAGGTAACAGTTCACTGATGAATATGTTAGACATGTTCTTGCCTCCAACGGGAATGAATTTAGTAAAATTCGCACGTGACATTCCCCCCAGATCCGTAAGCAATGAACATCCTGGAAATACCAGTCACCTTGACCAGGTGGCCTCTGGGAGGTCGATGTCGGCGAATGTTCGATAGTGTAAGCATACCTTTGCTTCCACCTGCTATAACCCCGAAGTCTCATCAATTGCTTCCCCTCTATAATACATAATTGACGCTTCAAATGAAGCGAAAGTAACGAAAAATTTGATCTGAGGCCGTTGGAATTGTAATGTCATCGTGAAATTACGAAAAGCTCAAGGCAAATAGATGTAGATGTAGATATAGTTTCAGGGTATAGAATATTGCGCCCTTTAAGAGCTAGTGTATCCCTCGTGCCCTGTCTAAAGCACATTGGTTGGGTCGTATTTCAACAAGAAACTTAATTGATAGGCTCGGTTTCAACAGTTGAAGCGGTCACATTATACTGTCACCTCTGAACTTGAGGTACATTTAATTACCCCTGAAATTAGTCAGAGTACACAGGGGGATACAAAGGAAATAAACACACAAATTGGAATCAAATTCTTTCACCTTTTATTCAAGAATTAAGTACACACATCGGGTTAGTCCCTTCAATTCAGTACCCAGGGCAAATGCTATATCGGACCTACGGACGGGCTTGTCAAACGTTAGGGTCACGGCAAGATCCAAACTCCTGCCTCAGCTTGTTCGTTACCCCCCTCGTCTCGTTCTTATCTCCTATAGCCGTGCTGAGCTCGTGATAATACCAAAAGATTTCCTCTTAGGCTAGTGTAGCTCCGCAGTTTGCCAATAGATGTGTTGGTGTCTCTTCCGCCTCTTTGCAGAATCTGCAAGTGCCATCTTGGATTGTTCCAATTTTCTTTAAGTGTCCAATTAACTTGCATTGTCCTGTTAGGAATCCTATTCGTAGGTTGTTCCTGCTTCCCTTGACACATTCTGTAATTTCTTTTCTTCCAAAATTGGTTAGAAGATCCTTGGATTGTCTGTGTCCAATGAGTGAATTACATATTTCCCTCATTTTCTTTTTGTGCTTCTGTCTGAGATAGTCGTTAATTGTGTGGGTTCCTATGTCATAGAAGAGTTTGGGTCCTATCAGCGGTGTAGCGGCCCCTTTTCTTGCAAGGGTGGCCATTTTCTCGTTGCCTTCTTCTCCCATATGCCCTGGGACTCAGCAGAGTTTGTTCTGCGTACCTAATTTGTTTAGTTTAGTTTTGTGGTTGAGCACCATCCTTGAACTAATCATATTTGAGTTGATGGCTGCTGGCTATCTGACACGATAGCTATATTCTTGTTTTTGTACCCTTTGCTAAGGTTGAGTTGGGCACATCATTCGATTGCATGAATCAAGGCTTGGAAGATACTGGTGTATTTTCCCATGGGTTCTGATTATATGGTTTCAGGTACAAATACTCCTTCCCTTGTGCCTTTTTGTGTTCTAGATCCATCTGTGGACCGAAGGATGGTGCCATTGAGTAATCAAGGCAAATGGCACGTCTTTGGAAATTTGCAATTGACAGATTGTAAAGAAAAATATTATGCTTTGATATACACTGTCAAAAGCAGTATGTAGCATTGTATAGAAAGCGAGTAGGAATGTTACCCGAATGTCGATCATGTTCGAGCACAATCCCTCGGACCCCTGTTCCGATTCCTGGAGGAAACAATTTTGTATGTAGTAGGTATTGAGAGTTTTTGTGCCGCCAACGTACTCATCGTCCCTCGGGTAGGTTAGTTATATGTTGAAAAGGCGAGGGAGAAATATCGACTACTAGTAATTTTTAACAGTTTGACCTCTCACACCAATCTGTCCGCGTATTTTCGCTGCGTTTCATTAGAGGCCGTTTTCAGAATTTAGCTTCGTCCTTTCACATTACATTCAATTTTATCGTCTCAAGATATTAATGAATTCCTCCTAAAATTAACTGTTAATTACGAAACTATCAAATTAAAATTACCTTCGTCCGGCTATTTTGTTAAGACTTGGTAAGTATTTTTCGTTTTTATGAATGTAGTATTAAAATCTTTTTAGTGAATTCGTTCTTATCTGGAAAAAAAGTATTCGCCTATTCTAGCCTAATCTTTGTAATTATATCTAAGTAATTATTCTTAAGTAAGGTATTAGTTGAGATAAAAGTCAATGCCACGAGCGGGATTCGAACCCACGATCTTCGGCTAGATACACCGCAACTCTACCAGTTGAGCTGTCGTGAAGAAGATAACCAAAGATCGTGGGTTCGAATCCCGCTGACATTTTTATCCCAACTAAAAATCTTCATTAATTGAAAAATATTTATTTCTATGTTTTTTATCGTTTCTTTTCATCTTAATCGACATTATACGTTTGTCAAACTAGTTTGATAAAATTTTTTTTTAATCAGATCGGCTAAAAAATATTTTTTCCATTTCGATTGGAATTTACATAAACATTCCAAATGTTAAATTTTAATCAAATGTCTGACAGAGGTTTGTTCACCATTGGTCATCTTGATCAGCCATTTCATCTCCAGTTCACGACCTTTCGGGGGTATACGCCGCTGCTATACCACTTGAGCTATCGTGAAACCATACATGATCATCTATGATAAGCGGCGTCTTTAGCCGAAGGTCGTAGGTTCGAATCCCGCTCTTGGCACTGACTTTTTCATCTCAACCAATACCTTACTTGTTATTTGGTCAATCAGACCACGAAATCTAATGGAATATATCTAATATAACTTTATTTTTAATTTTTGTTTGGCTTTTTAAAAAAAATAAACAAATTATAAAGTTGTAAAATTATCTAGATCTACCAAAAGGATTTTTGTTTTGTATTGTGTCGAAAAAGAAAATAAATAACAACTACTATTAAGTCTTTGTTTGATCCGAGCTCTTTGCGGTAATAGCCAATTAAGGGCAGTTAGGTCTTTGTTTGTGGCCGTTTTCTTTATACTGTCCGTTTGTTATTTGAGCTTTGCCTGTAATTCAGTTCTTGTAACTGTGTAAATTATGCACGTGATTTTGTAACAGCATTTTCATCTATTGCCCCTGAAGCATTTTGTCGGCGAAAATCTTTCAAATAAATTTCCTAGAGCCCTTGGAAACTTTTTGTAAGTAGGCAAAATAGATATTGGAATTCGAGAATTTAATGTAGTACAAAGTAAATAATAAACATCCAGCAAGGAAACCTTTTCCCTTTGTCTATTCCAAGAATATAATAACAATTTACCAATATTATTATTTATTACTGCTTACTATCTTTTTAGGATCACGCGTGGCTTTAAACGTATTCTCCATATGTCCAGTGGAAATTATTGAAATATATTTTAAATTCGTAATATTTATTTAGTTACCGTTAATTAATGACTATTTAGAGTTCGTGAGGTGCGGTCTGGTGTGATGTAGGTTTAGAAAGACATTTTCGTTATTTTGCCAACGTTTCGACCTTTACTGAGATCATCCTCAGGGCTTGGGATTTACAAATATTGTTCAAATTTAATAAATGCATGTAGGATGTTTCAAAATGTGAATTTATACAATGCAAAATATTTTGCGGAAATGTTTGTAAATCACAGGCCCTGAAGATGGTCTCAATAAAGATCGAAACATTGGCACGATAAAGAAAATGTCTGAGATCATCTCTCTCTCTCTCTCTCTCTCTCTCTCTCTCTCTCTCTCTCTCTCTCTCTCTCTCCCCTCCCTCCCCCACCAGTAAATAGATACACAAATAAATCTGATGTAATCTGACAAACCACAAATTTTCTATATTATGTACATCATTGTATAAATTCGTAATCATTCTTATATGTATTTGTATAATTCAGACATAAATCCCAGGCCCTGAAGAAGACCTCAATCGAAAGATCGAAACGTTGGCACGATAAAGAAATCGTTTTTCTAAACCTACATTACACCAGGCCGCATCTCACGATCTCTGAATAATATTTTTTTTAATTTACTCATAAACGTAAAACAGACCAAAAAGCAAGTTAAGAACAGTCTCGGGTCCCCCAAAAGTTGATTTTTATACTCCTTAGATGTATGAGAATATAGGGTTTTCTAATTCTTAGAATTATTAATGACCTGGAATATTACACTTTTTAAAACAACATTTATAACAACTTTTTCTGAAATTAAATTCAAATGTTTACAAAATTGATGAAATGCCGGCATCGTACGGTTTTATCTAAAAGCTATTACAATTCATTCAAAGTTATGGAATATAAAGCTCTTTAAAATAAGAAACTCTTTTATAAAAATTTTATATTTAGTTTGTATGTGTAAGGATAGAACTGTTTTTTTTTTTGTTTTTTTTTTTTTTTTGTTTTAAATTACGGCTAAACGAACGCAAATTAATAAAACTGTCCCGGACGCAACTATAAAAGTAATAGAATAACATTTCGAAATCTTCACCTAAAATACTGAAAATTTCCTTTTGATTCCTTCAAAATTGCCTTAATATCACCTGCATCGGAATTATTTATGTATTCCCGTTGGTTGGGGACGCTCGACACATTAAAGCGTTAAGGGGCCAGAGGGACTAGCAATCATGCCTGATGGGCCTTGATGGTTTATCATCCGCGTAGTAATGAAGACACTGGTAAAATATTCAACTTTTGAGGCTTTGAGTAAAATCGGTGATAATACATGATACAAAACGCCTTAAATGGTGGCCTTTTTGTTATCCTGTTAATTTTACCCTTTAAATAAATATTTTGAACTAATGTTGTTGTAATATTTGTGAACACATGTGAAATGTCCGTGCGTTTTTTGATATTTATTTGAATGAACTGGTAAATAACAAAAACAAGAAAGTATTTCTTGAAACAAACGATATTTTATATTTATATTGAAACCATCTTTGTACAATATAAAATCACACTACTCCTAGTATCTCAATTAGAAAATTAACACGGTCGATGCCTGGTTACATTTTCTGTCTACCCTATAAAAAAAAAAAAAGTGAAATCATCGGACTATAGTTCATACAACGTTGTAAAATTTTGCAAGCAATTTGAACATTTCTCTACCAGAACACTTTTTTTTCTTCTTAGAATTCTGAAGCACTTAGAGCCAACTTAAACTTAGTAGTTGCAAGTATGAGAATCACCAGCAAAAGTTGTTGGTTCGATGATGAACGTTAGCACGAAAGTTGAAAGATGAAAATTTAAGTGCCTTTAAAACTTTACTACCAACACTTCGAGGCTTGGTCCAAATTTAATTTAAGACACAAAAGTTGATATAGTTTCTTCATAATTTTATCCGTATTTATTGCTTGACGCTTTAAAGATATTTCTTTAATGATAGAAAATTACTCAATTTTTTTGTAATTGAATTTTAATATGAAAAAACCATTAAATTTATTTTATGTTTACATAAATTAAAAATTTCTTTTTCTTTTATTATCGAAAGCTCATCCTCACGATATAAAACAGTATTTTATTCCTACTTGAATCGCATACATCCTTGTAGTCGATGCAGGGGTTCACATTTGAAAAATAATAAAATCAAATGGAAGTCGAAATGGGGCGGAGGTCAAAGGGCAAAGGCACGAGCTGTACCGAAAGTCCATTCATCCCTTGCTTCTTGCCTAGATCAAAGAAGTCATCAATGACGATTCATTTCAGTTATAAACATTATGGGATTTCTAATTAATTGAAAAGTATGTGCGAAAATTATTCAATTCTAGGTTTGGTGTATTTTGCGACTAAATAGTTATTTTTTACAACTGTTTTGCCCTTAATGGTATACAGGGTGTCAATTTTCGACGCACCATAGGAAAATCAATGTAGGTTCATCTGATTATGATTCAGCACATTTTATTTTGTTAGACTCGTACAAAAAAGTCACTTTTTGAATCCTTTTGATTTCTTAAAAATTAGTTTTAGTAGGTTGGAAGGAAAATAAACAGAACCAATATTAATAAAACTTTATTCAAGCACGATGTAAAAATTTTTAAAAAAATTCACAAATTAATTTGATTAAGGTTTAAGAGTATTTTTTTCTGGTAAAGTAAAAAAATTAAATAAATGTAACAATCTCCTTTTTTCTGGTAAAGCAAAAAAAAAATTAAATAAATGTAACGATCTCCTTTTTCCTGGCAAAGGAAAAAAAAAAAATAATAATAATAAATGTAACAGTATCCTTTTTTCTGGTAAAGCAAAAAAAAAATTAAATAAACGTAACAATCTCCTTTTTTCTGGTAAAGCAAAAAATAAATTAAATAAATGTAACAATCTCCTTTTTCCTGGCAAAGGAAAAAAAATAAATGTAACAATCTCCTTTTTTCTGGTAAAGCAAAAAAAAATTAAATAAACGTAACAATCTCCTTTTTTCTGGTAAAGCAAAAAATAAATTAAATAAATGTAACAATCTCCTTTTTCCTGGCAAAG
>CM077105.1:8656289-8686071 GCA_039619505.1 Cimex hemipterus
AAAAAAAAAATTAAATAAACGTAACAATCTCCTTTTTTCTGGTAAAGCAAAAAATAAATTAAATAAATGTAACAATCTCCTTTTTCCTGGCAAAGGAAAAAAAAATAAATGTAACAATCTCCTCTTTTCTGGTAAAGCAAAAAAAAAATTAAATAAATGTAACAATCTCCTTTTTCCTGGCAAAGTAAAAAAAAAAATAATAATAATAAATGTAACAGTATCCTTTTTTCTGGTAAAGCAAAAAAAATTAAATAAACATAACAATCTCCTTTTTTCTGGTAAAGCAAAAAAAAAATAAATAAATGTAACAATCTCCTTTTTCCTGGCAAAGTAAAAAAAAAATATAAATGTAACAGTCCTTTTTTCTGGTGAAGTAAAAAAATTAAATAAATGTAACAATATCCTTATTTTCCTTCCAGCCTACTAAAACTAATTCGAAAAGTGACTCGCCTATTGTTTCGTACGAGACTAGCAAAATAAAGTGTGCCGAACCATAATTAAACGCACCAACATTGATTTTCCTATGGTGCGCTGAAAATTGACTCACTTTCTTTTATTAATGTATTAATCGAAGGAAATAAGGTTAGAGTCAGATTTAAATGCACCCACGTTGATTTTCCAATGGTACTCACCCTGTATATACGTAGTTGGATCCTAACAGTAATATGAATATAATATTACATTTACAATGTTTAGTATTTTATTCACCTGTAAATAGCCTTCACCATTTGTTCAAATAACTTGACATGAACAATGAAAACTTTAGAAAGACTAAACTGCTGTTTAAGCTGGTTTTAAGTGCTTCTGGAAAAAGTCTGGTAGAAAAAATAGTCAAATTACTTGCAAAACCTTACGTTGGTTTGGTACCATATATGAACTTTATTCCATTGATTATTAATTAATAATCATTAATGGACTCCAAGTACAATTATCATTTAGGACTAATTTATAAATTAGTTTTTAAATCTTTTAAAATTTTTTGGATATTAGGACATTGCTTTTGTCACTTGTGATCCTATAAAAATAATTTTGTGTAGATGAGAACACCAATTGAAAGGATCGGTCTTATTGTCTTTTAGGGGATACCATCTTACGCAGCAAGCTTTTTCCATCAGGTAGGAACAATAAGTTTTTGCCAAAAATTCAGAGTTCTTTTGATCAAATAAGTTCTCGGATGGAAGAACCCTGTTTCTAATCGGACGAAACAGCTCGAGTGGTTTATTAAGTACTTTAAGAATTTTAGTTTTTTCCAATTCAGTAATACGACCAAAAATCTTCTCGAGATCTCTGAACAATATAATTTGACAGATGAGATAAGATTATGGGAGAGAATCATTTTATGAGTCCAAAAATCGGATCTGAGAGGTTCCAGTATGCTCAATGCTGGGAATAGAAGCACAGCCTTTCCCAACAAAATAAGAAGCAGCATGTAAAAATCTCCTAAAATAGATATATACCTACATATAAGAAAAATATTTATAATTTATATAACGATGGACAAATAATACTGTAATTAAGTGCTTAAAATATAGTTTATTAATGGCCCAAAAACCACCCACAATTTTTATTGATAAAACAATTAATTTGCTTTTGCTTCATTTCCTTTACTAATCTTTTTATTTGAAAATCCATTAATCTAGATGTTTTCAAGATTTCAGATTACACAAAATTGTATTATGTTATTAGTTAAAAATTTCGAAATTGATCCTCTGATGTTAAAATTATTGTTAAATCAAATATTCGATCTACATGTTTAGTTTCTTTGTTAATTTTTTTTTGCTTTTCAATTTCACAGACTAGATGGAAGGAAAGCCTGGGAATGCGGGAGGAGACGGAAAGAAGAAAGGTTTTGCACCGTTTGCATCCCTCGAAGATTTAAGCGATGAAAGTCCCCCAGATGATAAATGTAGACTCACCCTGCCGGGAATAAAGGAAGACCAGACGCCTGCTGGGTCAGGCTCTGGTCAGAGGCCGAGCATCACTCCTAGGATCGACATTTCCAGAGCGAGCAGCTCCTCCCATCATGACGACAGCAGCCCTGAAAGAGAGCTGTTTGCAGGTGATTTAAAAATTATTTTTGAATCATAAATACCTTCAAGGCATATGGAATAATATTTTTTTGTTAGGTGTGGAAGGTGCCAGTGGATCTAAAATTGGGCTCGGTTTTTCTGAAGAAATGGCCATGGAGTTGAGAAGCAGCACTGAGGAATTGGATTTTCAAGACCCTGAAGAAGAGAAAAAGACGAGAAGAAAAAAGTTGCACCACCAACAACAAGCTGTAGGCTTCAAACATGTATTTCTTCTTTTTCTTTCTCTAATATCCTCTTCATTATCAGTTGTGAATTATACAATGATTAATGGTCAATCAATTTTTCAGGTGACTAAATATGATTTGGAAGCACAAAGTGAGAAAGTGAGCCAAGAAAGAAAAGATTCGGCTTGTAGTGAAGGTGGATTGCTTTTGCTCGGCGGAAGGACAAGTAGGTTATCGTCCATTGGATCGGTAGCCTCTGGAGGATCGGTAGCTTCACATGTATCTGGAGGCTCAGGGATATCGGGCAACTCTCACCTATCTGCAGCGTCTCGTGTTTCAGGGCAGTCTCATCTTTCTGCAGTTTCTAACTATTCAAAGGCGTCGAGGTGCTCTTCTCCCCACCGCATGCTTCTCGAAACGTCTTTCTGTGGTCCAAAACCAATTCCCACTGTAAGCTTAGAGGCCGAATACCCCCCTAACGAAAGTGTAGAAGCGACGTTACTTGCCAGAAAAACCGACATCACCGGTGCTGTACTCCCGCCTGACGAATCGATCAAAATGCCAGCGAGCAATACAAATAAAACTTTTACCGGTAAAGCTACGTTGAATGTTAGAAGTGGATCCGGTAAAAGTGGAAATTTAGAAGTAAGGACAAAACCGAGATCGGCCAGCGAACGGTTATCAAAACCGTCAGGTGCGACCCATTCCGTTCAACCCAGGAGTAGTTCAGCAAGAGCCAATTTAAAACAATCTAGACCGAAGCCAAAGAAAGATGAAGATGCCTTAGTACGTATTATACCGCTCCATGGATCTGTCGACGAACCTGAAGACGCAGATCAAAGTGATAAGGAAGAAGAAAAAACCGAGGAAACTGCTGCGGATCCCGACGCTTTCACCCCTGATTACGGCATATACATTCCTCTGAAGGGACCAATTATCGACTACAGTAAAACAGACGAAGCTAAACAAGCCAAACCAAAACTTGAATCCACTAAAAGCAATAAACCGGAAATCGAAGAAAGTGATTTGGTTCGCTTCATCTCATTACACGGAGACGACGATGAAGAAATTCAAAGAGAAAAGACTGAAAATGCAAAAAAATATAGCTTTAGAAATGGCCAAAATGTGCAGTTTAAACCTTGGCCGGATGATAGCCATGCCAACGCACAACGGGAAAAACAGGTTCCAAAAAAACCTCGGAGCCCCGAACCCACGAGTAAGTCTACCAAGCCCACTACTTTAAATATTTCATCAAAAAATGGAAGGCCGGCTCAAAGTATGACACAATTGCCAAGGGAAGAATCTAAAACACCCTCTCCTGCCTCTTCCTTCGCTAGGGGAGTTAATTTGTTCCGAAGAAGTTCTGATTCATACGGTAGTTGTAAAAAATCTACACTAGCGTCAGGCAAGTCCAATTTAGAAGCTCGTGTTGTTTTCATGTTGTAAAGACAAATCACTTAACTGAGCAATGGCACATGTTTGTGTTAAGCACGGATGTTCATCGTTTGCCTACTTCATTTCCACGAATAAACATACATTTTTTTTATTGCAGTCAATTTTCTTTTATGTGTAATCTTTTATGTTTTGACATTTTATTTTATTAATTAGTTGTTTGTTTTTTAATATATAGTTGTCATAAATGTTTCGGTGTCTAGATTATGTCTTATATCATTTCAACTCTTGTCTACCCTTACTTTATTCTACTTCATGAAATTTTATTATTAAAACCTTATTTTATTATTATTTTAAGACAAAAATCTGTAAATGCAAATGAGTAAAAAGATTGTGTATTGAAACACAATTTTAAAAGAGCATTTTTAAAATGGCCACCTTTGGCTGTGGTTACATTAGTTTCACATTTCCTGTAGACTTCCTGATAAGTTTTTTTTTCTTTTTTCTACCGAGGAATTTCATACTTTTATGCTACTTTATTTTATTAGCACAAGGGGCATTTATGTTTGACCCTTCAGCCGTTAGCAAAACAATTATTTCTAAATTATGTTTCTTAGGTTCGGCAGACAGAATGAAAAAGGATGCGCGCAATAAATCGATGTTCAGCGCGTTTTTCAAAAAGAATGTCAAAGAAATCCCGCCACCCACTCATCAAAAGCGGTCAGCTCATGAGAAAACTTCCATCGATCCAAACATCACAAATGTAGAATTTAAATTCAAACATGAGGTGAAAGATTTGTCTTTTAGCATATTGTTTAAAAATAATTACAAAACAAAAACACTTTCAGAATGTCGATTCGATAATAATCCCACTGCACTCGCCTGACAGTATTACGGAACCCCTGATGAAGTACGATCCGGAAGCGATCAGCGTTGTCGAGGAAACTGAAGTTAAACCAAAAAAAAATGTGCAGAAGGAATATTACGAGCAGAAAAGCCCAGGTGAGTAATACATTTTACCCTAATGATATTGAATTTTGTCCTACTAGATCGAACAACTATTTCATTAAAAATTGATTAACAGTAATAATATTTGTTTTTGTTTATAGTAATGCCACTGTCAGAAAACCACATTTCAGGAAAAAGTATAGTAATAGTTGATGTGTCTAAAGAAGATAGAAAAGAGATAGTTAAAGATACGCCTGCAGTAGTTGCTATTCCTCAGCCAAACGCTCAAGAAAAAACACATTCTAAAAAAATAGAAAGATTAGAGTTAGAAGATTTAGAATATGAACCGAGGGTTCGAAAATCTATAAGTCATTCTTCTACGAAGGAAATAGAAGAGGAAAAAGTGGTTCAAAAAGAAGAAACCCAAAGTTCAGAAAATTTAACAAAACCTTTAGAAAGTGATGTAATTGTTAAGAAAATGGAAGAAGTTGAAACTGTCAATATAGAAAAATTACAAGTAGAAGTGGTTCAAGACCCGATTAGGATAGTTAAAACATCAAAGACCCCGATGGAAAGCCTTGTTATATCGCCGAGCGAAGAAAAACCTTTATTGGAAGAAATAAGCGACAGATCCCAAGGGGATGAAGTTATTAAAGATGAAACAGAAGAGAGAAGATCTTCTGAGTCAGAAGTTGAACAATTACCAGTAGAAAAGCCCAAAGAAGAATGCGATGAAGAAAGGAAAGGACTCTTTTTACAAACCGATTCTGTAGAAGAAGAATTGCCTTATGTACCAACAACGCTCCCGCAAGAAAGGTAAATTTTAAAAACAAATTAACATTATATTATGAATTAAATAAAATCAATGTCTTAATAGATCGGTGGCAATGCCGATAATACCGATAAGGCAGAGAATGACGGAAGTCAAGACATGCCCTGTTGAAAGGCCAAGATCAACGACACCGATACAGCCCTCCAATTTAGAAGAATACGCTGCAACCCATGATGGTACGAAACCGTCGCAAAGTGAAAAGATGCAAATTACTCTTCCAAGGTGAGTCCAGGTATGTTATTTTTGATCCATATATTCGTTTTCTGTCAATGTGTAGTGTTCGCACAATGTCACGCATGACTTGGTAAGTTATAGTTTTGCATAATACCGTTAGTAAGAACATTCCCGGGAAAGTTTAGTTGAAACAATATCTATTTATGTAATAAATAGACTCCCCCCCCAAACTCGCTTGCTTTGTAAAAGATGACTGCATCACAAAACACGTATCTTGCAACATCCTACGTTGTATCGTTGAGAGCTTTGTAAAAATCTGTTTGATGTACAACTTTGACCCCCTACTTTCTTCTACCATCTACTTTTTCAAACTATCGCATTTAATATCATAGCCTACATAAAGAATGAATGTGTATGGAAATTGTCTGTTTTTCTTCTAGAAGAATCAACCTTTCAACACTGTCGATATTTTTCCAAGCAACCTGGAAACCCTACCCAAGCATTTGAAAAGTAGATGAAAAATAGTATTAAAAGAGTTTATACATATTTAAATCAATGAAACAAGTAAAAAACTATTTTTTTTATAATAGTTTTGGTTTTAATCTAACTAGAAAAATTATTTAATGAAATATCATTGTAGTTGTTTGTACAATAAAGTAAAAAATTTCTTATATTTAATGTATTTTTAGTAGTGTACCCTGCGAGACATTTAAATTAACATGTTTTTACTTTTGTCAGAACTGACTCTTTAGGAAGATCTAGAAGTCCAGGGAAACCGAAGCCTTGGATGCAATTTGCAGAAGAATGCTTACAAAGCCCAAAAGAGACGCGCAAAGGAAAACCGACGAAATCACCTCCGCCGAACACGCCCCCTCCTCTGCCCCCTAGAAGTTCTGGGCCTTCTTCCCAGTGGGTAATGTTTGACGAACAACCGGAGAGAAGGAGAACCCCTAGGAGGATAACCACCCTGCCCTTGCGTCAGCAGCAATCTTCTTCTAGTGTTGTATATAGCTATGTTAACCCCGAAGAGTGCAGCTGCGAATGCCACGAATCCCAGGGGAAAGTGATAAGTGCTCAGTGCTTAACTGACTCGGAACAATGCTCTTATAAGAAAGGGAGTAGGACAGAAAAAGAAAAGCGCTATCGAACTTAAAGAAATTAAAAATTTATTAAAAAAAACAAAACATCCTTGTTTACAATTGCCTTTATGTCATAGATTCTAGCAAACAAAAAATAAAATAAATGTTGTTGTTTATTAATAATTCAAAATATTTTTATATGTGTTGGTTTTTCTTCCAAAGGAAAAGAGAAAATATGAATCTTAACAATCAGTACAATGTAATATAATCTAGATGTTGGCAACTTTGATTTTTACATTTTTTAATAAAACTAATTTTCTCTAACAGTCAAATAAAATATTCAGCTCTAGAAAAATTTGAGCTTATACTGAAATTTTAAATAATGATCTGAGGATACGAAAGTTTCTTAATCTTGTATTTTACAAGTCTTTATTCAACATCATTTTTCTTCTAGCAAAAAAGTCATTTTAACATTGAAAACCCTGTATAATTCAAATTTTTATCGATCCACGAATTAATTCTGTTCATTGCATAAATATAAATGTTACCCATCAAGTGTTTTAATACACACATTTTGAAATTTTATGAAATAATTATTAAAAAAAAAAAAGATAAAGAAAGAAGTTTCTTTTTCTTCAAGCATAAATTATCCTGTCTACAGTTCAAATGACCAAGAAATTGTTTTATTGTAACAACAACACCCACATCTAACATCTCTTCAGAACTTAACTGTAAAATGTACAGTCCTCCAAATGGATAGACTTTTTTTTATGAATGTGCCTGAATATTTACACTGTGTTAAGCAATCAACATCTATGTTTTAAAAAGAAATTTGAGAAAAAGCATCCATAGCTTGGAAAAACAATATATATATATATATATATATATATATATTTAAGTATTATTATTATTATTATTATTATTATTATTACTTTGCAGCCATGGCCATGGTAACAAATTTAGAAATGATTATATACAGTAATAGATTGTTATGCTGATAAAAACCGACAGCATTGAATAATTAAAAGGAAAGGGCACTAGACGTGATTATTTTTTCAAAAAACTTTTTGTCTTTTCCTTTCCAAACTTGGGCAGTTCATAATTGCGCGTTGCATTGTCTCCTCGTCCCAGCACTCATCGCATATCGGGCTATCTTGCAGTCAAATTTTATGGGGATATTTTTGATGATATGTACATATGTAGTACATATGATGATAAATGCTATGTATTTTGCAGATGGTTCTCCTAAGTTTTTTTTTATTTTTTTTTTTACCATAATGACAGTATTTCCGGATGAATAAATTTATAAAATTTACCCTTTGGTGATTCAGAATATCTAACCTTCCATACATTTCTTTATAGTTTTTTATCTTTTTTTCCCCCCAATGAAAGCGTCACAGATCGCCATTTTAAAGTCGATCTTTCAACCCTTCAATGACAATTAATAAAGAATGTGCCTTGCCGTAAAGGCACTTGAATCAATATTTTGTAACTTTTGAGGTTAGTACAGACCTAAAGGAAGTTTCGAATGTAAAAAAACATTATACAACTGAATAACTGCATAAGAAAAATACCACAACTATCAGGAGTGACTCAGCGCTACCATTGTCAATCTTCCTACCACATTGCTTAAAATTGTAACCAGAAACCCAAATGCGCCAAGTATGCAGGACAACATCCCAGCGAGGGTTGTAAACAGCAGCCGTCGGAAACCCCTAATGGGCAATCTGTCGAGGAGATCATACTGTAAACCATAGAGAGTTTTCAGTTTTCAACAGAGGATAATAAATCTTCGGCAAAAAATCAATGATAAACTGATGATCCATCGAAGAAGCTAACCTTCAACCTGGGAACAGAAAATTTTTCCCACTGCTTAGCTAAACCTGAGGGATCCTGGTCAGTCAACCTTCTAAACACTAACATAATAAGCACAGCTAATTTCCCTGAAGCAGTATGTAACAAGCAGCTAAAAACAAAAGATCCACTTTGCCGACGTTTCTATAAGATGTGTCGTTAGCCAAATGCATATTAACCTTGAATATTTGTATAACATTATGTGCTGCAACTGTCGCTCAATTGTCAAAAAACTGCCTGAATTAGAAAATTGTATACTCACCCACAACATTGAAATCATAGCACTCAGAAACCTTACACAAAGAGCTAAGATGGGGATACTCACACAGTGCTGATCACGATAGAGATGGATGTAGCCTATTTTAAATTAAATTAACTACCGTTTTTAATTTTTAAGCGGCTACAGCATAATTTATCTAGCTAGTTGAAAAAGAATTTTATTATGTACCTCTTTACTATGTATGTATATTATGTGTATATGTATATAAATATATTACATTATCTTTATTATTTTTTGTTCATTCAAACAAACAGAAGGTTTGAGATAATTTGTACATCATAAAAACCTCATTCCACACCTTCTCATTGTGCCCTTTCTGGAATAAGCATGGTGTAATTGTACAATTCAGGATGCATTTCCACCTCTTGTACAAATTTTACGTTCTACTAACCCAAAACACGCAACTCGCTCGATTTTTGCAGTGCACCGTGAGTCGAATTCAAGTTGCCGAAGTCAAGAACAGTGCCGACGAGTGAGTGTGGTTGCCTGCTTACTTGCAAAGGAAGCATTGCTTTGACAAAAGTATGGATGGCCGTAAGGGAATCCTAAAAGAATTCAAGCTGAATTTCTTCCAGGGCTATTCCTACGTTGGACAACCTGTTCACTTTAACAGTATCATCGAACTGGCCCTCACCGAAAAAAAAAGGAAAATATACTCTTTGTTTGCGGCCTCTGTCCACTGCATTCGATGTAATCGATAGAAATTCCCTCTTGTATAAATTAGGAAATCTGGGCCTATCGTATAAATTGATGTATGCTATAGTGAGGCAATTTTGACCATAAAATACTCCCCTTCATTCATGCTAATAAATACATTCACTGGTACACCTAATAGGTCATGCGGATCTGGGGATACTTGATGTTCCACAGAGACCGTGCCCATACACATTTAACCGCTCAAGCCAATAAATAAATTCACAAAATCAGTTAAACACTAGGGTTTCTGATATCATGCCTAACTTACCCCCCCCCCCACACACACACATTATTACACTGCAAATACGTACATATAAAACTTATAAAACTAGATAATCTTGATGGGTTTGGAGTGTCTGTGCTTTGTGGGTACTTGATACTCCATCGCAACACATCCACAATTTACTCCACCATCAAGCTAGTTAGTTCATTTGCTTAAATAAGGGTTTATTTAAATGGCTCCCTATGTGTGGTCATATATGTATGTATGTTTTTTGTATACAACTATCTGTCCTGTCCCATTGGACCAAGAGTAATATCTGACAAAAATTTATTTATTTTATAGGTTATAGGTGTTTTTCAGATTTATTATTAATATTAATTTAATAATAATAATAAATAAAATAATAATAATAAAGGAGCATCAGTGGCTGCAACAGTTTAGGTATTGACACAGTGCTCATGCCTGTATGGTAAAGGGACCAGGTTCAAATCCAGCGGCCAGACATACTTACAAATGGGCTTTTTTCAAAAATCAGTTCCCTGAGGGTTCTGAGGGTTGATACGACCTCTGCTATTGCTAACCATCTTTTAAAAAAATAAAAATAAAATATAAAAACATTTTTTTAAACAACAAAACACCAATGTACCTCACACACAAAACACCGATTTTTAAAAATTTCCATTCTGCAACGTTTGCATAATGTTTATGTACAATTTGCCTGGGAATTTTTAAGAATTTGTACTATAAGTTAGATTCTCAACTTAAAAAACTACATTTATCCAAAGAAGATTAGAAGTTTGATTTTTTTAGAACGTCCACGTACGCGTCGTTTAAACATACAAAGAAAATTTAAATATGCTGGCAGACAAAAAAAATTCCACCCACTTGTAATATAACTCGATTTGTATATTTTTATTTATTAATCAAAATTACACATTTTTTATGATTTAATAATTGAGTCTTTGCTTAAAAATTAAACAAAAAAAATGTAAATTGCTAAGGAAAATGAAAAATAAATTTAAAAAAATACCAACAAATAAAATTATTCATCAAAAGCGGTACAGAATATTACTATATTTGTCTGGTAATTTTTAAATAAGTTATTGTAAAAGTGCATTTATCTGTAATTCAATAAAGAAATTTACATTTATAAAAACTATCCGCCTATACTTTCTTTAATTATATTGTAAAATCATCAATGACGTAGAATAATGTCAGTTTTTATAATAATTCATCTGGCATTTTTAAGATGTTATTGTATAAGTTACTTCCTCTATAATTCAATATAGAAATTTACTGGTCTTGAGAAGCGGTCAAGGATGAGGTAGTTTAGAAAACCACCTTTTCCATTTTTGTCCGTTTCAAGCTTTATTCGGGTCATCTTCAGAGCATAAAATGCGGTACTATTCTTGTTGTGTCATATTGGTTTTTGACCTCTCTGTTTTTTAAAATTATATTGTGTAATCTTCAAGGACATAGAATAATACTGTTTTTATACTTTTTCTGGCGGTTTTTAAGACGATATTGTAGAAGGTAATTTCTTCTCATCGAAACACTAAAGAAATTTCCATTTATCAAATACGTCGTAGCAGTCTGATCGTGTCTGACCATTCTGATTTTTTTTAAATTTTATTCATACCTTCATTAAATAACTACCCACTGTTGTTTTCACTTGGAAAACTGATAAATTTGAGACATAGAAATTTTTTTTTTCCATTATTTCGAATATTTCATATTTTCCACCTGCGGATAATAAGTAATACAAATGATGCTTATGACTCTCCAAAATTAAATGTGGTTTCAAGTACAAACTAATTGCCGGCTGCAACCCTTTAGGCATTGGCACGGCGCTCATCACTGTACAGTAAAGGGCCTGGGTTCGAATCCAGCGGCCCTGCATTTGAACCAGACATACTTACAAATGGGCTTTTTTTTCCAAAAACACCGGCACTCTGAGAGTTTATATGGCCTCTGCCCCCTCTTTAAAAAAATAATTATAATAAATTTTTATTTAACAACGAAACACTAATGAACCTCCTTTTCGTGTCGTATCCAGCATAAATACTAATTTGTGAAACGGCAAAACAGGTCAATAAGAACAGAAAAAATACGAACATTATTATTTTGGGTTTATTTACAAATACAAGTTAGTTTAACGTATATAACTGTCTAAACAATGAGGAACAAAATTAAAATAGCTTGTAAGTGCAAATTACAACTATATATTACTTTTCATTACTTCACAGCTCTTTTACAACAGATATGTGGGAAGGATAAAGCATTTCATTTCATTACACTTTCTTAATTTGTCAGTAACCAGTTTTGCAAACTCATTTAAATGCATGTTTTAAGCGACTAACATAAAGTAGAAAAAAAAATCTTTAATTAAACACAGCACCATAAAATGTTTTCTGTAGTAAAAATCTGTTCAAGGGCCATTAACATAAACATCACAGAAAATATGAATTTATGTTATTTATATATTTTAACCAGTGGAAGAAACTAATTTTCATTAAACTTTAGGGAAAACTTTTAGCTTTCCTTGTATATTAATAGCTATAAAAAAAGCCGTACATAAACAATGGCAACAGATTTAACCAAATATATAATATTTATTGCCACCATATTTAATATCTTTTTTTTTATAATAAATATTTACATTAATATTTTACAAAAACCTGCCAAGTTGATTATAATATTTTGTATATTCTAAATTATAATTATTGAAGAAACTATTTATTGAGAATTATTATTTTTCTCGTATAAAGAAACAATAGCCAATAAAGAATACCTCCAAATTTCACCATCTACTAGCTATTCACTTGTTAATCGATTAAAAATCAATCAGTCATGTTTAAATTTAATCCACCTATTACTGAAATAATCACCCTGCCCTAGTACTGAAAAAGAAAAATTTGACTAGATAACATTGTTAAATTAACATTAACTGCATGTCGTACCGTTCACGATCAATACAACTGATTTTTTTACTGGCAAAAAATTAAGGCCTTTTGTGATTCTAAAGCATTTCGTTGATATTTAACAATTATTTTGTACTTATAAATGTATATTACTTGATATTCAGATATATTATTCATTTCAGTTTTATTTATGACTATACTATATTTTATTGATATTTTTCTTTTATATTCCTCTCTGTTTATAAATTGAATTAATAAAAAACCTGACTTGAGGGGCAATAAAGGACGATTAAAATTAACAAACTGTTCAACTGTTTAAAACGAAAATACCCAATTACTTTCACAAGGGGGTGAAAAAGTGTCAGGAAGTACCAGGCTATTTACAAAACTCGAGTTTCAGAGCGTTTGCCACTCTCGTACTCTTTTACATTTGAACTCTTCTCTTTGAAAAACGAACGAATACGATTCATTATAACGATTATTGTATAGAAAATATATCCACGCGACCAATTGTTCTGTTGCCTAGGATTTCTATATAAATTGACCTAGTGCTATTTGGAAGCGTCTAGGAATTCAGAGGCTTATAAGTCTAGAAAATGTTCACTATCGATGTAAACAAACAAGTCGCATGAAAATTAGGCTGCCAGAAAATTAACGCGGCTTATTACAATTTGGAAACAATTATATCAATCGTATAATATGAATAATAATTTAACAGAATGACATTGTAATAATCTTGTTAATGCTGTCAATTTTGAAAAAATCAACTGGAACACAGGCTTTGAATAATTTAAAACAAAATAGTTTCTATCGTTCATCTAGTCAATCTTCTAGTTTTATATTTAGAAACAAATTAATTATTAACAGTGAATTATGAAAAATAGAACATGAACTGAGCTTTAACATGACAGCTTAAGTGTACGAGTATTGGAATAAGCACATGATATGTACCATCAGCAGTCTGTAAAATTTTCTATTTATAATTTTCTGGACAGCCTAATTGCGATCAATTTGAGCTATAATTTTTTTCCCTTTGATGAAGTTTTTCCACAATTTCTTTTACTGATTCAGTTATTAATCTGGATTATTATTTTAATCAGGCGGTGTGTACCACAAAGAAAGAAAAGAGTGGTCTCTACCAATTATTATACTTTGCATTTTTTTCTTTTTTACTTTTTAAAGAAAACAGTAGTTTTTTTCATATATATTTTTTTTCTTTTTTAAGGCTTACTACATTTTTGTTAGCCGTAAACCAATCAATTTTACCATTAACAACAGATATCATTTAACAGATAAAACTGGTTATTGTTTTTTGCGAAACTTTACGATCAATTTTCAAATATATAATTAACAATTAAACTTTGTAAAAAATACAAAAATTAGGCCTAATAAAATAAAATTAAGATGGGGTTACAATTTATCATTCAATGATACAATTAATTTTTAAACACCTGTGATATAACAAAATAATCTATAAGAAATATTTTAGTTGTTCATTTTTTTTTCCCCTACAAAATGACTATGTTTTAAAAAAATATATTTCATTACATATAAACCTTTTTTTTTTATATGCCCAAATATATTTTTTTACAATAACAATGCTTCAGTCAGTTATGTTATGTTATTGCTAATATTTGATATATTTTCTTCTTTTTTTTTATTTTTTTTTTTTTTTCATTTTTATTTTTCCTGCAGCAAGTCATTAGTGAAATAACCTATTTACAACTAATAAAAATACGTACTTAATTATGAACAAGTGACCCAGTGCTAAAGCTTTTAGCCGTCGAAGTAGAACCAACACACTGAAAGCTGAACTGGGGGAAATAAGGCTGCGTCGGGTCATTTTCCTCAGCTATGCTGTTCAAATAACCCGCGGCATTTTCTGGCGGAGTCAGCTCGACCGACTCTCCAGTGAACTCGGAATCAAAGTAAGAAGTGTCCGTTTCGGAAGTGACGTGAGGCTTGAACGGAGGCTGGATCTGGAAAAAATCCCAACGGAACCACATTATTTAATTCGATGAGCTTATTAATTAAAAAAAAAAAAATTATGTTAGGTTTGTTCCAACACACAATCACGACTCGACAGACTGCGCATGCCCGAACACTGACTGATCATGGATTCTTAACTCTGGTGGAAAGCTTTTTTCCTATCTCGGACTTCTGCCGGAATTTGCCTTTCAAAAAACCTTAAATTCAATCAGTCGATTGTCCCTCCTCTAGGCTACTTTTACAGGCAATTTCAATTTTTGTGATGATTTCATATATTATATTGGTATTAGAAAAACATTTCGAGACTGCTTACAATTACTTAGTTCAGGGACTGCAGAATTAAAAGAAAGAAAAATTTTAATTTATGATTTTATTTGAAAAACTTATATATATTTTTCAATTTTCCTATATAAAAAACATCTCGCAAGAGCCAAACAAATTCTATAAAATAAAAAACGCATTTTTATATGCCAATTAAGCATATCTTATATAGTAATAATTATAAGAATATAACCATCTTATTAGTTTACATCTTGGACTAAAATTATTATATGGAGAAAAATGCAATATTGGTTGAATATTAATGACTTTTCTTACGGTTTATATATAATTATACAAGAGAGTCAGCACATCATGTAAGATAAAAAAAAGAAAATCGCTAGGCCACCTTCGGAACAACTGAACAAGCATCATGAAATTCGCGAAATTGTAGTTTTGGATCAACTTCTTTAAACCTACCTTACATTACATTTTTAAAAAACGGTCGACCTAGTTCAAAAAGATTTTTATTCAGAAGAACAGTTTGTCTCTTTGACAATAAATTACTTTAGAATGTATTTGAATTTAATTCCCAGGATATGTCTCAGACCAAATTATTACAAGTACCAACCGAAATTGTCCCCCCCCCCTTAAAAAAATTTCAAAATAATTATTGTTTAGAATAGAGAAACTGTTGAAAAGCTCAAAAACCAAGTTGAAGTTTTTAGCTTGTTTGACATTTTTTAAAAGCTACAAGGGAGCTACAGTTTAAAGAAACAGATCCAAAAATTACCATTTCACAAACTTTATGACGTTTGTGCAGTTATTTTGTAAGTAAAACGGCAATTAATAGATCAAAAGAAGGCTAATTTTGAAAGAAAATTGATTATTTAATCTAAAAAAACATTGAGAAAAAGTTATGTTAAAGTAGAAAAAATTCTGGTTTTATTTAAATGAAAGTGTTTTTCTTAAATAAACACTAAAAAAATATTAACTTTTGAATGGTTTCGCACAAAACCATAAGGTTTACAGAATTCTGCTCCACTTTGGATGTACTGCCACTGATTTTTTTTTTTTTTTTTTTTTTTTTTTACACGAGCTGACCACCCTGTATAGGTTTGTATATATTTAATATGTTCATATTTTAATTTATATTTTGATGTATTTATATCATTTCATTTTTGTTTCAACTTTACATACAATACAATTAATTAAGGGTTTTAGTTGAGATAAAAAGTCAATGGCACGAGCGGGATTCGAACCCACGATTTTCGGGTAGATATGCCGCTGTTCTACCATTTGAGCTAGCGTGACCTCGATCCACTCGGACATCGACTTCCTACCTCAACTCCACCTTTCGAGTTTTCCCTCCTTTGAAATATGGCAAAAAGGAGGGAAAATTTCAAAGATCGTGGGTTCAAATCCCGCTCGTGCCATTGACTTTTTTTTATCCCAACTAAAAACCTTAATTAATTGAAATGTATTAATTGGTCAAGGAGACGACAAAATTAGTGAATTTATATACAATTGTATTTAATACTCGTGTAATTGCTGTTCCTTTGTTATTTTGAAGTAATGTACAAAATAAAATTACACTTGAATTACTCAATAATTATTTTAAAATGCATTATTTTTTAGAATTTTAGAATTAGCAATAGAAAAAAATAGAAAAAGATTTTTATTTTCAAACATTTAAAAATGTATGTTATTTAAAGGAAATTTGAAAATTAAAGCTTATTTTCTATTTTATTACCTTGTTATGTTCATTCTACATTTTTACACATTTGCCAATTTATGTAGAAATTCTTTTAAAAATGCTTAAGTAAATGTTTTTTTTGTTTTTCTACTTGCATATTTGTTCAAAAATAAGTTTAATATATATTTTATTTTTCATATAATTCTCAAACACAAACCAGTCTTTAAATTTGTTAGCCGTCTGACAGTCCGTCGTGTTGGGTTTATAGCTAAAAGTCAACCGCGCATGCGTCCACGTGTTTTTTTAATGGTTTTTTCATGCATGATGGAACAAACCTATTAGATAAATCCTTACCCTCTTTTGATCAAGATCAGTCCAGTTTATCGAAGAAAAGAAGGGATGTGCTTTGATGTCTTTGGCATCTTCAGGGCCACCTCCCAACCTCATGTGAGGATTTTTTACAAGTAGTCCAGCCAAAAGGTCTTTAGCTTCACTAGATAAAGTCCTGGGGAATTTGACCTAAAATTTTCAATTAGTTTTTTTCTGCGATCGCATCAAAGGGTGAAATTCCCTACCTCTTCCATTATTATGAGAGTAAATAAAACATCATGGTCTTTATTGTAAAACGGAAGCCTTCCGACCATCATTTCATACATAACAACGCCGACACCCCACCAGTCTACAGCTCTCCCATAATCGTTGTCTTCAAGGACCTTGAATATATCAATATGATATGACATTTATACTTTTAAATTTTCCTCACAGTTTGTACCTCGGGAGCGAGATATTCAGGGGTTCCACAAAATGTCTTTGTTGTGCTCCCATATTTGATGTCTTCTTTACAAAGGCCGAAGTCAGCGATTTTAATATGACCATCTTTGTCTAAAAGGAGATTTTCCAACTAGAAACAGAAAGAAAAATCAAAGTCAACCGCTTCGCCATAAAGTCAAAACAAAATATTCAATTTTTATACTTTTAGGTCACGATAAATTATTCCATTTGCGTGTAAATATCCAAGGGCGGAAATGATTTCTGCACCGTAGAACCGAGTCCTGTCTTCAGAAAATATTCTATCGCGTGACAAATGGAAAAATAATTCACCACCATTGACGTACTCCATGACAAAACAGAGGCGGTCAGCAGTTTGGAACGAATATTTCAAAGACTGTAACAATAGGTGATGTACATTTTAAGTTCTTTTATTATAAAACATAATAAAAATAACAACAAATAAAAAATAAATAAATATAGATAGTTAACTTACAATTAAAAAAGGGTGATTTGTATTTCGGAGAACCCGATTTTCAGTCAGTGTGTGAGATACTTCATCTTTTTGAATGATGACTTCTTTTTTCAAAATTTTAATAGCATAAAGCCTTCCGGTGGCTTTTTCTCGGCAAAGGATAACTTTCCCAAAAGTTCCTTTTCCGAGTACTTTCAAAAACTCAAAATTTGTCAGCGTCTGGAGAATACAAAAAAAGAATAAAAAAATCATTTTAATACAATATTATAATTAATCCCTTTTAAACAAAACTTACAACTTTCTTTTTCCCAGAGCCCTTGCTATTTGAGGTCCCTTGTTCGGAAAATTTAACACTCAATTCTTCAACAGTCGGAATAGTTAAATCTTCGAAACCTCGATCTTGAACTGGGTTGTATCCATCTACTCTCATCTCAACATCAGCAGGTTCGGAAAGTTTGTTCGAAACTCGTTGGATTGCATCTACCCATTCTTCTCTGTGAAAAAAAATTACGAATACGTCAGAAATTGTCCACGGTACAAATTTGGATCTTTTTAAGACATCACCTCTCCCTCTCACTTTCAACGTGGAAAGTACGCTCGATGACTGTTGTCCACTGCAGTCCTCTAATAATAAACGTATACGGTTTAGGACGGTCTGCCCTCATCACCTGACTACCCTTGACGGTGAAATTATTGAGAGGATCCGAAGGAATGTCCGGTTTGTTCTTGTAACCCATAAGAGAACCATCGTCCAGTAAAAGGAAATACCTCGATCTCCAGTTTTTAATATGTTCACCTAGAATTTGTTTAATTTTAAATATTAGTCCATTCAAATACAACGTAATAAGATTTAAAATACATACCTCTCTTATAGAGCCATCCTTCTTTAACAATATTGGCTGACGATAATGGATTTCCGCAACCGGGCTGTGGAATCAATTCAGCCATTTTTGAGCTAAAACATAAAATAGCAAACCGACTGAACATTTTGAAACAAAAGACATCAAAAGAAAAATTTTAGTTAGGAAACTGGTTATCTTCTGCCTCTATCCTACATAATTTATCAGTTAGAATACTCCAAAACAAATCAATCAGCGTTTCAAGTTATATTTGCCTAACTTTTCTTTTCTATTATAACCTAAAAGGTCTTTGTAGATCATCATTTTAAGTATTCGGCAATTTTGGAACTGAAACGATACAAAGCGTCTCATAGTAGTTTTGTACAAAATAACAAAATTTTAATACAAACAGACTCAGCTTGCTTTTACAATTAGTAGACAAAACCATGCTTCTGATCACTATCGCTTAAATAAAATTCGATTTCTTAAAGGAAATTGTAAAAAGTGAAGCCTGAAGAGGCGTATAGCCTACACTGGGAAATGACTGTCTTTTTGGCAATTACTACGGAGAAATGGTGAACAATCTCAGCGAGACAGTTACTAATAAAAGGGTTAAAAGCTCTGAAAAAGGAGCATTTTATAAAAATAACCCGAGATCGGGATTAATTGGTTACACAAAAGTTTCATTCCCCGAGTTTTTTTTGTAAAACAATTTGTAGATTACAAGCAAACCACACCCTCTGCAACAAATCTCTGTACAAAATAAGATAAGTGATTATGAGAGATACACGTATGCTCAGAAATAGACTCTACAGGCATACATGTATATGTTGTCATAAACTTTTAAAAGAATGTTCTTTTTGAGAAAATATTTTTGGCTATTAGAACAACTCAACGGAACATGGAAGTTTAAAACAATACTGATTTGTGGATTTCTTTTCTAACCGCTACACAAAACAGTAACTACAGCTGCAGCAATGACAGTTTCACTGTTGTCGATTAGGATTGGTAGTGGTTGAGGATTCGCACTACATTTGGCAAATGTGTATTCATTTCCGCACAAATTAGGGAGCTGACCCATACAAACGAATGTTGAGATGAGTTTCTCGAGACTTGGCAAATGTTCGGCGAATACAACCTCGAGAATTACTACGTACGCAAGAATGGGAGAAAAACAAGAAAGGGCGATCACATTCCTTAGAAATGTGAACGACCTCATTTAAATATGTTGCCAAGTTGTTTTAAATTTAATCCAATTTAAATGCCCAATTTGATCTGTTACAAACAAATGCTGATAAGGAAATCCAGGAGAACTGAAAAAAGGTGAATTTCAACTGAAAATAAACAATACGAGAGACAAATAACAGAGATCACTGATCAATTTTGAAATACAAATTCAACGATTTCTTGCATTATATGATGGATGATGGTTTGAGCAGAGCGCACCTTACGAATTGTGATGGAATAAGCCTATAAATTAAATCTTTACTGTCTGATGAAGATCAAACCAGTCGATTGGAGAAAAGAAGCGGTGTATTTCAATGTATTTTCAAGATATTTTTAATTTATTTCGGCCTGAAAAAAAGGTGAGATCCAATTGAAAATCAACAATACAAGAGGAAAACGACAGAGATCTCTGATAAACTTGGAAACATAAATTCCGATACGATTTGTTGCATTACATTATGGGTAATTATTTGGCGATCATAAGATGATCAATCTGGTATGACAAGGGTTTAGAAAAACATTTTCTGTATTGTGTCGATGTTTTGAGATCATCTTCAGGGCCTGGAATTTATAAACATTGTTTAAATTATAATTAATGATTGATTATTTGGAGATTGTGAGATGTGGTTTGGTGTGAGTAGGTTTAGAAAAACGTTTCCTTTATAGAGATCATCTTCAGAGCCTGGGATTTATAAACATTGTTTAAAAGTATACAGATACATGTACGATGTGGAAAAAAATTGAATTTATACAATGATAGGAATTAATTTAACCCACTCACACCGGACCACATCTCACCATCTCCAAACAATCATTAATTAACAGTCACTAAACGCCATATATTCGATGCATCTTGATTTGACCAGAGCACCCCTGATTATTTGTGATGGAACAAGCCGATTAGAAAAATCTTTACCCTCTTTTTTCATCAAGATCAGACAGTCTATCAAAGAAAAGAAGGGATGTGCTTTGAGGTCTTTGGAATCTTCAGGGCCAGAAAACAAGAAAGTGACATTCCTTGCCATGTGAAGACCTCATTTCAATGTATTACCAAGATATTTTTAATTCAATTCAATTTAAATTCCCACTATGGTCTACTATAAACAAACAATGAAAAAGAAATTCAGTACCAACTTGAAAAACTATTAAATTCAATTTAAAAGATCAACAATACAAGGGGAAACAACAGAGTTCGCTGATAAATTTCAAAACACGTTCAATATTATGCTTTCTTTCATTAAACATTCGATTTTGGTTTGAGCGGGGCACACATTCCGAACTTGTGATGGAACAAACCTTCTAGGATAAATCTGTACTCTCTTTTGAACGAGATCAAACAGTCGATCGAAGAAAAGAGGAGACGAGCTTTGATGTATTTGGCCCATTCAGGGCCAGAAAACAAGAAAGTGAGATCAAATTCCTTGGAAGAGTGAATGGCCTCATTTCAAAAAAATATCAAGAAAGTTTAATTTAATTTAAACGCCTAATTCGGTCTATTGAAAACAAATTTGACAATCGTTGATCAAGAAATCCAGTTTATACTTGAAAAAATATTCGACTAAAAATGATATGAAAATAACGGAAATCACCAATAAATTAAAAAAAAAAAAATCAATTTGACATGTTCTCTTGCGGATTATGTTCGTTTTAAAAGAGCACACCTTATGAATGGTACTCGGTACTCAAGAAACAGTATGTTTCAAGCAAAACATGAACTTTCGAAACAACCGCTCAGGATGTTGAAACAGATCAGTGAACAAAATTCTCCAGGCCAAAATCCAAACATCAAATCAATAGGATTACTTGATTAATATGTTATTATCCTGAAGTTGAGAATTACGTTTACAAAAATATAGTAAAAGCTTAAATTTGGTTTGGTGTCGAACCGGTATGATCATTAAAAAAAAAAAAAAAAATGGATTTTATTCAAAAGATAAACAATAATAATAGATTCAACTCGAGTGAAGAAAACAAGATGGTACGATCAAATTCTTTGAAATGGGAAAACCTCATTTCAACGTGTTATCAAGATATTTTTAATTTAATTCAATTTAAATGCCCAATTTGGTCTATTATAAACAAATACTGATAAAGAAATTCATGTCGGCCCGAAAAAAAAATGTGGAATTCAATTTGTTTTTTTTTTTGTTTTTTTAATCAACAATACGAGAGGAAAACTGTTGTTCGAGTTCATTGATAAATTTCAAAAAATATTCCATATTATGTTCTCTTTCGTTATATGTTGCACGTTTGAGCATTATGAACTTGTGATGGAACAAATCCAGCGGATAAATTTTTATCCTCTTTTGATCAAGATCAGTCCAGTTGATTGAAGAAAAGAAGGGATGCATGTCTTTTACATCTTCGGGGCCAGAAAACGAGAACGTGAATGACCTCTTTTCAAATAATATCAAGATTTCTTCTTTTTTTTTAATTTAATCCAATTTAAATGACTAATTTGTTCTATCGAAAACAAATTTGGTAATTGTTGATTTAAAAAAATCCAGTGTATACATGAAAAAATATTCAATTAAATTTTTAAAAAATCAACAATACGAGAAGAAAAATAAGAGATCACTGACACATTCCGAAAAGCCAATATGTTTTCTTGCATTGTATGATTGATTATATGTGGTTTTGGTGAGAAGAGCACACCTTATGAATGGTACTCAAGAAACCATATGTTTCGAGCTAAACATCAACTTTCGAAACAACCGCTCCAGGATGTTGAAACAGATCAGGGGGCAAAATTCTCCAGTTAACATCAAATAAATTGGATTATTCGATTAATACGTATTTGTTATTTTACTTTAGTTGAGAATCGCGTTTACAAAAATGTAGTACAAGCTTAAATGGTTTGGTGTCGAACCAGTATGACAATTTTTTTTTTTTTTTAAGTCGGATTTTGTTCAAAAGATAAACAATAATAATAGATCTCGAGTGAGGAAAACAAGAGGGTGTAATCACGTTTCTCGGAAATGAGAACACTCATTTCAAGGTGGTTTTGCGTTTCGGGACACCACGGGATGCCAGTTTCCCCCCGTACAAAATTGGTTACAACGCAATAAAAGATATCATAAAATGAAAAATAGTTGAAAATCTGTTTGAAAAGGAGACATCGTTGAGAATAGGGTAGAACGTGAACGTAGTAAATACTGGTCGAGGCGGAAGGGTAAAAGAGAGAAAAAACGATGTAATATTTGTGTTTGTGTTTGTACTTTGATTTTTAATAATAATAATTAATAATGAAATTGTATTTGAGTAATAAGAAATAATAAATAATCCCTTCTCGGTGAGGTTTCATTTTTTCGGTTTGTATTAAAGGTTAGGTTCGCCCGATGAGTGTTTATTATTTAGTTGGTGTAATTTGAAAATAACAAAACGAACCTGTTCTAAAATCGGCCTTGGTTCGTAAAATCCTCTCGAGGTAATATTCATAACACGTCCGATGAAATGGCTGCGTCCTCCTCGAAAACGGGCGTCGGAGGGCGGAAAATGGGAAAAACGCGACCTGGGATAAAAAGAGAGCCGGAGGTGCGGGCTGCGGGATCCCGAGGCATTCCTCACTCCTCACTCCTCAGACCTGAGAGTTGAGACCGACGGGAAAACAAATCGAGATCGACAGAGACGCTCGCCGATTTCAACGCCCCGTTACAAGGACGCCCATTTCAAAACTCAACCTGGCAACCTTTTTCACATTCAATATCATAAAACATAATCCAGATTCTTTGTAAAAACGAATTTTTGTTATTCTTTCTAGGCCTATTTTGCCCTTTTATCTGTTTATTAGTTTTGTTCCAATTGGATCCTTTTATAATAAAACTGAGAAAAGATATTAAATGAATAAGGCAAAAAAATGTACTACTTCTAAGCTCAAACAGTTCAAAATCTTTTTTACTAATTTTCTAAAGAAGTTAATTTTTAATTTAACCGAAATATTCAATTTTATTAAGACAATAAATATTGCGCAAAATTATTTATTGAGATGTTTGATTTAGCGATTTAAATATATAGAAAAAGAGTGTAAAGTTATCTCATTCTTTTATATTTAATTTTTTTAACTAACGATTATAAATAATACGTGTTTTTAAGGTAAATTTTATAATAATTTATTTTAAAACTTCTTTAAAATAATTTGTATTCATTCATTATTATAGTTAAGGTTGGATTCCTTAAAATAAAATTGAAAAAAGTCATTTCTTCAACTAAGCAAAAAAAAAATGAACTACATCTAAAAATTGAGTGCCCATGTTAATTTTGTGGAACTTCATTAGAAAAAAGTAATGGGTAGGAAAACCTTAGGTTTTGTTTGTATATTTTGTGGAAAAGGCTTTCCTACCCATCATCATAAAATTAAACAGTTCCAGATATAATTACCAAAACAAGTTAATTTTTTTAATTTAACAAAAATATTGAATTTTTTAGGTTATAAATATTTTGCTAAATTATTTACTGATATGTTCGGTTTAGCAACAAACGTACATACAAGAATGTGTGGTGATTTGTGACCGTTAGTCGGTGATAGTTCGGAAATCGTGAGATGCGGTCTGGTGTGATGTAGGTTTCACAAAACGTTTTCTCTATCGTGCCGATGTTTCGATCTTTATAGAGATCATCTTCAGGGCCTGGGATTTACAAACATTGTTTATATTTAACAAATACATGTAGGATGTGGAAAAAAGTGAATTTATACAATGCAAAATATATTTTTTGATTTAGAATAGAATTTAGAAATACTTTGATTGAATATAAAAAAATATATTTTGTATTCCATAAATTCACTTTTCCACATCCAAAATGTATTTGTTAAAGAAAATGTTTTTTGTATTGCAAAATATCTCACGATTTCTGATAAAAATACAATAAAATTGTAAAGTTAACTCATTCTTTTACAATAAATTAAATAAAAAATTAAATACAGTACATAATAAATATTATGCACATTGTATTACTTTTTAGGGTAAATTGTATAATAACATATTTTAAAAGTTTATTTTTTTTTTTAATCATTTTTGTATGTTTATCCATTTATTATTATATCCCAATTGACGTCCTTAAATACAAGTGTAAAACAATATTTTCTATAAAAACACATAAAATTATGTTATAAATTAAAAATTAGAGTTTTTGCTATATGTATCCAACGTAATTGAAGCTTCTCATGCCCTGGCTCCTTACAGAGAGTGTGTAGGCATCCCACCGTATTTAAGAATGGTTCTCAAACACACTAGCAAATTTATAGTTCCCCTGCTACACTTTTTAGAGGACTTTTCTTTTACTTTATATAGATTTGTTTTGTTTTTCTGAGTTGATGGAGGAATATTTATGAAAGTACTCTATCGATACCAATTTAAATTAGCGTATTACTACCGTGCATTGGTTGACAGAGGTATGCCCTCTATGTTGAATAAACCAGCAACTAACCAGAGTTTGAGAAGATATATTATCACTGTTGATGAGTGTTATGTTAGATTATATTTCGCATGCGTTGAAATGACTTTCTAAACCCCTGGAGCCTAATATGTTGGTTGGGAAGCGACAGTCTCCTGAGCATTACTATTAAGGGGAATAGTAGCGATTCAGCATGACAGGAATAGATGATTTCTGATGATGTATAGATCCTAGGAAGTGACAACCCTTCTGGGTAAAAGTCCAATCTAATCTGTCACCGAAGAAAAGAACCAACCAATAAAAGGAAAAGACGTATTAATTTAATTAGTTCTAATTATTAAAAAAATAGTTAATTTTTGTAACACATATAAGTTTGTATTAAGCTCTTTATTTGAGTTAAAGAAGTTTTAAATTTTTTTTAGATGTTTTATTTTAAAAAAATTGCCTGGCTATGGGTAAAATTGTTCAAGCGTTGTATACATTGTTTTTTTAATATATACCTTTTTCAATAAGCATAAATTACAAAGTTTAAAGAAATGTTTTTAAAAATTCTATTTAATAAAAAATGCGTTAAAGGTAATTCAATTCAATTGATGCACCACGAAAACTCGGAAAATGACGTTTTTGTCGTTACTCTAGAGTTTGGGCCAAGGCAGCACGTGATTGATATTTGATAAGAGATAACATATGGTAAAAGTGATAAGCTTGTCGGCTAGACGTTCTTCTGGCAGAAGTACATATGGTTAAAACCAAAATTATGAGTTAAGGCAGCAATTTTCAAGTTTTCCTTTTAAAAAACCGACATTGAGAGTTGACCCAAATGTTGGGATGGCAATGTTTGTCGCTTTTGGCAGGAGAGTCAAAATCCCCCTGCAGCAGGATTTTCAATCTGGCTCCAAACGAATGCAATGTTTCTGTACAAGGTAGGCCAGTTGATTAAACAGCCCGTGGAAACTCTGGACTCATGGTTTTTACATCTAGGTGCATAAGCCAGTCATATTACGATATACTTAAAGTACCCCAGACGTGTAGTTCTAAAGATGTCAGGGAGGCGTTCATCAATCTTTCAAAGAAGGTTTGTTTCTTTATAATCACTTCAAATCAGTATGATAAATGAATAAGATTCAGAGAAATTATCCCTTGATTCAAAAGCACTGAAACGCTTCAACAATTGATCATCATGCTTAGATATAATTTTCTTTCATCAATGTTCAAAAATCAAGAGAGTATGTTCAATTCTAAACTGATAAAATTCATATAAATAATGTAATTTTTTACCTCCAAAACACTATTTTAAGTCTTACGCATCTCAGCATACATATAAACTTAGTAAAAAAGGCTGCCTACCACCGTAGTGTATTACGGTTATTATTATTAGTATTTGCCAAAATATACTTTCAGTGTTAGAAGTATCGACCAATTTTTCACTCTAGATCAAGGTATGGTCATGAAGAAAAAAACTGATTTACTTTTTAATACCAGGCTTTCGACCCATTTTAAGGTCATCATCAGGGCAAAACAATTTTAAACATGCTTACAGATTAACAGATCTTATCTTTGAGACCGACTCAACCCTAACATTGCCAAACTTTAGAGAATTTTTTATAAATTGTTTATGAATTTTTCAGACTTGTATAATAAGAATTAAAATGGCCAATATGACATAAATCTTTAGCGAGGTAGGCACAATGGCCCTGATCTGAGAGCTGTAGTGCTAGAGCATCAATAATGGCTATATTTTGTTGATTGGTTGACGCGCCGAACACACCAGGGATTGATGGAACCACGGGCAGTTTCTCTTTGATTTTTCCGGACATCAGACAGTTTGGTCGATAGAAATTTGAGGATGAACAGCTTTGTCAAACCTCTGTCGACATTCGCATTATACTTTTGTTTTTCAACATCAGTGAGCTTTTCTTTTTTGTTATTTTATTAATGAAGGTTTTTTTATTTGTACAAAAATGGGTTGAAGCACGGCAGAGGCGGGATTTTTTTCTTTCTCAATTTTTTTAAAATTCAAGTCCATTTTTATAATTGAACTTAAAAATCTTTATTTCTGTTCCTTTGCTACTATTCTTCAGACTGGGAAAGGCCATAGCACAATACAGTGTCATATAGCCAGTGATTTTTTTGTAAGCATTCTACAGAGCAATGCTTAGAAAGGTGGTTTGTCTCTCAAATTTATCCACAAGGCTGGAGTTAAATTCATAAATAGGTGCCAAAGGCTTATCGGTGCACCAATTCACTAATTACACGATGAACAGGTAAAGAGTTATATAGTTCATTATTTATTTAATCTTCGATAAAATATCAATTATCTTTTTTTCAGTCTTGAATAATAGAAGTTTTTTTTTAATTACCTGTTGCGTTTTAGAACCATCCTGACAAACATCCCAATGATCCTTCAATGCATGAAAGATTCATACAGATAAATGAAGCTTACACTGTATTAATAAACCCAACATCGAGGAGGGCATACGATATGACTTTGAGCCATAGAAAGAAATTAGAGGCTCCTTACACTAGACCCAATTACCAGTATTATCAGTACAGTGCTGCCAACTACAATCAGTACCATCAAAATCAGCAAAATAAACGAAGCCAGTATAGCTATAACAGCAGCCAGAAAGCGAATTCATCGTATGCAGTTTATTATTTATTTTATATTATTAATAGTTTATTGATATTTTATGAAAATTAAAAATAAATTATTTCTTAGGAATGCTTCAGATGATAGCTCAAGTTACTATTCTTACCAATGGGAAAGTGATGCGAGATCAAACACTGGTGACAGTAGTACTTATAATGAAGTCAAAGGAGTTAAACGAATTTCAAATGCAATGTTTCTCTCGATTTTTCTGTTTATATCTTTCTTTACCTTTGGAATACAGATGATCGCCCTAAGGTAATCAAATTTTGGAAAGTATACTATTAGAAAATTAAATAATCTGCCTTTGACATTGTGTTCTTTGTTTAAAAAAAAAAAATATTATTGTCACGCTGAGCGCTTTTTTGTGTTTGTTTTCTGTTAAAGAAGTCATACAATTAAATCAAGAGAACAGATGTTAGAAAAGAGCCGTAGATACAGTATGATGCACGCAATGGCGAAGGAGAAAGTGAGATTATATGGGAGTAAACATCAAATCGAGATGCTAAAACGGTCGTTGTCGTCAACCTTCGATGTTTCGGATTCTGATGAAGATCTTTTGCTTTACGGAGTGGCTGCGCAAGAAGAAAGGACATGCTCTGAAAGCACAAACCAACAGCAGGTCGCTCCAGTTCTCAACGCTGCAGATGCTGACAGTGACAGTCAAGTACTGCCTCCTCCCGAGGCAGTACCACAGCCGAAACCATGCCCTGAGAACACTTGTAAAAAATGTAAAAAGGCTAAGGTTAAGTTTGAAAGTCAACCACAGAGTATGTCATAATAAATTCTATCTATCTACACATTTATAAAAATCCTTAAAAAAAAAAAAAAAAAAAATGTTTTGCCTTTCCTTGTAAATAAATTGTCATTAAATAGTTATACACATACATTTTTATTTTTTAAACTATAAGATTGTTATTGAAGTTGATTGTGTTACTATTACATAATGTGTGTGATTTTGAAAATAATACTCAAATAAAACAGGACTTTAATATGAACTACTGCGATCAAAAATATGATTTTGGTGTGTATTTGAACGTAGAACATTAATTCATTTTAATCTTCCGATCATACTAGTCTCATTCAGTTCTTTTCATAATTATTATATGAAAAAAAAAAATATAGAAGAAAATAAATATTTATTTTTCACTGTGTCTTGTTTATAACGATAATGGTTCCTGAGGTAATTATAACTTCCACAGGCTTAACAGGAAAATATATGATTTTCAATTATATTTTTAAAACATGGATTATAATATGAAATTTATGCACATGGAAAAACACCGTGAATTGGAGTGCCTGCACGAAACAGTGATTCTGGTCTAGTTACTCAGACGCATAGGTCTGGGGGGGGGGCAATGTAAAGGCGGAAAAGGCAGCCAAAGTTAGGACATCACAACATCTGGACGCTAAAAACTCAAAACTAAAGAATCTGACAACATTGATGGGCCAGATTGTTTTCTTTTGATTAAAACGAAAATGTAAAATTCAATTTTACTATATTAAAAGGAAAAAATTAAACCAAACACATAAAATAGAGGTAATAAACATATTGAACAGCCAACCAAAGCAGAAAAATAGAACTTTTCTTTCTTATTTGGTTAAAGTTTTTTTTTTTTTTTTTTGTCTGTGTTTCATCTTAATATTTTGTCCAGTTTTTTGCTTTGGTTCTTTTTGTGCTTTTTATTAAGTAAATTGGTAAATAAATTTCGTCCAGGACTAAAAGGTGAATTACTAGAGTAGCCCCACGCCCACTTTTTCACCACCAATTGTTTCCCATTTTGCCTAAATATCTGCATTTTGGTTTTATGTAAATAGAGAAAAGGGTATAGTAAAAAA
>CM077105.1:8686471-8715647 GCA_039619505.1 Cimex hemipterus
TAAGATGTAAATAAGAGTCTATATACACACAAATATATATATGGTCACAATAATAAAAATAAAAGAATATATGTTTCTATTATAGTTTTTAAAACAAATTGGTGACATCCCCACAACAAACAAGGGGGTAGAAGAACATAAATATACTATTTGCATAGTCCAGGTATTTATAAAACTTTTTATATAAAAAAATTTAAATCATGGATATATTTGCTTTCTAACTGATAATTATAAAATAAAAAAAATCTAACTCTAGTGCTGATGGTGGGTCATATTGAGCCCGAAACGCAAATATAACTTTAAAAAATTGGAATAAATTTTCAACCACGGAAAACTTGGTTGTTTTGTCTCGGAATTTATACCAATCGGCAACTACAGAAAATTCCTTTTATAAAGCATATCATCACAAAAGAATATTGGCATTTTACATTTGCGTTTTTTTTCTTCTTTTTTTTTCTTATTAACTCATTATAATGTAAAAGTTACAAAAACGAGATTAATAAGCAAAAAATGAAAATTATTAATATTTGTTTGTGATGATGTTGTTTTTTGTAGTTTTTGATGATGGGTCCCGAAATCCAATAATACCGAACAGCCAATAATGTAAAAGAAAAACAATAGTAATAATACATAATAATAAAAAATAAACTATAATCGATATTGTCTTTGTGATGTCACAAATCTCTTTTGGATAAATTGTGTTGTGTTTTTTAACAAACACAATAATTCTATTGGATAATAATCGAAAAGAGAATAAACTTATTAAAATAGTAGTTTTAGTTATTTTCCTTGAGAAAGTAGATAAAGATTGTCTCTTGATCGATCAAAAGATCAATCATTTTTATTTCTTTGATTTTCTCTTTTTGATTAGGTTGACATTGTTAAGAGGTTTAACAACAATTATTATTTCAACCGTGTTAATACTTCCCTTTCGAATTTCCTTCTTTTCCACTGTCGATCCTTGTTTTGACCAAAATTGGCCAATTGTCCACAAAATCGATTCGAAACTTCGAAGTTCAGACTTCAGACAGCCTGCGCATGCTTTGTACAATCAGACAACCGATAGAAGAGAAAAAGCGGGAATGGAAAGAAAATTACATTATGTGGCGGCTGGCTGTTTCCTCTGTCGTGTGAGTATCAAACATGATTATTTATTTTGATGTGTAAGCCGTTACTATTTTCTCTGATTCTTCTTACTACTCGGCTTAAATTTGTTTAATACAACTACATTGTCAAGTACCATTGCAAGGTGCCTTATGCGACTTGACATACAACTATGATCATCACCTCCAGGGCATGAAACATGACTACACATGATATCAGGTTCGACTGATGGCAGCTGGTCAAATTATCTGGTCGTGGAGAAAGATGAAGGTGCAATGAATGTCCCTAAATTGAGTTTTCATGTATTGGAACTGTAACTTTTTCTCAACCTCAAATGTTTTTCTAAACGCTTCACAATAAATTATTATTTTTCAAATCTACGAGATTATATGTGCTGGTGTTTTAGAAAAAAAAAAAAAATGGAAAAATTTGTGGGAATTATGACAATGATTAGTCGCCTATGTTGGGACAATACGTTCACCATTGCGGCCAACTTCCTCCATATTGTCTATTTAAGATAATTATCTTTACTTATTTTTATTGTCACATGTACTCAATTTATTATTATTTGACATATTTTTACACTAACAACTATGATAAATACAGCCATAAACTCTTTATGACTAATTTGAGTTTTTGTGACAGTTATGCCCGGTTCACACGGAGGCGATAGGTATCGAGGAGACCGGTTGTACCGTCAGGCGACTGGTAGAGATAGGGATAATAGAGACTTATGCGCTTAAACTTCAATAGATATTTATAACTCACCGGTTATTTTCAGGTTGTTAATCAGACTCTATAGCTTTGCCAGTGACAGTAGGATCTTGCTTGTTGTTTTTCTTGTCCTGGTTGCAAGGACCTGCACTTCACAGAAACATAGAATGCGATCTGCTGCCTCCTTTTCCTGGCAATATCTGCACAGCGTTTCTTTTGTTTGTACTCCTATCTAGTATATATTTTCTTAAGTGGCAATTTCCTGTCAGGCGTCAACCAGAATCGTGATTCGGTTCTATGAATCTTCACGTGTCTCATGCTGTGGTACTGTCCCAACAGGTTTTGGACTCATTAAGGATCCAATGTAAGGTGTATCCTGTTTTGTGGCAGTATTCTAAGCTATAGTTGGGTTCAGGACCCGGTCCGTGTTGGCCCCCCTCTGACCAACATGTCAACCTTTTCGTTGCCTCTATGCTCCGAGTGCCCAGGGACCCATGAGGTGACTGAAATGAGATAATGATTTTTAGTTGCTTGGGTTCTATCACTTGATACTTTTTCTATGTGAATGTGACTGTCAGGACATTGCACAGCATGGTGTCATACACACAGTTCCTACTATCAGGCAGATCGCTCCGCCCGACTCTTATTTTCATAATATTCAAATTATATGCCAATGTGTTCTATAGTTTATTGCCAGCACCACGCTTTGGCTCTGCAACTCTGTTTTGAACCTCATCCAGAGTTTCCAAAAGACAAGGCAAATACAAAATACAAGTTTAATTTCTGTACATTGAATACATTATTCTCAGAAAAAGAAAAGAACAATTTAAATGATAATGTAGAAAAAAAAAAGTAAAATGAACAGCTGCTCTCTGTAAGTTTAACTTGTGCTTGAGAGCAGGAGCATGAGTTTACAAATAGATTTATACAGTACAAAACGAAAAAAAAGTTCTTATTCTGGGTCGATTGGAATAAGAATTACATCCATAAATCAAGTTGTTTTTGAGAAAAACCCAATTACCCACTGTAAAAAGTAAATTTACCCAAATTAGTAATAGAAATATAAAGTGGCCCTGATAGATTCAGCCACACTTCCAGATCTTATAGGAAATTGTACGCTGAGTAAAAAAGGTCCTATGAACCTGTGTCCGCAAATTTCCGAGCTACAGGCAAAAAACCATGAAGAACCACATTTTTTTTTACCTTATTTGTGAAATTGTTAGTAGTAGTCTTAACGTAAAAAACAGCTTGAAACAATATCTGTAGAGGATTAATTTAGAATGAGATTAAAACAAGCCTGATCGGCCGAAAATTTCATTTTTTGAAGTTAGGAGGTGAAGGGGTACACAAAATTCACCATTTCTGACATTTTTATCATTATTTACTATTTTGACACCCTAACAATTTATTATTTTTATTAAAAGATGCGTACACTTTCTAAAATGGTTAAGTAAGCCGTTCAGATTTTTCGTACATTATTTCATTCATCTGGGGGGGGGGGGGTACCCATCAGAAAAGAGTAACATTCGATTGGGGTAAAAAGTAAATAAATTAGCCAAAATTCGAATGTTTCATGAATCAGGCTGGGATTGGTCTAATGTGACTGAGAATTCGATCACCAACGGACGAGGTTTGTAACAGTGAATTTTTGATAAAAACGTAAGAAATGGTGAATTTTGTGTATCCCTTCCATTCCTAACTTAGAAAAATTGCCAAAAATGAAATTTCCGGCTGATCCGGCTGGTTTTAATCTTATTCAATGCAGAAATTAATCCTCTACAGATGTTGTTTTGAACTGTTTTACGGTCAGGCTAACAGTTTCACGAAAAGGATAAAAAAAAAAGTGGTTTTTCTCCAGCAGCTTAGAACTGAATAGTCTGTGGACATGGTGGTTGCCAGGACACTGTTTTTCAAGTCGCTGAACTCATGTTGAACTAGCACAGGGCCACTTATTTGATCTGTCTGCACTCATGGGTTTTTTGCGCCATCTTCAGTGTGAAACTATGCTGGTCCACCATTGTTTGAATTTTTGTTTAATTCCTTTTTACTTGTTTCTTGTTGATTTTTGATTGTTGATTTAGTAAAGGTGGTGTTTAATGACGTGTCAACGATTATTTGGAGATCGCGAGGTGCAGTCTGGTGTGACGTAGGTTTTAGAAAAAAACATCACGCTAACATTTCGATCTTTATTGAGATCATCTTCAGGGCCTTGGATTTATAAACATTGTTTAAATTTTACAAATACATGTAGGATGTGGAAAAAAAATTAAACAGTGCTAGAAAATTTTAGAAAAAAATTTTTTTTTTTTTATACAACTAGCATTTTGAATGTATTATATGTATAAATTGTATAAAGTGTACAGTTATGAAATTATTGTTTTGCCTTCAGGTGAATTTATGTTAAAAAGCAAAATGGCTGAATTGGGGCGAGATAAGGAGATTCAGGTGCTCTTAATGCAACTAACTCTTCTCAACGAAACTTATCCGTTACCACAAGAACTTGAGCATATATTCAAACAGGTACATTTTCTGGATTTAAACTTGGTAATTGTTCATTTGGCTTTTTTCCCCCCCCCCTTCTGTTTAGCCTGTTTTAACAAATGAATTTACATCTTCACACATCATCTACTACCTTTGTACAGTAATAAATAGAAACGAATTTAACAAACTGATAAGTTGGCCATTGAAGGACAATTTGAGCAAGTCAAAGTTCAGGATTGGACTAAGAAAGTTCATAATTTTAATAAACAAGGTCAGTGCTATCGCAGTTTTCCCAGTGATGATATATACCCTAATTTCATAATCGAGAATTAAACTTTCATACTTGACAATTCATTCTATGTAAATGTTAACATTTTAGAGCCAAGGAGATGTCAAATTACCACTGATATTACAAACTGTACTCATGAAACCAAAAAGCTCGCAATACATGTCATTTATATTTGAGCTGGCATCATGCACTTTTGAATATTATCTAATAAACAAGTTAGGTAATAATCATAAACACAACTTTGTCCATTTCTTTTAATAACTGTTGTTTTTTTTTTAGACATTTACAACATTCCAAAGCTTCCTCTAGATGACTACCCAGATGTTTTTTTGATGAAAATGCAGAGTAGTATTTACTGTTACGCCACTGAAAAAGTAAAAGAAAATAGTAAATTATGTGTATTAGAGTAGGTACTAGATTAATAACTAATTATTTCCCAGTTTCGTATATTTGATAATTATAAATTTGATTATGAAATTGAATTTAGTAAGCTTAGATCTGAGAACCAACTTTTGGACGAAAACCTTGAGCGAGCTACTTCTGAATTGTTAACGCTACTTGGAGATCGAATTCCTAATGTTAGTGAATCTAATGTTAACATTGTTGACGCATCATATGACGCATTGATGAGTAAGTTTAAAAAAAAATTGTCAATCATTATCAGCCTTACCACGTTATAATTGTGTATTAGATTGGGAAAATGAGATTAAACAATTGAAACAAGAAAGACTGAAATTACAAGGCCAGTTAGAAGATGGACTAAGGAATTTAAACAATTTAAAAAATTTCAACAGAAGAAGCGTATTGTGCATAGATGGAATTGACCTTTGCGTTAAATTCAACAAAATCGTTTTACCAAGAGTGTGCCAGAATAAAAACGTCCGTATTCCTTTTATCGTGTCTATTTTAATTAAATTCATTCGATTATGTTTTATAGGTAAAACTCATCGTAGACGGCAAAGTATCTCTTGTGGGCATCTTGGCTGCAGAAGAATTAATCCTCCAAATGATATGCCAGCTAATCTCCTTTTCTGATATTTCAAGTTTTTCAGATTTACAGCCGAAGTTAGAATCGGAGTTGGAAAATGTAAAACGCTCGACGTCAAGTTTGGCAGAAATTTATGATTTGTTCAGAAGCAGGATCAACCAAATACGGAATAATTCGTTGAAATTGTTTCATGAAATTAGTAAGATGTTACAGATTAAAATATCATCTGTGTCTTGATTATTCCCAGGTTTTGCCTACCCTCGTTAGATTTTTTGGGCATTGCAAATTGTTCAGTGATTGGTTATTTTGTAAGTTTATAAATAAAACAATAAAAAGACAATAGCAAAACCCTGTTATAATCTAAAAAATTCTAAAATGATACAATGACCAAAATATGTACTACTGAAGATGGCAAAAATGCCAAAAGGTATCTAAGGAAGAAATCTAGCGCTCATAGGCAGATAAAGGCTACTTGGGAATGATTTAATTACCTTCAAAACCTCACCAGGTTTGATTATATATTATTATTTATTATTATTTCAGAAGAGAATAGTGATACGAGTAATCAGAGGCTTTCTTTACTGTGTAAAAGCTTCAATTTTGAATTGGAGAATGAAGGCGAGGATTGCAGTCTTAATCTTTCATCCATCACAAATGGAGGTTGAACATTTCTCATCACTTTGTGATGTAGTTTTTAATATTTTGTTGGGATTTTTCAGGCATGTTAGAGTTTTTAAAAGAAACGAAGCAAAAATTGCTCGAAGACAAATCGCAAAGCTGCCAACTTTCGGATATTGAAAATTTATCACCGGTCCAGTCCGACAAAGTTGGGGCGCTTAGCAGTGAAGTGTCACAACATTCAGCCATAGACTCATTTAATTTTAACGAGATATCGAATAAAACGAGAAAGTGGAAACTGAGCAATTTGCAGAACAGCTGTACTTCTCCTCTCGCCAGGTCTGTTCTAGAGAAGCAAACCTGGGATTCTCCTTTATCATCGTCAATTCAAGTAATATTTTGATTTAATCGATATAAAACAGCGTATAAATTGTGTGCGATGTACTGTTGAATTTTTTCTAGCAACCTCTTCAGTCTTCATCACCACTGTCATGTAAGTTTTTGACTAAGATTCAGAGTTTATATTTTTTTGTTTTACATTAACAAGGGGTCGACCAGGTTTCTGTGTCAAGGATTTGGACCAAACCAAAGTTTTCAGTGACTGACAAATGAATATCGTATAGTTGATTTGATCAAGTAGAACAGCAAAATAAAAATATTAAAAAGCAGAAAATTTCAAATTTTAAAAAGCAAACAAAAAAAGGCAAAAGTTTGGCCCAAATTCATGGCACACCAACCTAATACATATTTTAGTAAAACACGGTGTAGACTAGGTAATTTAGCAGTCTTTGATTATCCTGTGTATTCTCAGGCATTTTGTATCAGATTTCCTTCAATATTTTTGTTTTATATATTTACAATTATCGCTTTAAGTTCAATTTAAGTAACTTGGGAGTCGTTAACTGACTAGTCATATTGAAATTCTTAGGAAGAGTATCATTTAAATGATATAAACAGCGACTTATGTGTTGATACAGTACTCATCAGTGTAATGCCTAGCAAGCACTGAGATTCTTTGAACGCTTTGAACTTTGAACAGAGTCGGAGCTGCGTAGGTTCATTCTTGAGATGCAGTCCCGACTCTGCTCCGCAACAAAGAAGCCTCTCCAGGCCAAGATTCAGTTCACATTCATCAGTGCCTGCGAAAATGACGGAGAAACTAGCACTCTCAGGAATTTCCCTTCGTTTTTTTTTTTTTTTTTTTTTTTTTTTTTTTCCCCATGGGGGAGGGATCAACCATTTGGCTTTTCAATTCCCAATTTCTGTATTCCGTGAATGATACATCCCACAAACACCGATGGGAATGCATGTCTTTGATAGCCAGTAACTCACAACATACGTTTATACAAGACACTTTCAAAATCTTCAAAGAAAACATTCGTTAAAACGTCAACTAAACGAATGAAGCAAGAGCGCTTGTTCTGATTCACGTCCATCTGAAAATGCTAGCCTTTAACAGACCAGATCCACCGCAACAATGTGTCGGAGCAGCATGGACTCAGGATAGATGCAGCTGAGTCTCTTGCAGATTCAAAGAGTCGACTGAAAAAATCCCAGTGTGTTCTAGGCCTACGGCAAAGGTCCAGGGTTCAAATGTGCCCAACATATTTGATTTTTTTTTTTTTTTTTTTACAAAAATACCGACACCACAAAGGTTCATATATCCTCATAGTTATAAAACCTTTGTTAAAAAAATAAATTTAAAAATTGTGTTTGGCGGATCAGGTTAAACGAACAAAAAAGCCAACACATTAAATTTACGCTCAAACGACAAACCTGTCCACCAGTGCACGTTTACAACAAAATACACCATCAAACCAAGTCCGCTACCTTGGGCTTTACTTAGTAGACTTACTTGGAACCCACATGCACGATTAAAACGGCAAGAACTTAACAAAAGATATGGATCACTCATACACCTTCTTGGACCAAAATCAAAACTAAGCATACATAACAGACTAACCGTTTACAAAACACTCATCAGACCTATTTGGACCTACGGAGTCGAGCTGTGGGGCCAAATCATCAAATATCCAACGAATTCAGTCTTTTCAATCTAAAGTTCTCCACCGTATCCTCAGTGCTCCCTTCTACGTCACAAATTAAACGATCCATAAAGATCTTAAAATTCCTTTTGAAAAGATTTTATCCAAACACGCTTCTTCACTTTTCACTCTAAACTCGCCCTAACTCTTTCCTCAACATCTCACCCTTACAATCCTTCACGTTGTTTAAAATGACGATGGCCTTGTGACCATCTATCTAACCCACCGAAATAGCTTCTGCCCCCCCCCCCCCAATTAAGTAACGTTGGTTTCTCTCCCCACTGCTTCCTGGTCTGACAGGTCTATCAGATTTAACTATTTGCTCAATGTATGTTATGTACAAATAGCAATAAATAAAATAAATATATATTTAAAAAAAAATTGTATGTAATTTCCATCGGCTTTTTAATTACTGAGGAAATTGTGATTGAGTTTTTGGTTTTTCATATTTCCTGATGTAGCCTTATTGATTATGTGGTCATCAGTTTTCTTGTGTTAAATGTGATTTGTGTATATCCTACGCTGTTCTATATTGATGGATAATTGTGCATAAGTATCTTTTGTTCTCTTTGGACCTTTTATTTTTCTAATCTGTTGTTTTACCTCCCATTTACATGCTCTGTATATGGGTATTTATACCTGCTGTATATCAAAACTGGGTAGTCTTGCTAGAATTATCTTTTACGTACCTCTTGTGTTAGGGGCACAATGGGGGGCCGCGGTAGCCGAGTGGTTAAGGTGTCAGACTCTTGTCTAGTAGACCCCGCGGTCGTGGGTTCGATCCCCACCATCGCCTCTGGAATTTTTCTGACGCCTAAGGGGACCGGTGGTCGCAATTAAAAGAAATTGACACGGCACTCATTAATGGAAGGGGCGGGACCTCAGCGACTCTGAACCTGGTCCCAACCCCCTTCAAAAATGAGTTTCTTCGATGGAAGAACACTGATACAATGGGTTCAAGTTCACTTTGTGTTGTGAGCCCTCCCCCAAAAATGGAGCCAGGGTATAGTACAATAAGCTGTACAGCTGCAGTGCTCAGAAGGGAACTCCTCCAGTCCCTGGTATCCATCCATCCTCCTCCTCCTAGGGGCACGATAGATCTATTCAGGTCGAGGTGCAGAAGGCCCTGTGGCCGACTTTTTATCCCCTATTGTTTATGTTTACAAATGTGGTCCAATTGATTTAAGTTAGTAGTTTTTAAACTCTATTCATTATGTCGTGTGTTGATTAGTTTTGGTAATTGATTTGATGTCCGATTTGTAGTTTTCTTCCTGTATTTGTTATTGCGGCGAGTCTTTTAAGCCTAATTTATTTAATAGCTTAGTTTGTTTTAAATTTTGTGTTTTCTTACCTATGACAGTATAGGTACTAAATAGAATCCCATTTATGATAATTCCATTCACTAATTTTGTAGTCTGCTTGACCAATTATTATCATTCAATTAATTCAGGTTTTTAGTTGAGATAATAAAAAAGTCAGTGGCACGAGCGGGATCCAAACCCACGATATGGGATTCAAACCCCATCTTTGACTAGATATTCTGCTGCTGTACCACTTGAGCTATCATGACTTCGATCCACTCGGGCACTAACTACCAATCTCAACCCCACCTTTTGAATTTCCCCTCATTTTTGCCATTTTTCAAATGTGTTATCGGATTGGATTCTCGGCGACAAATGAAATGGCCACGGAGATCTTTTGTGAAGTATACTTCATTTAAATTCATTAAATTCACGGTCCACTTGACCAATTAATATATTACAATTAATTAAGAGTTTTAGTTGAGATAAAGTCGAGGTCACGATAGCTCAAGTGGTAGAGGAGGCGGCGTATCTAGCTGAAGATCGTGGGTTCGAATCCCACTCGTGCCATTGATTCTTTTATCTCAACTAAAAACCTTAATTAATTTATGGTAATGTTCAACGTACTCTTGTCAAAGACCATTCAACATACCCAGACCATAGAAAATACCCCATTCCTTACCCAGTTTGGGTTAATCAAAATAAAAAACCTGTTTTCAAGAAACATTCAAATAAACTTACTCAACAAACTGAAAGTTCTAATAACAGCTTTCTGTAATAAATCGACTGATTTCAAGAATTAAACATTTCATTTAAAAAGTGGAGTAAACAAGGAGAATCAGGAAGGGGGATCTCGGGTTCACATCTCAGCACCCTTGAATTAAAATACAGAGTGCATTGGTACTTTGAGATAGGGATGTCTCAACATTCAAGTTTTTCAAGATATGAGCTGTCACTTGGTTAAAATTTTGCCTTCAGTCACAAGCCATAATTTAAGATTTGACCCTACTATCGTAATATCGCAACCATCACTGGTCAAATTTCCATACTTTTCCTTGCTCAAAGCTCCATTGCACTTTCAAATTTTTTCATCCAAAAACATTGAAATACCTGATAAAAGACCACGAAATTGACTAACCGCCCCAAAAGTGCATACAATGAAGTGATGATTATTCTATGAGAGACATTAGATGATTCTAGGAAAATTGAGTCTACCCTATTCTCTCATTACCAGCTACACAGACTCATTACCATCTTTTTTACTTTGAATTTCTCTTGAAAAGTACAAGTTGAACAGAAGTATCTAAAAAAAGTGAAATTCAAGTTTTTTTTTTACACAATTTCATTTCCCTGTGCCAATATGACAGTAACATTTGTTCGGGTTCAAAGTGTGCAGTAGTGGTGTAATAAAATATGTTAGGATAGATTATTCGGGTTGCCTACTTACTGGAGAGCAAATGTTTTCTTCAAAATCCAAAAATGCGTCTTCATAATCCTTCTCTTCAATGTTGCCTTCCTTGTCAGCATCAGCAACATTGTACCGGGTTGTCGTTAAGGTCAATGAGTAAAAACTTAGGAGCCCCCTTCCATCCTACTTGCAAGAGCTAGTTTTTTATGTAGGTTAATGCTAGTTAGAATATAAATTTTGATGCAATACTAACCATTAAGATGCATATTTTTCTTATAACTATAGTATTGAGAGGGGGTGATCCGGTAGCTAATCTAGCCTGAAATTTGCTTCTAAAAAAATAAAAATAAAAACATCTTATCAACATTTTTATATTTATTTCATTATTGATGAGTAACGTTTTTGAAACACAAAAACAGCAAAAATTATGTATTTTTTAAATTGTTGAACCAAATCGTAATAACAATTAAATATTATAAAGTTAAAACATTACATAAATATTCACTTTTGAAAGAAGAAAGTAACATTATTTCCGATATTTTATCAAGAAAAACTTACCTTTCTTCAATATGTAGTATTTGCCTTTTTCTAGAAAAGTTTGGCACATTGAATTTGGAAAAGAACTGTTTAACGACTATAGCTACATTGAAACGAAATCCATTGTGTTTTTCGCACTTAAGGTTTAAAGTATATGGCAATATGGCAGTGCAAAAAGCTTGGAAAACTGCAATGCTTCACGGCTTGCGTACAGGTCAACCATATTGCTGGTCAGGCCACTTTGGCCTTCATGCTGAGCACTTATTAATCGTTTTTACATTTTTGTTATCTTCAGCATTTAATATTTCATATTCACTGAATAAATTTTTCAAATAAACGTAACATTTACAGGTAACAGTTATATACAGAGCGAATCGTTAAAAAACATGATTGAAACTGATGAATCCTTCGAGAAAAGCATAAACAACTCTTTTTGGGAAGAATCGAACGACACCGAAGAATCAGACGGCAGCTTCGTGAAGTTTCCGCCCACTGTCCCACTGTCCGGTAGACTTTCTCTTACAAAGATAATAAACAAGTATCAAGATATAAAGAGGAGAATAATGAATGATTAAAAAGTTAAATATTAAAAAGGTTGTTTTAATTATTGTATGGTTGAAAATAAAGAATTAAAAAAAAAATGATTTATGTCAAGTATAGAAAATATTTAATTCCTTTTGGAATCATAGAAGAGAAATAATTAAAAAGGAATCGAGGAAGGTGAGGAGAGCTGGGCTCTCAAACTCAGCTCAAAACTGCTCAAACTGCCGACTACAGTTAGTCTGCGAATGCTGTCTCAACTTTATGTCAGAACTTCATTTAAATCAACTTTTCCTTCCTTTCCATTGAAGCATTGATAGATCCAAACAGGCAGTGGCCTCTTCAGACACCCTGATTCAGTCACATTATCAGTATTGTTAAAATTAATTAATTTATTATTTTTAAATAAATTTGTATTTAACTATAAACCTGTGTTATTTTATTCTTCTTTTTGCACTGTTGTTGTTATTGTGGTCCTTCTATTTAACAGATGAAAGTTTTTCTATTGGGTTGTCCGGAAAATAATGCAGGATTTTAAGTTTTCATTAAAAAAAATCTATATAAAATATTCTGTTTACGTTTACAGGATTACTCATTTGTATGAATGTCAACACTTATTAATCCTCTTCCAAATGATATTGTTTGTTTACCTCTGTAGCATTCCGCTACTTGGAAATAATTCAGTCATCCTTATAATGTCAAAGCGAGAATTTCGTACGATTTTCTTTTACGAGTTTAAACTCGGCCGAAGCGGAGCCCAAACGGCTAGAAACATTAACCAAGTCTGGGGCGAGGGTTGTGTTAATGAGTGCACTGTGCAAAGGTGGTTTAAAAAATTTCGGGAGGGAGATTTCAGCCTTGAAGATGAAGAAGGTCGTGGAAGGCCTTCCTCTCTTAATGATGATGTTCTGCGATCAGTGGTGGAAGAAAACCCCAAAACAACTGTTCGAGAACTTGCAGAGCAACTCAAAGTCAGTAAAACGACCGTCGCTGACCACCTCTTTGGTCAATCGGAAAGGGCCCATTTTGTTGCATGACAACGCTCGACCACATGTGTCACGTGTAACATCACAAAAATTATTGGAGCTTGGCTATGAAACTTTGCCTCACCCACCCTACTCTCCGGACCTCTCGTCTACTGACTACCATTTTTTTAGACACCTGGACCACTACTTACAACACATAATATTCAAAAATCAAACGGAACTGGAAAATGCATTTATTGACTTTATCAATTCTAAAAATTCTGAATTCTACTCAGACGGAATTAATAAGTTACCAACACGTTGGGAGAAATGTATTGAGAGTATGGGAAATTATTTTGATTAAAGAACATTGCTTTAAAGTGACTAGTTTCTTTTTTTTTTGTTTAATACCAAAATCCTGCATTATTTTCCGGACAACCCAATATTATTTGCTTAAGCTTTTTAGGTGGTTTTAATGAATAATTAGTTATTTGATGTTTTTGTAACTTGAACCATTTTCAAGAATATTTTATTTGATTGACCAAACGACTTCTTTCAATTAATTAATATATATAAGGATAAGGTATTGGTTGAAATGAAAAAGTTAGTGTCACGAGCGGGATTCGAACCCACGACCTTCGGCTCGATACGCTCCTGTTCTAACCACTTGAGCTAAGGTGATTTCTAACCACTCGGACACCAACCTCCCATTTCAACCTACATTTTGAGTTTTCCCTCCTTTTTGCCATTTTTTAAAATTTTATTTCTTAAGTTATATGTATTTTAATAATTTTTTACTATCGTTTCAAACAAAAACAATGAATTGCCGAAGGGGCTAGTGGTTTTTGATGTAGAAACTAATTTTTCATTAGCCTTTTGGGGGATATCTCGTTCAATGTATGCTCTCTACATTCCGCGATGAGTTTCTCATTCTTGTGGTTTTTTGACATTTAGGAGCCCACACTGGACACACTCTGTGGGGCTGAGGTGTCCAATTGTAGCAGGGACTTTGATAATGAATGGAAACCTACATCTTCATTTCCTATCCTGGTCATCAAAGAACCACTCTTTTCTCCCTCTTCTGTTCAGTTTGCTTTAAATTTAGTGAAATTGCGATAAAATTCATTTTTCTGTAAAACCGTTCAGTCAATATCTACACCTCATTGAGAATGTTTTACAGTCCCAAAATGATAAAGGTGGGGTGATTATGTCTATACATCTTTTTAAAAGATAGTTCTTACTCACAGTTTGTTGTTTTCAACAACTGGATTCCAATCTTTTTTTTTTTTTTAATTTAATTTAATTTTTTTTTTTTTTTTTTTTTGAGGTTTTAATGTATAATCATGTTATCGGTGACACCAAGCTTGTTTCCCCAGTGGGTCACATGAGAATTTATTGCAGACAAGGTATCAATATGTTTTACTAGTATTTTATTGCGTATGAATATGATGCTGAGTGATTTTTTTTATTCAAGAATTTAGTGAAGTTATTGCATATTGAGGAGAGTTACAACAGATACAACTACATTGCTGGATTTTTATCCATTTGTGAAAACAGCCTTGTATGAGCTGACTTTTAATTTTCAAAAATTACCGCCTGTCTATGTGTAAGGGTTTTTTTTTTTTTTTTTTTTTTTTTTTTTTTTTTTTTTTTTTTTTTGACCACTTGAGTTAAAGGAAGAAAATTATTAGGAATGGAAGAGTCCAGGGTTTCTTGTCTTTATTAATAATTAGTAAATTCATTATAATGATTATTTAGAGATTGTGGTGTTTAGGCAAAACATTTTCTTTATCGATTATGGAGATCATCATCAAGGCCTGGGATTTATAAACATTTAAATTTTACAAATAGATGGAGGATGTGAAAAAAAGGCACAAAAAAAAATTTTTTTTTCTGATACCTACATCACACCAGACTGCATCTCACAATTTCTGAATAATCATCTACTAATGGCCAGTAATCACCACACATTTATTAATAATGTTTCTAAAGTTCTTATGATTTTAACATCTTGCTCTATGCTGATGACATCAACAAATTGTATGTCACAAATGCTGAAGACTACTTCAAATTGTCTTTAATAATTTTATTGAGTTATTTTCAAAAGATGACCTTTTCGTATTCACACATAAAGTCGAAGTGAGGAAAAGTGATTCTGTTGTTTCCCATTTGGTACATGCGAGGTTTTTTCACAAGTTTTTTTTTTTTAATTTTTTTATGTTGCATGCAAGTCAACTGGTATATTTATTTATTTTTTAATTATTCTTTTGAATCGAGTAGATTTGGGTACTGCCAAACTTTGCTTAATCGATCAGTCGGGGAAAAGCGTTATCGTAAACTTCTTTATATTTTATGTGCTCAACCAGAAGACAAATGACAGGGCTTTGGAGATATCTGGGTATATTCAATATTATTGTAAATTCACTATTTTTCGTGGTCCGCTTGACCAATTATTATCATTCAATTAATTAAGGTTTTAAGATGAAATAAAAAAAGTCAGTGTCACGAGCGGGATTCGAACCCACGACCTTCGGCTTGATAGGCCGGCTGGCCGGTAGTTTGAGCTAACATGACTTCAGTCCCCACTCAGACACTCAACTCCCCACCTCAACCTCACCTTTTTGAATTTTCCCTCTTTTTTGCCATTTTTCACATGTCGTGTAATGTATTTGATTCTCGGCGACAAGTGAAACGACCACGGAGAGCTTTATTGAAGTATACTTTATTTTAATTCACCGAAGGTCGTGGGTTCAAATTCAGCACGCTGCTTTTTTTTAAAATCTCAACTTAACACCTTAAATAATTGAATTTATTGCAAATATTTAAATTAAAAAAATAATGAACTTTGTAAGTAGTAGTAAAATTAAATAAAATACAGGGAAATCATTTATGAAAATTGAGTTTGATAAACTTATATTTGTTCAAACACAAATTATCACGACTTAGTATCACAAAACAATTTTTTAATTGTTCAGAAAAAAGAAATGTATACTTGGACTCTTTAAAATAAAATCATTAAAACAAAAAAACAACAACAAAAACAGCTTTTTAAAAACTAGGTATTCACTTTTGATTTAATATTTACAATTAAAAAATTATTTAATACCTATATAAAAAAGTCAATATCAATTAAATTTTGATTGAACAGTTCACATTCATAACACGCAAATTTTTTGAAAATGTATAAAGTCTTGTTTTAAATGTGTACGTAATCTTGAAAAAGAAATGTCAAGATGTTTCAACGATAGTAACTACTGACGCATTTAGGGATGAAAAATGTATAGAAAACATTTCAGTTAACATGCATTACATATGTTTTCACACAAGCATGGGGTGGTTCAGGTACAAAGACTGGTTTCCCTTCTTCATCCAGATGGTCGGAATAGTTGAGGGTGTAAATGCAATGGAATCCTAGCCTTGAAACGGCCATGGCTGAATAGTGGCTGGTGCAGTCGACTTTGACTAACGGGTAGCCTTGCTCTTTCGCCACTTTCCTTTCAAAATACATACAAGAAGATTAATAAATAAGTTACGTGGTTATGTGTGAAGGTATAAAATACTTTGTCTGGTCGAAAAAGGCTTTAGCTATGCCCTGCCCCCTGCAGGCATCGTCCACTGACACGACCCTGATTTCCACGCAGCTATCAATTTCGGGAAATTGGCCAAACACGTCGGAATCCTTGCCGACTGTTGTCAGTAAATTGAGAATTTTTTTGAATTTTTGATTTGTGCAGTTTTGAAGATCGTCTTCTTTATCGTTTGATTTATCGTTCTCCTCTCTTCTCAAAACTCCATTTATGCAGACTCCTAGCATTTCGTTATCGGGGGACACTGCCATAAGAGAAACGCCTAAAAATCAATTTAAAATAAAAATTATGGTTCGGGACAAAAAGTTTTTTTATTTAATATATCCATGTTAAAAACATTTATACAAATTATATACTTTTGTTTACATATAATAAAATATTAAACTAAAAACAACCCAAATTTATTATGTGCATTCAGTATTCATTTAGCTCTTAATCATAGAGAAATATATAATTCAATAAAAAAAAAGCAAAGTGGCCAAAATAGTCAAAGAATTTGAGTTTTTAAATTTAATATTACAGATAGGTAAAGGAATAAAACAAAATAAAACAAATAAACAAAGTAAAATCATTATACGTTAATAATGAAATTAAATTAAAATAAAACAATAATTAAGCCAATAAATAATGAGTTGAGGTGAAATAGCCCTAGGTCGACTCACTACCTTTTAAATTACAAAAAAAAATGTAAGGTTAATTTGTTAAAATATTGTAATTTTTGAATTCAGGTAATAAATATAAAACAACATGAATCAAACAATTCTGTATAGAAAACATTTAATGTGTTATGAAAGTTTAGAAAGAAATTAAATTTTGTCATATCAATGGGTTATTCAGAGAATTAAATGAAAACTGTTATAACATATCGGAAAATCAAAAATTCTCTTGGGTTTTGTGTTGGCAAAATATCCTATTTTAAGTTTTGAAAAACTAAGAGAAAAGATGTGTAGCTGAAAAGCTTATAAACGTAAGAAATAAAAGTTCAAATATCTGAAGTAAAATCATTTTTCCCCGATAAATGACACATTTTGTTTTTCTATAAGTTCCATGGACATTTGTTGAAATATGGCATATAAATTTAAAAAAAATTTTTTTTTGTACATACCATCAGGGATGGAATCTAAACAATAAGTTTCCAGTTCGATGCATGTTGAACCAGGCTCGTCAAGGAGGCCGACACAGATATTTAGGGGTTCGTCTTTGAAAAAGAATTTCCTCAAGAACTGGATCACCTGGCTCGAATCCCTGGTCGTTATGGGCTCGAGCCGGTAGCCCTTTCCTTCCATTCTCCCCTTTTTGGAAGAACGCGTCTCCTGGAAGAAAACGCCAATAAATATCACCAGCGAAATATCTTTTAAGGAAGGAAATATATAATTAAAATGAATTACGCTGAATATTTCTTAGATAAAAATGGTTTGAAGCATTTTGAAAAAAAATTATATTGTTTATTTGGTTAGAAAAAAAATGCATGACATTAAATCAGCAAGTCATTTAAAAACAAATCGGTTTTTAGCGTCAAGAAAAACACCAATGTATGACAGAAACATATTTTTAATTTAAATATCTTTTATTAAATTTAAATATCTTTCATTCTGGATTGTTGTTTTTCTTGAACTAAACATCAAGTTGTTTTTAAACTACTTTTGAATTTGCTCTTGCTTTTTCTTCAAAATTAATGGAATTTTCATAAACTGTTTTCTCTATTTCAATTCAATTTATTGTTTGTACCAAAAAAATGTTACAAATTAAAACATTAAAGTAGACTTTTTTTATATTACATATTGATATTCAGTAGTTAGCTGAGCCAAGCACCACCAAGGCCCCCCCCCCATATTTCTTAATTATATTTGCCAAAATCAAACTGTGAACCGTTTCCATGAAGTGCTGCAAAATCTTTACACAAATATATATATTCTTTTTGTACCTATCAAAAATATCTAAAAAGTAAACCCCCCTTTATAACACCACCCCTGGTTATCCAATCTTAACATGGATTTAATAAGACAACTGCAATTGCATATTTTATATTATTGCCCCCCAAAAAAAGGTATTCGATTTTATATTTTTGGTATTGAGTAATGGCAAGGTTTTTCAATTTCACAAGAAATTAAGGAGTTTTGTCTGTATATCAAATAAAATGGCAGACAAAATAAGAGGTTTAGATATATCAACACTTCCTGAATTGGAAATGAATTACTATTATCATAAAGTTCATGCTTTGATGGACTATTATTTTGATTCGGGGCACTGTGAAAAAATTCTGATGTATTAAAGGCGCTAGAAAAAAAAAGTTTGGGAATCACTCGTTTGTGGCTTAATATTAATGTTTCTAATAATTGATTTTTAATAGATTCATAATTGATAATCAGTGAATAAATAAAAGCACAGAAGCTGGTTAAACTAGACTTGTATTATTCGATATTGCTTCTTTATTAGATTATGATTTAATTCAATATACTGCCAGTAACATTGTACTCACTCCACCTTAACTATTTCTATAGCATTCAATTAATTAAGGTTTTAAGTTGAGATAAAAAAGTCAGTGTCACGAGGGGATTCGAACCCACGACCTTTGGCTTCATGTGCCATTACTCTACCACCTGAGCAACCGTGACTTCTATAACTTAACATCTATACTATAACCTATGAATCAATATCTGACAATACTTTGTTGGAGTTATGAATTTGTCATTATTTAAAAAATGTACATCAACGGTTTTTAGTTTTGATTCAATTTTTCTTTTAATCGTAACTTTTTTTTTTCAGGTACTTTTTTGTAACGGAGAAACATCATCATATCTATTAAAATGAATATTAATATGTTATTGAATTGATTAATTAAGTTGAACCCAGTATATATTTAAATTTTATTTGTTAATTCAACAGCCACTTTTAGGCTTAACATATGAATAAAATTTCAAATTTAGCCAGAATTTAAGAGAGAAAAGGGTTTATGAAAGTCTATAGTTAAATTAAATTTTTAATTTCTTTAAACTTGTTGAAAATATTTAAAAAATAAAGTTTAAAGATTGGAAATACCAGACTGTTAAAACAATAGAGCATTATTGAAGTAATTAAATTTTTATGCAATCTGCAATCTTTTTAGCTGACAAATTTTTTCCCCCAATTTTAGGTGGACAGTGATGCCATTGTTTTTATTTACAATAATTATACCAACTAATTATTAATAAACAATAGAGTTGGTAAAGTAGTTAGTAGTAGATAATTAAAGACGCCAAATTCATTAAATTCGAGGTCCGCTTGACCAATTAATATATTACAATTAATTAAGGTATTTAGTTGAGATAAGAAATGTCAATGGCATGTGCGGGATTCCCGCGATCCTCGGAAGTGAGGGAAAATTGAAAAGGTGGAGTTGAGATGTGAAGTTGGTGTCCGAGTGGATCGAGGTCACGATATCTTAAGTGGTAGAGCAGCGGCGTATCTAGCCGAAGGTCGTGGGTTCGAATCCCGCTCGTGACAGACATTTTTTATCTGAACTAAAAAACCTTAATTAATTGTAACATATTAAAGACACTGATGAACATTTTTGACGGGGGTTCGCAACAGTATACACCCTGAGGTGTTTGGTGTTTTTGGAAAAAAAAGTCCATTTGTATGTCGCCCTGTGTATAAAAACTGTTATAAAATATGCATGTTGAAGTATTTGGTTCAATAATAGTGTTTATATGGATACTTTTTTAAATTACCTTTTGAACGTGCATATTATTAATAGATTATTTGAAGAAAAGAAAGTTTATAACGTCTTGATTTCAATTTAATGTAATAATACAATATAATTTGGCATGACATATTATTTTATTATTTTTTCATGGTCATATCAACCCTCGGGGTATTGGTGTTTTTTGACAAAAATCCGCCCAATTGCAAGTACGCCGGGTTCGAACCCGGGACCTTTACCTTACAGTGACAAACGCCGCACAGTGGGGCAAATTCGGCAAAAAAAAAATCGATTTCTAAGTTTTCTCCTAAAACTTAAATTTAGATTATTAAATTTCCTTTTCTTACAGTATTTGAGCCAGAGAATAAAGCCGGATGTAACGGTTTTACAGTTAAAAATTGATCAAAACCGGTAACCCACTGCGGAAACATGAATATTATAAATTATACAAAATGTACAGCTATTTTCTGAATATTAACCCCCGCCGAGCGGTTAGTTGTAAAAACTCTGTACAAAAATTAATTAATTTTTATGTATCACATAATGATCAAAATCCAACGTTGGCATGGAATTTGGTTGTGGGAAAAACAGCAATATTATATGGATTTTTTTTTGACGTTCAAAAACAGCTTCGTTGTTCTTTGTTTTGGCCTTTATACGCATCGATTTATTATCTCTGTGGTTTTCAGTTTCCTATTCCTGCCTACATGATTGCAGTGTTGTTTTAAATGGTAAAATGACCTAAAATGTCGAAAATATAATAAATTTGGCCACTTTTTGTTTAGTTGAAGGATTGTGCCTTAACACTGTTGCTTTTCCGTAAAGAAACCGAATCAGATATCAGAAATATCGTAGCATGAAACTTTTTTTTTTAAATTAGAAAGGTACATCTATAAAAAAGCAATTTAATGACTTTTTCATGGTTATATTCGTGATCGGTTTACTATCAGATAGATCAGTAAATGGCCTATAAAGAACAGGTTTTCAGAATTTGTTCCTTACCTTCTTTACACCGTGCTTCAACAGTCAGTGAATAACTTTAGTTGAGTCCATCTCAGTCAATACGGCGGGATTATTTTTTGCAACGCGTAGCAGTTATTTCTCTACCGTCCACAATTTTGGACCATTTGCTGGTCCAATCGATTCGAGAATGATATCATTGAATTCAGCATTAGAAAAACGAGACCCGTGATTGTTATTGGTGATATTTGTTCCACTTTTGGTTTTGGATGACAATTTTGGACGGTTTTCTGTGGTCCAATCGATTCGAAAAAAGGTTCGTTGAATCGTTCATTCCACCACAAAACCTAAACATACAAAATTTTGGAAACATACCTGAAATAGTTTGGGTGTTAATGAATTTTTTCCGCATTTTTGCCAAGAGGTTGCGGCCACCTACGCCTAAACTGTATCGTCTCGTTTTCAGCTCGTTTTTGGAACTTTATTTTTTAAATTTTATTTTAACGAGGGTTCTCAACTGTAGACCCTCAGGGTGCCGGTGTTTTTGAAAAAAAGCCCATTTGTAAGAATGTCGGGTTCGAACCCGGGACCTTTACCTTACAGTGATGAGCGCCGTGTCAAAGACTAAACCTTGCGGCCACCGACTCCCCAAGCTTGTTTTTGGAACGTTTAAAAACAAACATTGAAAAAAAACAGCGGATCCAACACTGAAAGAAATGTGATTTCTGAATAATCACCGAAAGAAATATTTTGGATGTCGGACAGATGGAGAATAATTCTGAATTTTTGTGTGTTGTTTAGTACATGATATGGGGCGTCGGTGGCCGAAAAGGTGTAGGCTCATCACTGTAAGGTAAAAAGGTCCTGGGTTCGAATCGAGCGGCCCTAAGACACACAACTCTGCTGTTGCGAACTATGAACCTTATTGATAAAAATTAAATGAAAAATAATTGCAATCCATAAACCGAGAATACGGGTTTATTGTAATGATTTGATTCCTTTTTTTTCTTTCTCTCCCGTGAGAACAAATCTTGCGTGATCAATAAATAAATCGTTCAGTCAATCAATCCGTCGGACGACTCTTTTCCCTCTCCAAAATTAGTAGATTAAGAGCATTTCTTTCAAGGCAAAAAATGCAGAGATTCCAATTAATCTCTATTATAAGAATTAATTAGTACTTCCACTGCGTGAGTTCCAAATCAATAAATTATACAATCCGAGACGTAATGAGCATCTGGACTTGTTACCTAACCTCTTGTTATTGACATTGAACAATCAGCGGCCGTAACCAAGGGCAAAAGCGAATCACTTTGTTCTATTTTTCGTGAATGGCTCTCACGTGGGGTTGCCGACTGGTTTTAATGCTGTTTCTGAACAAGGACGTTGCATTCACGAAAAAAGTCCTTTCAGGACTCGACTGCGGCGTCGTTAGAACTCTCTTTTTTAATCGCTTAATTAATTCCATTTAATTAAATTTAAAAAATCCACAATTTGACTTTACATGTGATATATAAATTGTAGAAATCATCGGTTTCCAAACAGGCCTTTTTTTCCTCTATAGTGTGGATTGTTTTCAGATATTCCATACAAAGTCAAATTGTGTAATTAAATTGAAATTTCTTTCAAAAACAAAAATTCCAACGATACAGTCCTGTCCGGAAAGGACTATTTTTTCGTAAATATGACGTCCTTGTTCAAAAACAGCCACCAGTAGGCAACCCTACGTGCAAGCCGTTCACGAAAAAAAGAACAGTGATTCGCTTTCGGCCTAATATCTGAAGGTCGCATTACAAAAATGTCAATATCGGATGTGAAGTATCGTGAGTGTCGATACACTCGTTATTAAACATATACGAAAATTATGAACCTAACAATTAAACATCAAACACAAATGCGTAGAGATTAGTGACCGTTAATAGATAATTATTCAGATATCGTGAGATGCGGTCTGGTGTGATGTAGGTATCAGAAAAACATTTTCTTTATCTTGCCGACGTTTCGATCTTTTATTGAGATCATCTTCAGAGGCCGCAACCGCTCTCGACACGACACGCAAGAAGAAAACAATTACACAGAAGACAAAACTTTGAGCCCTGAAGATGATCTCAATAAAAGATCGAAACGTTGGCACGATAAAGAAAATGTTTTTCTGAAACCTACATCACACCAGACCGCATCTCACGATTTCTAAATAAAAATTGGATGTAACCTTAAGAGCATACTACATGTTGAAAGTTAAAAGAGTAAACAAAAACAATAAATGTATATAAATGAAATTTGTAACTCTACAAATCCCCTTGTGAGTATGTTGGCTTAATTAAGTTCTGATAATGAATCAATATTTACAACTAAAAAAGTTGATAATTGTAGTTAGCTGTTTTCGATTGTACTTGTCCGCTTATTCTCACTTTTTATTCAGGAAGTAGCATCATTGAAAAACAAACGTCAAGAATATGCGAAACCAAAAATGATCACTATCAATAGAAAGTTATAGTGATTAGTCTTCTAGCTTTATTTTTGCTAAATTTAAACAATGTAAGTCCCAAACCCTGAAGATGAGCTCAATAGAGATCGAAACGTTGGCAAAAAGGAGGGAAAATTGAAAAGGTGGTGTTGAGATGGGAAGTTGGTGTCCGAGTGGATCGACGATAGCTCAAGTGGTAGAGGAGCGGCGTATCTAGCCGAAGGTCGTGGGTTCGAATCCCGCTCGAGCCATCGACTTTTTTTATCATAACTAAAAACCTTAATTAATTGTAAAGATCGAAACGTTGAAACGATAAAGAATATGTTTTTCAGAAACCTACGTCCCACCAGACCGCATCTCACGATTTCCAAATAATCATTATCGACAGAAACAATTTTTCGTAAAAATCTCCTTTAATCAATACATATCGAAACCAGGATTTAAAAAAATGTTTATTTTAATTTTAAGGAAAAAATGAATAATATAAAAACCGAGAACGTTTGTTGAAAATGCAAATCAATTAATTATACACAATTTTTTTTTGAAATGAAGAATTTGTGTCACAGGAGGGATTCGAACCTACGAATTTCGGCTCAATACACAGCTGCTCTACCACTTGAACTACGTGACTTCGACCTGTGAAACAAATTTTTCATTTCTTAAAAATTATGCATAATTAATTGAGTATTTATATATTTAAATAGAAACTGATAAAATAATTAAAAGTTTAGCATTGTTACATTCTATTCAAAATAACTCGCTTTTTGACATACCGGTGGACAAAAACGCACCACCCTTGAATTTTAATTTATTTAGGTTTATTCATATTTTGCATACAAAAAATAAGATTGGTTGTTAAAATCAGACATTTAAACCTAACTCCAAAATAAATTATTCAATAAAAAACAAAAAATTCATAAACCAATAAAAAATAAAAAAGGTTTTTGTATCCCTTAATGCTGAGTACCATCTTTGGCACGAATCACGTTCATTAAAGCCTTTTCATTCTTTGGAAAAGATTTCTGATAAAATCCCGAGGAATTCTTTCCTATTCATCAATAACTGCCGTTATAAACTCATCAAGGGTATTGCGGTCTGGGTTTCACTGTCGCGAGTGTTTCAATGTCTGACTTGGTCCCAAATGTGTTCAATTGGGTTCAAATCTCGACTTCGGCGAGGCCACAGGAAACACTCAATTCCAATACAATATACGCTGTATGGGGCCTGGCGTTATAACGCATTAGCAAGAACCTCTTGGCAAATGACATCATGTTCGTACAACAGCCAATTCGGTGCGGGTGTAGGAGGAAAAGCCACCCCGGAACATCCATGAACTACTGTGTAATGCCACCTAAGGAACAATACAACCCCTGACCTTTCTTCTGAACGTCTCCATGGAACATTACGCCCATCTGAAAATTTGAGGCCAACTCTCATCTGTAAAGAGAACAGGTCCCAAATCTTTCAATTTCAAAGATGTTCCCGCGGGAATTAAAACCTGGCCATGTAGTTAATGCCAAATTTTCAAAGAAATGTGATTGGTTTAAAACTTTTCTTTAAAAATTTGAAATGTATCGCAATGTTTTCGTTCTTTTTTGTTTGATTTAGTCTTAGCCAGATTATTTCTATTAATTTAAAATTCATATATAAAACGGGTGTCATAAATTTGGAACGGTCTTTTCCTTGCCTTTGTCTAGAAAGCAATTTATAAAAAGAACAGCGCCAAAATAAATAAAAAAATGTTTACATTCCACATTTGGACTATCAAATTGGAATAAATTAACGTCACAAAAACCGATTTAATGATCTAAAAACGTTTCAAAAATTGGCTCAAGTGGGCGATGAAGAAAGTATTGTTGCAGGATCGCCAATTGCGATAAATTTTTATTGACTGTTTAGTTTAAAAATATATAAATGTATTGTTATGAAAGAATAATTCAGATGTATTTCAAATTTAGAAGGAAAAAGTGTATACCAATCACAAGTTTTCAAATTTTACAATATCGTTCAATTTTCAAATTTGATAAGTCGGAAGCTACCAACGCCTGGAGTTCAATGCAAACGCACAAATAAAAAACTATAATAAATATTCAAAATATAAAATATTTACAGATTAAATACGGGTGAACCCCCCCGTTTCTTTTAAAAATTGAAACAATAGAAAACTAATGTTCAAGGGTTGTTTTATATCAGGTGCCATACCTACTCGCTCCCTATAACGAGCCATGGACTGGCACCCCTCGACTAGGTGTAATACACTGAGCGGCCTTTCTCTACAAGCGGGTTTTCACCCAGAAGCAGGTGTCCGTTTAATAAACGCAATTGTTGTTAAATGAAAAAATCGAATGATTACAAAATTTTAAAAATTCTCACTGATTCAATGAATGACCTAAAAGAATTTGACTTTGGGCCAAAGCTATCTGGATTTTTTTACAACTTTTGGCCATACCATTCAATTATTTTGCCTGTACCACTGACCTGACGTCTGAAATATAATTAATAAAATATTTGATAATAATAAAACAGTTTATTTTAAATTATATTTCAGACGGCATGTCATTTTGTCAGTTGTACTTAGGAAAGAATTAAATTGGGAACCAAAATTCTTTGCCCAAAAATCTCAATAGCTTTGCCACGAAAACAAATTCGTTTACTTCGTTCGTTAAATTAATTCAGAATTTCTCAAATATTTCTCGAGTCAATCATTGGTTTCCTTTATTCATTGCAGTGTTGATTGATTAAAATTTTGATGAACATGTTTTCATCAATTGTTTCCAAGTAGAAATTCATTATCAACATTCTTTTAATCAATGCAAAATTTCAATAATATTTGTAGAGTTAATTTTTGCAGAATAATAAATTTTTTAAATTATTGACTGAAATATGGATTTCTTAACTTTTGATTTGATATTACTGAAGAAATTGTTAATTAATCAAAAATAATTAATTATAAATAAATAAATTATATTTAAAGAACAATTAGACACCGGACTATTAAGCTTATGCCGAATTTCTACAATATTTGTTAGAGTCCTTTTAAAAATTTATTTTTCTAATGAATACATAATAACTAATTGGAATTGTTAGTTGTTCATATCATTAACGATAAATGTGTTTTACGAAGTTTAAAAACCAAAATCTAACCAGATTAGACCAGAATTTCCGTCACCTTTTAAAAATCATTAAAAAATGGCCTACAATTGCGGGAAATTTGAATCAAATTTGATGCCTCTCCTCAAAGCAGTTTTTATGTTTTTAAATAGTTTATTATTTTCCCTTTAAACTGAGCCATGAAAGAAAGAAATCAAAAGAAGGTTTTTTTTAAAGATATATATAATCTACAAACAAATAATTTCAAGTATCAAGCATTTTGCGCTTAATTTTTTCCTGTCGATAGCACCCTGATTAGTTTTGCATAGTTGAATTTAAACGGATCTTCACGAACTACAATAAAATAAATTTATGAACGTCAAATTTCAGAATTATTTAATAACTGGGGGTGCTGATGGCTTTTGGAAATTGGCACGAACACTTGTCACAGAACACTATAATTATTGTGTAAATCTAACAACGAAGAGTAATATTTTCAAACGTTACCGTAACATTGTCGGAAAATGGTTTATACAAAGTGTGGGTAGTCCTTGAAATGGTTTCCATCTTGGGGTCACTAAGCGAGAGGAAGAACGAGCTCAACTCTTATATATCACACTCCCACCAGGCTGTACCCCACCAGGTTTTGATCTAACTTTTAATTTGAACTATTCAGTTTTCTGTAGTCTGATGAGAAGGGGATCCGCGAAGATTCGGGACGAAAGTTGGTCAGTTCGAAAATACCCAGGCTTGCGTGATTGGTGAAGATTCGGGGTAACACTTTGGAATTTATGGGTCTAAACAGACAGAGCACTTTTATCAATAAAATATAATTTGAGACTTTTATAGTATTAAAAACGTATTTTATTATTGCTAAACCTCCTCTTGGCTGATCCTCCTTGCATTGATGTGACATCGATTTTATGAGGTTTTTGTATGGAGTGTTGTGGAGTAATATCATATTTCTCGAATAGGGCTGTTCTCAATTTCTTCAAATTCTCTAGCATTACTGGGCGACTTTTTACCTCTTTGACAACTCGTGCCAAAGGAGTTCGATACGGTTTAAATCCGGATTACATTCCATTGAACTCCAAACATTGAAATGAAGTTCCATTCTAGCTGCATGTGGCCTTGCATTGTCACGCATAAAATAAAACCGTTGCCAGTCGGTGGTTTATAAGGAACAACTTCCGATAAGACATCATAAATGTACCCGCAGCGGTTAGGGAACCTTCGATGAAGGTCAAGTTTGTGCGACCTTCCACAGAAATGATTGCCGAAAGTATAATTTATTTATTATTTTTTCGGTGAAAGTGAGAAAATATGCGAGAGCAAAGGCTGAATTTTATTTACGAAGATGCCCAGTATTTTCTTTCTTGAAGACGGTTCTAGTCACTAACTATCCTTGCTACGCGGGGCTTTGCATTTAAAAGTAAAACCAAGTGGCATAAAACGTTTTTTGATAACATATCTTCAAAGTATCGCGAAGCTGTTAAGAAACCCTCGATTAAGATCAAGAATGGGCAACCTTACATAGAAATGCCTGCTGAAAACATAACACACTCACCTCCGTAGCTACTCTGGAGTGCAAATGTTGCGGGGATCTATTGCTCTCCTGATCTTTTCTAAACATTCTCTCGACCGTAAGAAGACTTCAAACAAAACCTTGAGTCATCAGAAAATAAGATTTTAGTTCAATCTTGTTCAGACTAATTGATGTGATGTCTTGCGAAACTTAACTTAACCGAGTGTGTGAAGTTCTGGACTGGAGGCAGGCTTTCTCACACGTAATTCAGCTTCTGAAAATCGTCGCCTTATAGTGCGTAAACTGATCATCCCTCTGAGATGTGACTCGAAGGCGACCCGACCCATGCCTTCTTGTGTAACCTCCAGCGTTTTCGTAGCGATGGGAGACCGTTCGCGCAGTTCTGGGAAAGCTAAGCATCCTGACCGCAAACTTTCTAGCCGAATCCGTATCCAGTGTGATGTAGGTTTCAGAATGTAGGATTCTTTATCGTGCCAACGTTTCGATCTTTATTCAGATCATCTTCAGGGCTCAAAGTGTTTGTCTTCTGTGTAATTGTGCCATTATTGCGTGTCGTGTTGAGTTTTCTGAATAACTATCGACCAACAGTCACTAATCACCACACATTTAATTTGAAACGTCATCGAAAATAACGTAATAACAAAGTCAAAACTACCCTACCTTAGCTGCTGCTGCTGCTACTACTACTACCACTACTACTACTACTACTACTACTACTAGTACTAGTACTACTACTGCTACTACTACTACTGCTACTGCTACTGCTACTGCTACTGCTACTACTACTACTACTACTACTACTACTACTACTACTACTACTACTACTACTACTACTACTACTACTACTACTACTACTA
>CM077105.1:8726637-8847137 GCA_039619505.1 Cimex hemipterus
CAGGGAGAATAGCCTCTAAATATGATCAGTGCTGATTCCATTTAACTTTACATAGCCAGTGATTATCAACTCCTCAATATGATCAATGCTGATCATGTTCAACTGGAACTACCCAGGGACGCCTAAATATGATCAATGCTGATCATGTTAATCTGGAGGTAATTGTGAGAATAATAGCCTAAATGTGATTAGTGATTATCATGTTCATGTGGAAGTAACAATGAGAATAAGCGTCTAAATGTGATCAGTGCTGATCATCTTAATCTGGAAGTAACCAAGGAGAATAAACGTAATTATGATCACTGTTGATTATAACAGCTTAGATACGTGGATGGATTTTCAGAGCTAATTAACTCAGTGTTGATCATATGTGCATCTAGCGGTCGTTCAACTTTCTGAATATTTTATCATGTGGGTATTTTCCTTTGTTTCCAGAATGTTCCAATTAATTTTTGTTACCACTTTAATCCATATGCGACAGGAGCAGGACCTGGACCTCTTTTATAAGTTTTCCTCGTTCGTTTCGGTCTTCGGCCTTCAAGCGCTATGTCCTTACACCTGACCGCCCTAGATCCTCTTCCACATCGTCCAACCACCTAAACCGAGGGCGTCCTCGTATTCTTGACCCTCCTGGCTTCCGATAGAGGAGTTTCCTTGGAAGCCTATCTTGAGGCATCATCTCCACGTGGCCCAACCATCTCAATCTTCCATTCTTTATTTAGGCAACTATATCCGTCTCGCAAAATTATTGGTTTCATTCATTATTTCCCCGTTTTCATACTTCGGGGCGAATACTTTTCATAGTACTTCTCTTTCCCATACCCCAAGAATTTATTCACTTTCTTTACTCAACACTCATGTTTCGCTGCGTACATTGGCCATTATACATATTGGCCTTGTAATCATTTTGTTAACCTTGCGAGATAAGTCCTTGAACCGCAGAGCCTTTGTAGCGCAAACAGCGCAAATTTCCTGCCGCTATCCTTGCCTTTATTTCTGCAGTTATATCATTATTCTTACTAAAGAGTCTAGATATTTAAAATTGCTACCTACTGGGAAATTATGGTTCTCAAATTGAACTAGTCCTTCTCCACACATGTCCTCGAAGGTGCTTATATACTTAGTTTTACCATCGTTCATTGCTAGATCTCTTGCTGGTTCTAGGAGTTGCTGAAGTTCGCTGGCTTTATTCTTGGTATAATTAATAGATGGTCCGCATATTCCATGTGCTGCAATCTATTTTAAATAATGCCGCATGGGTTATGCCACGTCATACCGATTAGCTTAACTAGCTTACCTGGTACACCAAGAACCCTTGCGCTCAGCTTCCTTTTTATTCACACTGTCTGTAGTCAACAAATAGGTGATGCAGATCCATTTTAAATTCCTAGGACCTCTCTAAGTTCTGCACGTTTAAGAACGTATGAGCGATAGTTGATCTTCCCGGTCTGAAGTCACACGGTATTTTCAAAGGTTTCCGCCCATATTACCAATCGTTTGTTGATGGCAATTGAAAGTGTCTTATATACCACCTTAATTCTGCGTGGAATTTTTACGATAACTTGCGTAGTACTAGCTCAGTACTTTTTCACGTTTGTCACAAGTAAATTCCCTTTCAAATAATTTTGCCGCTTCTGATTCTCCAGACGAATTAAGCAAGTAGAAATGTTAAATGATGGGGTGAGTGTGGTGTTCAATACCTTCCAAAAGGATAGTTCCTACTCACAGTAAGTTGTTCTGCAACGATCCGGATTTCGAGCCTCTTAGCTCATCATCAGGTTGAAGGACTTCTACAACCACGTCTCTCGACGTTGTAGAAGTCCTTCAACCTGATGATGAGCTAAGAGGCTCGAAATCCGGATCGTTGCAGAACAACTTACTGTGAGTAGGAACTATCCTTTTGGAAGGTATTGAATTAAGCAAGTACCGGAAATGCCGCATCACCGGTTTAATCCATATTTAAATTTAATTAACGCTAATATTTCGCGTTAATTTAATAACATTCCAATGATTAGGGATTTTAAAAGACGAACACAATGAGTTTAATGAGTCAAGGTCTTGATTGTAACGCTCGGAATGTTTCGAGGAAAAAACTCGTTCTTAATACAAGAATCAATGATTGTTAAAGTCTGTGTAAAGTTCCTGGTTCAACAAACCTAAAGGTAAAATCAGGGCTATAAAAGAACAAAAAATAACACCGACTTCAGGGAGAACGAGGCAAGCCAATGCCAAGGAATACGGTGAAAGTCGAGGCCAATTCATGTGGTTTCCAACGTGTTATCACGATTGACTGAGGATCCGGTGCCGAGCCCCTAGCACGCCCTCAGCCTTGTATTTTACGATTAAAAGCAGCTTATTAATATCCAACTTTCTGAACAAATACTTGGAGATTAAAATTACTGCTTTACTGAGACTGAGCCTGTATGCCTGAGATATAAAATTGTATCATTTTGCTGTTTTAGAGTACCTATTTTCGATGTATTTTCTTTACATTTAAAGAAATTTATTGGTCGATCCGAATTAAACTTTTTCGTTAAAAATATGTTTATGGGTCTGTTATGTTTTTCGCCTTAATAATCTAGTAAGTACAAAATAAAAGTGTGTGGTAGGTTTCAGAAAAACAATTTCTCTATCGTGCCAACGTTTCGATCTTCATTGCGATCATCTTCAGGGCTCAAAGTGTAATTGTGCCATTCTTACTTCTGTTGAGTGCCCTTTTTAACGTTAGTTTTTGTTAGGTTTAGAAAACATTTGTTTGTTGTTTAAGTTATTCAATTTTTTGATGTTTGTTTTTAATTTGGTCAAAGTGGACATTGTATGCATTTTTTGATGTGTGTAAAATTTGAAAAATGAAAAATATTTGTGTTGTCTTAATGTTTTTGATGCTCGTGGTGATTTCTATGTTCAAAATATGTTTCTTTTGAAATTTATTGTGGTTTTATTTTTGTCATTAATTCTGGCATTTGGCTGTGTTAGTGTGGCATTTGTGAAGTTAAAATTGTTTTTGATATGAGTAGGAAATACCTTGTGTTATCTGCATTTCAACAGAAAAGTTCTCTGGTTGATAGTCGATGAGAGTTTTGTTTCATTGTTGGCGATTTCCTTCAGAATACTTTTAGCTTCGTGATCATATGTAGTTGTAGCGGGCATTCTCAACACGACGTGCAAGAATGGCACAATTACGTAGAAGGCAAACACTTTGATCCCTGAAGATGATCTCAATAAAGACCGAAACGTTGGTACGATAGAGAAAATGTTTTTCTGAAACCTGCATCGCACCAGAACGCATTTCACGATTTCTAAATTAACAAAATAAAAGGATAACTGGGCCATGCCAGAGTGAGGGCGGACCTTCCAAAAACTGACCTCGGGCATGGATATGATGCTGTCCTCCGTCTGTTAGAAAAATCATCACTTTCTTTAGGTTCGAAGATTTTTTTAATAACTTATTTATGTATGAAGACTTATTGCAATGCCTGGGATTTTGGAGGCAGGGAGAAAACCGGATGGCATAACATTTTGATTTAGGATCCAAAATTCGAAAGTTTTCTCGCGGTAAAATACAATTACGAAATGGTGGACATTACTAATATTTGGAATTGCAACTTTGTGACAGTAATGATCAAGTCATTGAACCAACGGCTTCGTGATATTCTCACTCAGAAAAAAAATGGCTGTGCCAATGCCATAAGCAATATCCCAATACAATAAATACAAGGGAGGAGTTGATTTGTCAGATCAATTGTTTTAGCGACTTAAACGCCCAGAATTAGAAGAAAAAATGGAACGAGTATCTACACTGCAATACATCTGTACATGGATATGTCGTATGATGGCTATTTAAACAAACTCGCAAGTTATCAGGGAACGCTTATTTATTAATCTGAGGATCGTTTTTATTTGGAAACTCATTACAACCGCGTCGCGTCAAAAGCGTCATAAGAATCAATCGCGTCGCGACTTTAAATCCCAACCTGCCCACCATTTCGTTCTCGCGTATCCTTGGTAAACAGTGCACCGACGCACGCGTCGTGGTAACACACACGCACAGGAGTGGTAACAATTTCCGTGTTCAAATTTCGGACTGACCCCCAGCCGTAAGACATATCCATGTCAAAAGTTGGTGGTGGGCATTTTTTTCTTGATAAGATTGTTCAAGCTTGGGTTATATGTAGAGAAGAAGCATTGCGATCACCTTTTTTTAAGTAGTCTGAGAAAGGGACGTCCATCAAGATGGGACGATGGCCCTTTAACAAAACCAGTCCGTAGGGTTTTGCTGGTGTGTAATTTAGTTTAAAAAAAAGACAAAGAAATGCATTTTTAAATTTAATTATTGTTAATTAAACAATATTAAAAAATTGTTTTGACTGTTTGTAGAAACGGGAAAACTACAGGTTACAAACCTTAACAAGTTCTACACATAGAAATTAGAGCTTAAATAAGAGGCTTAACTTAATAATCAACAATCAAAATCAAGGATTAATAATCCACTGTAAGATATTGTAAGAAAGAATGTAATTGTTGTTAATTATAGTGTATATCCATTTAAACCAAGTTTGCTTGGTCGTTTTTTTGATCTGCTAACGTTTCTTATTTTATGGCATTTTATAAACTTTTGTATTTTTCTTTTACATATTTAAAAAGGACACGTTGTCAAAATTGAGTATGTCGAAAAGCCATAAACGTCACACGGAAATAGACAAACCAAAATGAACGGAAACGATCGAACTACCGGTTCAGAGAGCGCAGTCCTTATCAAAAAATCTCTCAATTCTCTAATGGTCTAATAAAATAAAGAAAATATTGTAAATTTACGTTGGAAATATTTTTAAAGTGTACGTTTTCCACGCAGTTGTGCCTCGTGAAAGCGTTGGAAACGATTGACGCATGTGTCGTTTTACGCTGATTAACTGCAAAAAATTGAATCGAATAACAACCCCCGGCAGAGCTCGGGATTAGTTTAAATCCGGAGTCGGATTAGAAGAGGGCGAGCTGGACAATTAAGGCCGACTTTAACAAGATTGCCATCGAACGGCAGAATCAGAAGCTCAACCTGAATAACACTACGTGGCCGTAATTCAAAATCTTTTTCTGACCATTCTGACAAAAAAGACGATATTTCTTGTAAAAACGGTCGATCAAGTTTGTAAAAAAAATATTGGCAGGGCGAAAATTGCATGCAATTAATTTAATTAATGTTCCATTCGTATATTTTGGGGTGGAGCTTTTTTTCCAGTGAGAAACAATTCTCCCGCAAAGGTTCAAGTTTCCCCTGATGAAAACATTTTAAACATTTCAAATTGCGTTCAGAACATTTCACACTTATCCTGTATCCAGGTCACACGAAAATGATTTGATCAAATTTTCATTAATTCCTTATTCTAAATATATTATAGAAAAATATCTTAATTCCTGAACTTTTAATTTGTGTGAAATGAAAATTGTCCGTTTGAACTGACAATTTTGTCGTATCCTTCAAGCAACTTGATCAGCACGATAATCTGGATCTTTCTATGGTCTGGACGAAGGAAAAAATTCAATTGTTACAGCCAAGCTTTCGAACTATTTTAAGGTCAATATCAGTGTTACAGTCCCTTGGCAATGTTGGGTTCGTTTTTAAAGAGATTTAAAACCGTCTATTATTAACTATGCCAATGTGTAAACATATTTGAAATGTTTTAACCTGATGATGGCCTTAAAATAGGTCGAACGTTTGGCAGTAACAATAGAATTTGTTTCTTCAGGCCGCACAAAGGTCCAGATTATTCGTGAGTAAAAAAATGATCGATACGTCTTACACTTTAAACTTGTTTAATGTCAAATTTTTATAATTCATCGTATTTGTATTATTTATCCTAATAAATGAAAGTAATTATTTTCAAGGATCTGTTCACTATAACCGCCTTATTATATGCAGTAACGACCCAGCCTTTAAGCAGATTTTTCTTCGTGCTTGTTGATTATTCATACCGCATCTTAATAATACTCTACTTTCTTCGTATTTTATTTTATTTTTTTTTACAACTGAATATTCAACCATTTGTTGAAATTTTTATCCAATCTTTGTAATCAAGGCTGCCAATTGGACATTGATATTGAATTATTAAGATAAACATAAGAATTTTTTTCCTTGATTATTCAGAAATCGTAAGATGCGGCCTGGTTTCAGAAAAAACATTTTCTTTATCGTGCCAACGTTTCGATCTTTATTGAGATCATCTTCAACGCCTGGGATTTGGAAACATTGTTTAAATTTAACAAAAACATGCAGTATGTGAAAGAAAAGTGAATTTATACAGTGAAAAAAAATGTTTATATTCAATCAAAGTGTTTCTACTTTATTTTTTTAATAAAAAATTCTTTTTTATAAAAAATATGGTTTTTTCATATGTATAAATTCACTTTTCTTTCACATCCTACATGTTTTGTTAAACTTAAACAATGTTTGCAAATCCAATGCCCTGAAGATGATTGCAATAAAGATCGAAACGTTTACACGATAAAGAAAATATTTTTTCTGAAATGTACATCACACCAGACCGCAGGTAAATTTTTTTTCGTTGTATAAATTCACTTTTCTTTCACATCCTACACGTTTTTGTTAAATTTAAACAATGTTTGCAAATCCCAGGCCCTGAATATGATATCAATAAAGATCGAAACGTTTTCCGCATCTCACGATTTCCGAATAATAATCGACTAACGGTTACTAATCACACACACTTTTTTTCATTGTTTTAGTTTTCAGTATCAATTAATATTAAAATTATTACATTAATTTTATAATTAATCAACACGAGTAAAGTTGTAACAAGTAAGTATTTCAACTCTATTTTTTATTTAAAAAATATGGTTTTTTCATTTGTATAAATTCACTTTTCTTTCACATCCTACATCGTTTTTGTTAACTTTAAACAATGTTTGTAAACCCCAGGCCCTGAACATGATCTCAATAAAGATCGAAACGTTTGCACGATAAAGAAAATATTTTTTCTGAAATGTACATCACACCAGACCGGATGTAAATTTTTTTTCATTGTATAAATTCACTTTTCTTTCTCATCCTCCATGTTTTTGTTAAATTTAAACAATGTTTGCAAATCCCAGGCCCTGAATATGATCTCAATAAAGATCGAAACGTTGGCACGATAAAGAGTACAGTTGTAACAAGTAAGTATTTCAACTCTATTTTTTATTTAAAAAATATGTTTTTTTTTTTTTTTCATTTGTATAAATTCACTTTTCTTTCACATCCTACATGTTTTTGTTAAACAATGGTTGTAAATCTCAGGCACTGAAGATGATCTCAATAAAGATCGAAACGTTGCACGATAAAGAAAATGTTTTTTCTGAGACCTACGTCACACCAGACCGCGCCTCATCATTTCCGAATAATCATCGACTAACGGTGACTAACACCACACACTTTTTCCATTGCTTTAGTTTTGAGTATCAATTAATGTTATAATTAATCAACACGAGTATTGGACAAAGGTTCTCTTACGGGTGTTTTGATGATGATTTTTCCTTTTAAAGGTAATGCATATTAAAACTACGTTGTTTTGGCTACCAATTAAAACACAGCCTCCTTACTTCATTTTGAATTATTTTTTTGTTACATTCATTTAATATTTATAACCACAAATATTGTATTAAGTAAATATGTTGATATATTTTGAATTTTTTGTGGGAAAGTTGCTCAGCGGTAACACTCGTTTACACTGATACATTTTTAACTGTTTAATATATATATATATATATATATATATATATATATATATATGCGCGGGTGTGTGTGTGTGTGTGTGTGTGTGTGTGTGTATGTGTGTGTGTAAAATAACGAATGATTTGTACTGTAAGTAGGCTATTGTCATTTGACAATCGTGTTACCAAAAGCTTTCGACGAAGACAAAGAGACGTGATTAGAAGTATCTGGTTGTCATATCGAAGGGTTTTCTGCCTTCAGCCGACAGTCGCAACGCCATTGTCGATTACACTTTAATATGTGGCTTTTAATCTCACGCCCATTGAATGGTATTATTAATGGACAAAAAATAAGACAACTTTAATATATAAGCGCGATGGCGTGTTTGACCAGAAATGTTTAACAACGGGTTACAGAATGCAGGTCAAAACGTGAAATTATGAGGCCAATGGAGGTCAAATTATAACGTAATATGTATATAATTTGTTACCTCCGTGTAGTTGTAACGAAAAACATTGTTTTTTTTACCTGCAAACATTCAATAATACACTATTTTCGTGGTCCGCTTGACCAATTAATATATCAAAATTAATTACGGTTTTTAGTTGAGATGAAAAAAAGTTAATGGCACGAGAAGGATTCGAACAGTTGATGTCCGAGTGGATCGAGGTCACGATAGTTCTGGTGGTAGAGCAGCGGCGTATCTAGCCGAAGGTCGTGGGTTCGAATCCCGCTAGCGACACTGCATTTTTTATACTTTTAAATAACGACAAAATAGCCTAATTGTAAATTTATAACATGGACGTTTCAAATTGGAAAATTAAATTTCGCGCTTTATCAAAATCTGAACTTGGCGAAAATAAACTTATAAATATATCGTATAAATTTCAAATTGTAAACGAAAGAAAACAACCCCTCAGTTATAAATAACAGTCTGCTCAACGCTAATTTTCTAATAAAAGATTCTTCCTTTTACCCAAATAATAAACTGCTAACATATCCAAGTTTTTCTTCCCAAGAGCTGAATAATTAATATATTTTAATTTTTGTTGAAAATTTTTTCTTTATTGTGAAAAGTAAATTCATTATTTATTTAAACATTTATTTGTATGTTTCGGCAAGTTACAGATCTCATCAGCATCTAAATTTTTAAAAGACAAGAATAACTAGTAGAAATATTTTACATTGTATTACAGAACTCACCTTAACAAAAAAAGAAAAATATAGTCTTGTCAATATCGAATGTAAAAAAATTTCTTTTACGAGGATTATAAAATGTATAAGGCTCACGGCTGCAAGATCGCCGTTTTCAATCATTAAAAATTTTTCCTGTGAATCTGCATGCTTATCTTACTTTATTGTATAATACTTTGGAAACGATTTCTATAATTTTTTGATTAATATGTATTATTAATGCACTTTAGATATTTACGGTAGATAAATGTGTATTATTCAATTGATTAAGTTTTTAGTTGAGATAAAAAATGCAGTGTCGCTAGCGGGATTCGAACCCACGACCTTCGGCAACGCCGCTACTCTACCACTTGAATTATCGTGACGTCAATCAACTTCCCACCTCAACCCCACCTTTTGAATTTTCGTGTCTAGCCGAAGGTCGTGGGTTCGAATCCCGCTCGTGACACTGCCTTTTTTTATCTCAACTAAAAACCTTAATTAATTGAAAGATATTAATTTGTCGAGCGGAGCACGCAAACTAGTGAATGTATATTATTTTTATATTATATTTTTTTAATATCAGATTGTAGTAAATTAAGCATTTAAAACGAGGTTTGGGAAAGAGGAAAACAATTAAGCAGTTAAAATTTGAAACCATAGTACAACAAACAATAAAAATTGAAATCAGTCACGTTCGCATTTTAATTGGTTATGACCTTGATCGATTGATTTTCGATATTTGACTCAGGTTTATTTCCTGGCAAGAAGAGGACGGGTAGAGTCAAGTTATTGAATGTGGTACATTCTATACTTTCCAAAGCAAAGAACAGGTGGCAGAAAATTAAAGCATCGAATATCCCACAGTTGTCACTTTACACATTTGTGGGCCACAATTTTCAACTGTTTTCAAGGTAAATTGCCCAATAAACATTTTCGATACATTACCACTGTTTTGTTCGAAAAAAAAGTATTACTACTTAAATGCCAATTGGTTAATAGTTAATCATCCCGATTATTAGCAACAATTGCCGCCTCGTATAGCTCCTCGAATGAACGAATTCTGGGGACTCGGTTTGTTTACATTTTTACTGCTTCTAGGAGCCAATAGAATTATTCAAATTCAATTAGAAGTATTCACTCTAAGGTCAGTTCATTCCTCAGCAGCCACGCAAAATGAACAATTAGCAGTTTATGCAGTGAGCGTAGCAGTTACGGAGTGAAAATTGAGGTTGCACTCTGAGGTGTTATGAACATACAGTCGTAAAGAGCCGTCAGTTGAGAAGGGTCGCTGATGCCATATCCCGAACTGTGATTCTTTTTAGTCACCAATCACAATAATCTGCGATTAGCGAGAGGTGACCATGGTTACGTCCTCCCGGACCGCTAACCTCAGCTTGCATGGTCCCCGCTGATCGATTTGGGGACAAAACTGAATCGAATAAACGTATAATAGACCTAAAGTGACTATGACATTTAAAACTATATAAAAAAAAAAGAATAATGCGAACTCCCTTGCCACTTTGAATTATCGGGTTTATACTGTAATTTAGAGATCTGTGCAGTTAGTGATATCATAACAAAAGTTTAGTGAAAGAAATGTAGTCACAATTTTCTTTCAAAAGGTCATAATAATTTAATTTTTAACGATTAGCAACACATCGTCAGTAAGTGTGCATACAGCGGAAATGAATGCCATAAACCTCGCGCTAGGGATCATTGAAATAAGGCCAGAAAATACATTTATTTAGGCACAGATTCCTTAAGCGTGATCCATGAACTCAACTGGCCTAACATTGATCGGAAAGAAGAACAACATAATTGTATATCGGTGGGGAAAAGGTCATTCCGTTTCCTTGGCACGTGGGCATAACAGGAAACAAAGAACCTCCACCCCACCCACGCTATACGTCCAGCGGATATTACGCTTACGATTACCAATGAAAAAAAATTAATGGAGAATCCGCTCGAAAGCAAGAAATACCTGTACTAATGTAATGATCGAGGCTGTAGTATGACAGATACCAACGGTTTCGATACTATCAAGAATCTAAAACTACATCTAAATTATCGGAATTAAAAACATCGTCCCCTGGAAGGGAGATCATACCCACGAGGTTGCACATAGGTCAGACCAAGATCACATTCTTTCCTATAGGGGTGACACGACGCACGTGCCCGTTGTGTGGAAAATGATCCCGGTAGATAGATAATATTAGACATTAAAGCGATAAAAGCCTGTCTAGAAAGAAATACGACATCCCGCATGACAGAATCAGTTACAGTTTTAATGGGCGGAAAAACAAGAAAAGAAATTAATAATATTACAAGATAGGAAAAGAAAAGCGAAGAAAGTAAAGGTTGGCGATGATCAATGCAGTTTACCAACCCCCCAAAAAAGTTGTGAAATCGTCTGTGACATATCAATAGATATTAATTGGAAAATGATTCTTAGCCATTTTGATATCTGGGAAGCATATGAACCGCGTATGAGAAATTTTGAGAGGCTTAAGTTTTATAAATGCTTTCAAATCGATCACTTTCTTAGAAAATAGTTATGTTATATTGTGATTAATATTTTATTTAAAACAATAGTGAAACTATTTTTTAAAATCTGAAAATACAAGAAAATGTACGATCTACAGGTGTATTTTTCTTCACAAGACGAAAAGACATAGTTTATTTTATTTTTAGTAATAAAAATAATATTTAAATATAAAGATACGATGATCGATATTAATTTTAAATGTGTGTATATGTTAAGCTTTGCGTAAGGTGTGCCTAAAAATCATTAAATTTTAAAGACGTGCTTAAATTAAACCACAAAAAGATCAAAAATATAACAACAACCAGTTTGATCACTTTAAATCTTTAGGAAACAACGGGAATAGAAGTTGGGGTCTGATCAGTGCTGCTCATGTTCAGCTGGACATCACCAGTGAGAATAACGGCCGAAATACGATCAGTGCTGATCATGTTCTGCGAGAAATAACCAGTATCAACCCTCAACATGATCAGTGCTGATCATGTTCGACTGGATATAACCGTATGAATAACGGCCGAAATATGATCAGTGCCGATCATGTTCTTCTAGAAATACCCAGTGAGTACCAACACCTCAATATCATCAGTGTTGATTATGTTCAATTTGAAATAACCAGTGAGAATAACGGCCGAAAGACGATCAATGCTGATCATGTTATTTTAGAAATAGCCAGTGAGTACCAACACCTCAATATGATCAGGGTTGATTATGTTCAATTTGAAATAACCAGTGAGAATAACGGCCGAAATATGATCAGTGCTGATCATGTTCTTTTAGAAATAAGCAAATGAGTATTAACGCCTCAATAAGATCAGAGCTGATCACGTTCAACTGGACATAACCAATGAGAATAACGGCGGAAACGTGATCAATACTGATCATGGTCTTGTGAAAGTAATAAGTGAAGATAAGTGTTTACATGTGTAGAGATTAGCGAGATGCAGTCTGGTGTGATGTAGGTTTGAAAAACATTTTCTTTATCGTGCCAACGTTTCGATCTTTTATCGAGACCATCAACCAGGCCCTGAAATCGATCTCAATAAAAGATCGAAACGTTGGCACGACAAAAAAATTTTTTTTTCTGAAACCTACATCACACTAGCCGCATCTCACGGTATCTGAATAATTAAGTGCTTAAATAAGATTATTGGTGGACATGTTCATCTGGAAATGAGTCTGTAAGTAATTTTTTACATATCGTATTTACCTTTAATTCTTTAAGATTAGGTTCAATTTAATTTTTTGTGTAAATGCTATTATCTATATATAAAAACAGGATGATGGATTTAAAATTCAAATAAGAAGTATAAAGCGTTTTAAGAGCAAAATGAAAATTGTGCTCTAATTGGACTTCAAAAAAACCAGAAATATGCCATCACTCAGTATGCTCTGTTAATCATAACAGCCTAGACATATAAAATATACATTTTCGGAGTTAAATAAAATCAGTACTGATTAAAAAAATAAGATGAGCCAACAAAAGTACAAATGGCTTTATCTGCTATTTTGAATAAACATTTGTTTTTTGACATAATGAATGATGTTAGGTTGCTATATGTTATACTTACAATAATGAGAATTATAATTGAAAGTTTACTGAATAAAAATGTTAATACGGAACAAATTCTTTCGTTCTCCTTCCGTTTAATTTGTAAACATCTTCAGGGCTGTGTAAAAATTTCTTTATCAGGTAGTTTGTAGATGTTTCTAAATCCTTGATAATAAATAAGTAACGTATAAAAACAACAATTAAAATATCAAAACAATAAAAACACTAATAGATAAATTATATTAAATAAGTATAATAAATTATTCAATCAATGTGTTTAATTTATTTTATGACCAGGCAATTGCGAGAATTATTGTCAAATCTTTTACAAAGGTTTTAAAACGTGTGGAATTTTGATGTAATATTTTTTCGATCTTTTACTGCAGAATGTAACAAATAGATAAGACTAAATAAAAAATTAAAAAAAAAAAAACTGTTCAAAAAAATTTTTTTTTTCCTTTTTAATATAATGTACTGCATTGTAATTTAATACTAATATTTACAAAGAAATATATATTTCCATTTTAAATAGTAAAAAATAGTAGTTTTATTGGAAGTTGTTACCCTTCTAGAAAGAATATCTACCGAAGTGAGCATATTTTCTCTCGTAAACTCAGTGCCAACGAGTCGGATTGAAAAATAAAAATTAATCTTACGACCAGAGTCAGGTTTCACTCTAAGAATTAAAAAAAGAATTATTAAATAACAATTTACAGCCGTGCGAAGGACACAAGGCAGCGGGGGCCGGTCCTAGGCGTGTCTTTTACTAGGGTTAAGGTTTTATGTTGAATATTAACGAGTTATGTGGCATTTTTACCATGTCAGATCATCATAACTGTTATTATTAAACATTTTTTTATGATAGTTAATAATTGTAACATGCCTTCCAGAAACCTTGAACGTTTAACTGAATAGGTCTGTAATTATTATTAATAAATTTATTGAAATTTCACGTTAGCCGATTAAAATAGCAATGTAAATCTATGTGTACAAATAATTTTATTGTCAATTTGTAATAATTGTATAAGGAATTATTTTCTTTAATTATTATTATATATTTTTTCATTAATTAATCTGTATTTAAAGTCTTGGCTGAGATTAATTGAAAGATGTTATTTCGTCAAGCGGACCACGAAAACTAGTGAATGTATGATTAAGTTCAAAGAATGTTGAATTAATTTTTAACAATGCTAGTTTCTGTTATAATTGTTTTTGTCTTACAAAGCTAGCCATCCTACCATCGTAGCATAATCGGTCAAAAAAAGGTCTATGATATTTTACAAAAAAAAAGTATCAGTGGGAAGCATAGGGGTTAAATGCCCTATAGGACATATTTTTTATAGATTAAATAAGCACACAAAGACAAAATATCGGACACTTGTACATTATTGTATATTAATTAGTTAATCAGAAATCGCGAGATGCGGTCTGGTGTGATGAAGGTTTCAGAAAAACATTTTCTTTATCGTGGCAACGTTTCGATCTTTATTGAGATCATCTTCAGGGCTCAAAGTGTTTGTCTTCTGTGCAATTGTGCCATTCTAGCGTGTCGTGTTGAGAGTGCCAACAGTTCTTGTTGTTTGCTTTAAACTACATGTTTTTTTCCGTTATATTAATTAAAGCATACTAATTTTAATGCAAACCAAATTAAAAGAGATCAGTAATTCATGAATTTTATATTCATTATTTAATCATGATTGTTTGAAAGCAAAGTCACCAAAACCCCGGAAAATCGTTTAATGGCAGATTAAAATTTGAGCAACATTTACCTATTTTTTAAAGAAGCGAACGGATTTCATCTTTTGAAAGAAAATCCCATTCTTCAGCAAGACTGGTTTGAAGCTGTTCACCACTTCTTGGAGGAGGCACACGTTCTCTAAACCCATTTTATCATGAGCATAAGTGATCTATAAGATGATTCATGTTTCAGTACAATTGAGTGACTGTGATGGCTAATTCATTGCAGTAATCTACATCCTCTAAGTAATAATGACAACTCGAGCAACGTGCAGTCGGCATTATCGAGCATTGACACGAAGTTGTCTTCAATAAATTGAGTGAAAGGTCGATTTTGTATGATAAATTTCGATACGTTGGTCCACTCCATGCCATAACTGTATTTGAAACGGTTGTGACTCACGCATGGCACATGAACTAGAGCATTCTCCACAGAGGCCCAGGTTATCTGATTGTCAAGAACCAAAACCGGCAGGTCATCAGTGAAGGGAACTAGCATATCCTCAAGAAATCTTCTGATAATTGTTTTGGAGCTCATGCTTTCATTACGGACCTTTCGGAATTGAATATCAAAGAAGCCGTTAGAGGGAGTCCGGTGGCTGCAGCGATTTAGGGTCATCACTGTAAGGTAAAGATCCCGAGTTCGAATCCAGCGGCCCTACATTCGAACCCGACATGCTTACAATTGGGCTTTTTTCAAAAACACCGACACCCCGAGGGTTGATATAACCTCTGCTCGTAAAAAAACGTTAAATGACGGTAGTACGGTAAGAGCAATCAAACGGTCGTCTGGAGTCGACTATTATTCTTCAATCGAGACTTCAGTGTCCCTAAACCACCGTAGACCGTCCTGGACTTTGGGAAATATAAAGGTCTCTGCGTCCTTAGCTGGCCAAGCTTCTGCCTGGCGAGAACTTCTCGACTTAAAACCATGCTTTTAAGAAAAAAAATTATTGATTAATTTTATTCTCAAATTTATTTTTACAGCAAAGAAAACAATTTAAAACAATCTGTAGACATTAGTAACCATTAATCGACAATTATTCAGAAATCGTGAGATGCTGTCCGATGTGATGTGGTTATCAGAAAAACATTTTCTTTATCGTATCAACAGTTCGTTCTTTACTGAGATCATCTTCAGGGCCTGGGATTTACCAACATTATTTACATTTAACAAATACATGTTTTCAATCTACAAGAAAGGATGAAAATGAACTTTTTTCTTAATTTTTAATCTAAAGATTTAAAAGGATTAGAAACACTATAAAAGTAAACTCAAGTTATTAATGTGTTTAAATTTAGTTAGTTAAGTTAACTAATCAACTATTAATCTTGATATGTTACCTAGTTATTATGGAAAATAAATAAATACAAGCTTCCGATTTTTGTCTTTATGTGTATATTTGTAACCTCTCTTTGATCGATTCAACTTAAAAAACAAAGTGTTTCTGTTTGCTTTTAAGCATAATTGGAACGACAAAACTTTTCCTTTTCAGAAAACATTTTTTACAGGAAGTGTTTGATTTCAGCCCACGGCTTGAAATTTCAGTACATCGCGGAACATTATAAAGGTCGAAACGTAAACCTGTAAATGAAACTGCATATCTGACCCACGAGTTCGCAATATTCATTCAAGGTTTTCTATGACTTAATTACATTTGAAACGTGAGCCACATTCGGTGCAATTTCTCACAAATCTTACTTTTATCTTACTTTATCCGATTCCTTTAATTTATTATACCATACAGCAACTACCATAAACTACAAAAAAAATTAAACTTTTCTTTATTGATTTTATTTTTCGAAAAGTTATTAGAATAAATGCAAAATTTTTGTTTAAAAAAGTAATTTTTTTTTTCAAATTTCTGATGCTTGTTTGAGCATTAATTGCCGTTTGAAGTCCACAACGCTGCTGTTTGTTTATTAGAATTTTGATTTATCTTGTGGGATCGCCTCTTAGCCAAGAGTGCTGATTGTCCTTGGAAGAGTATTCTGTCATAAAATATTTCCCTGGCGTTGATCCAATAAATATTCTAAGGGATTTAACATTATTGAGCATCCTAGCCTGTCCAGGCGAGGAATATTCTCGACAATGCAAAATTTTCAAGCTCTGGGAGGTGTAAATTCTAGGTGCTTTGTGTGATAGGATGCACGGTTGGTGTTGATACCATATCCAGGTAAGACTGAGTCCTTTTAAAAAGATAGTTTCTATTCACAGTAAGTTGTTTTGCAACGGTCGGATTTCGAGGTTTTCGCTCATCATCAGGTTGTAGAACTCCTTCATACTGATGATGAGCTAACGGCTCGTAAAACAACTTACCTTGAGAAGGAACTGTCTTTTTTAAAATGGATTGAACACTGCACTCCCTCCACCGTTCATGATTTCTGGTAAGACTATCATTTTTTAAAGAAATTCTACCCCATACTGTAATTAAGCTTCTTTCCGGGCTTGGTTGTTTAAACCGGTAATATCTGGAAAGGATTACATCCCCAAATTTTCTGAAAACATTTTTGAAACGTGGATGATAATCAATGATGCAGCACAATTTGAATTCATCCTCGTCCATGAAATTTACAACCGAGCAAATTTAAGTCTGTAAACTTTATGCTATGAAGTGAGCACTTGAAAACGTATGGCTCTTGGCCAGTGCAATCCATGGTCTATCAACATTCTTCTGATGGTACGAATGCAATTTAAAAGCAGGAATTATCAGCTAGACTTAGGAAATTGCTAAAGCAATTCCTTCAAATCTGAAGAGTTAAATATCAGTTTTGTATGGTTGTAGACGTCTTTCAATCCGAAGGAACCACTATTCTGGTAAAGCCTCCAGGCACGATTCACCTCACGTTGTGACGTTTGTAGCAAGGGTGGTATCCTATGGGTATCACCTCATTTCAAAGCAGGAACAGCTGTTGAAAGCTCAATCGCGGAGGCATTCTTTTTAATACGCCGAAAGCACTTTCGCAAAGGGTAAAAGAAAAATGATTATGTTTACTCGAAGTGGAGCTGAAGTAAACAAGCGTGTTAAACGAACTGGATAGGATTATTACTTTTTTCCTGAAAAAGAAGGAATATTGTTTATGTTTTAAAACAATTTATTTCATTGGATTTTGTCCATTGTCAGGGTAAACAAACAAGTTTGTTCCTGGATTTGTAAAGCTGTACTTTTATATCCATTTATTCTAATAATCCACTTCATTTGTATATGAGTAAATTCTATAAAAAAATTGAAATTGATTTTTTTTAAATCGCGTTAAAATTTATACATCGTTCAAATCGTAAAATAAATAATTAACTCAAAAAATGTTCTAATTTTACGGCCATTGGTTAAGAACTGGTAGATAAGTTGGCATAGGAGGTAAGGGGAAACGACCTTGTATTTTATTAAGATATGCATCGAATCAAAAAAATTAAAAAACAAAAGGTGTATGATAATTACGTCGTTTCTGTTTTTTTAAAATAATTTTCCTTTCTATTCTAATAGTGATAAAACCAGTATAAAAGCTACTACAAAATATATATATATATATATATATATTTGTGTGTGGGTGTGTGGGAGAAGTGCGGGTATCTAATTACCGCTAACTCTGTCGCCATATCGATAGTAAGGTGGCAACAGTCGGGGGGGGGGGTTATTGGAGATTTTGGAGATTGTGAAAAAACCGTTGTAAGATTAAAGAAAATATATAACGTTTTGTTAAGATTTTAGTTTTTTTACACCATAAAACACCATCTTTCTAACTTTACTTGTATCGTTTTTCCCGTAAAGCCAGGAGCAAACATATCCGATGTAACGCCATGCGACGCTACCCGACGCAAATCCAAAGTCCATTTTTACGTAAGATTACATTAACCCATACACATCTGCCCGATGATACGCTATGCTACCCTACTTCTACGCTCTGCGATCCCTTCTGTCGTGTCGCATCGAGTACGGTCGAAGACAAAAGGACCTGACACTCATATTTTTGTTCAAACTATTATTGTCGTTATATTAATTACAACAAACTTATTTTAATATAAATCAAATTAACCGAGGTCGAAAATTCATTAATTTTTTTAAATTTAATTTTAATGGTATGGAAGAAAATTGATCAAAACGCTAGGATACCATTTTTTGATATAATGAATTTAACTAACAATTTATTACACGGTTTACTCATAAAATTTAACTAATAATTGATTTCATGGTTTTGCTCATAAAATTACACCATTTTACAATTTACACTCATATTTTTTGTAGTTTACTTCAAACTAAATATATGTAATTTTGTCTTTATATTAATTTACAACATTCCTATTTCAATATAAACCAAATTAAACAAGATCAAAAATTTATGAGTTTTTATAAAACACTTAATTATGATGGTTAGGTAGAAAATTTATCAAAACACCGGAATAACTTTATTCAATATTTAAGTTTAACAAACATTACTACTTGAGGTCATAAATTTTAACTAACAGTTTATTAAAAGATTTTGCGCAAAATAGTGCATTAAGAATAAAAGAGCCCTTGCGATTGTGATACATGCTGGCTGACAACGTGGCGTGCGCTGGACTTCGCATACATGTGCACTCCCAACCAAAACGTTGCAAGGCATAGGGTAACTAATGAATTTTCGATCTCGGTTAATTTGATTTATATTAAAATGAGTATGTGGCAATAATAAGTGTAGTTTGAATAAAATTACGAGTGTCAGGTTCTTTTGTCTTCGACTGTACTCGATGCGACCCGACGAAAGTCTGGACAGAGTGGATCGCAGAGCGTAGAAGTAGAGTAGCATAGCTTAGCATCGGGCAGATATGCACGGGATTAATATACACTTATGGAAAAATGGACATTGGATTTAGTGGAACGTTCACTTTCACCTCCCAAACCGAAGACCCCATCGACCCCCGCTCCAAATCGGTAAACACAGTGTTTTCAACTTTGCGATTAAGAGAAGACCATTTTCTCTCAATAACTAAAAATCTTATTTTTTATCTACTATTAAAATGTAATCTCATTAGATAAATCGTGGATACCCAAAGTTTTCGACTTGAAAAACCAAGGAAGGAAAAAAGGAACAAAATAATAATTATTTGAACTATGCACTGATGGAAGGAACATGTTGAAGCAAAAAGCTAATAAACACTTCATAGAGATGGGTGGTCTTTAGTGACAGTTAATTAATTATTATTTGAGGATCGTGAGATGTAGTCTGGTTGGTTTAGGAAAACATTTTCTTCATCGAGCCAACGTTTCGATCTTTATTGAGATCATCTTCAGAGCCTGGGATTTACAGACATTGTTTAAATTTAACAAATGCATGTAGGATGTGGAAAAAGTGAATTTATGTGGTATAAATTAAATTAAATTTATTCAGGACTTAGTCTGATATAAAGATTTCACAAACAATATTTTAACGAATAAGCTCATCTTTCTCTATCTCTCTATCTTAATTTATCTCTCTCCCTTTCATATTTATTTCTGGGAGTCTGCTACTAGCCTCCATTAACTTAAAATGTCCGATTGTGTCACTTGTCTAAAAGGGTTTTCGCATAATGAAGAAAAAAGTGAGCGCGAAAATTGTGAACATGTGTGGGGTTGATATAGAATTAAGACAATTCTCTGCGGCCCACTGTGGGACTCCTTCCATATTCTGGAAAGTGCGCTTTTTCTTATAAGACCGAGAACTCACTTGATTCCTCTTCGCGACTTCTTCTGGTATGGGAAGTGTAAAAACTATATCCTAAACGGACTTCACATTCACAAAGTTTATATGCCGATGTCTCTGGTTCCTCCTGACATGAGGATTTATTTCTTTGCTTTTTTCATCCATCTGATTTAGATGGAAGTTAAGAGGGCAGTATCGGTAGAAAGGCCTATAATTTTTCTACCGGGAAAGAGGAATTACTTGCCCTTTCTTTTTTTAAGAGATTTATAAATATCGTAGCTTGCTCTATATCTAGTGCTTTTGTCCAATGCTTATGTTTTTCTCAAATTTTTTGTAGTTCCAACTTAAAAGCACGCCTTCTTCCTTGTATACCTTCAAATCCGGGAACCCAGTTTAACGTAAGCTTCTTTTGGTTTACCAGAGTCATTTGGCAATTTAGGCTCTCCCAGTTTGGAGTTGAATGCATACGCATTTATGACTATCAGTTTTGGAGGTGTTTGTGCAGTCCGAACTCTTCATCTCCAACGAAGAATAGATTATTTACTTTAATACCTGGAAAATATATCTCTTTTGGGATCCTAAGTTAATTTTTCAGTATTGATTTCCACAATGAGCGCCCTTGAAATATTGACGTATCAAGTCTTCGCCATAACTGCCCAACATGCAATAGCCAGGAGGAGTGGCGGTGCTGAAAGGAATTCTTATTCTTCCATGTAGTTTGTCAAATTTTGAATACCCGTTCTAAAGTCAACGAAAAATGTGTCTTTTATTTCATAAATCTGCAAAAAGTACAATAAATTTCCTTCTCTCATCTCTTCTCATATTGATTGGATGAACCTATTTCACTCGATTTTTTCTCGTTTTCTTTATACGTCTATGCAAAACCATAAAAATTATTAAATTACTTCGTTCCATAATAACCGTTTTCCATAATGTGCGCGGGTATGACTGATATCGGGAGGATTTACTCTCGCTGAAAATAATTTCGCAAGAAAACTGAATTTAAAACGAGTATCGATTAAAAGCAAACTATACGATCCAATACTACGTAAAGGCCGAGCAAACGAACCGTAGGCCTATTATAAGGAGGAACAGAAAACAGACAACGAGGGGTCAGGAAATGAATATTTCAAGGATCATCATCATTATATTGTGAGCTAACAAGAAATATATAATACAAGAGGGTTATGGCCGAAAACACCTGAGGTCATCGCTAGGCCTCTACTTGTTATCCTCCTTTTTCTGGCCTTTCAAGTATTTTTTTTTTTTTTTTTTTAACTGCAGCCATTTGAGCGTTGCGATCTCGTTACTTCGATATCCTAAAATATTAGCCTCTCGTTTCTACGTCTAGGACCTTTTTCATAATGAAATACGAATTAAAAATGTTAGTATAGTAACTTATAATTCGTAAAATTGCTCATTCTTTTTATCAACGGTTTTTGGTTGAAATGAAAAAAAAAAAAAAAGGCCACGTGCGGGACTCGAACCCACGACCTTCGGGCTAAAGCGCCGTTGCTCCTTCTTTCCTCGGACACCAACTCCTCAACTCAACCTATATCCGTCCCAATTTTCGCCATATTTTCAATGGGTTCGAATCCCGCTCGTGAAACTGATTTTTCATCTCGACCGAAAACTTCAATAAAAAGAATAATTAATTGGAATAATTATGAACAATTATGACCACTAAGCAAATATGGTTTTATTTAATAATTTGTACCGTTTTGCTTCATAGTCATAAAATGTAAAACTGCAATGTAGATGTTGTAAAGTCGAAAGTTCAAGAAAACCTGTTTTAAATACAAGGACTTCCGTTTCATGAAAGTCACTAATTACCAAGTCTAATATATTAATATAAGCAAGCCTCGGATCGTCTGTACTATCAAAATATCAGTGCAAATTTTCAAGGTTAGATTACTTTTGCGTCTTCATTTCTTTACATTTCTGCAAGATTTACTTTTCTGCATTGAACTGCATTCTGAACGAATTACCATGTAACCCAACAGGATTAGTTACTCTGTATATAAAAATGTACAGGACATAGAACAATTTCGACTTAATAATAAATAAGAATAAAGTACGCAATGAAAAATTTGCGAATATAGAACTACTAACTAAAACCTTATGAGAAAGTGGGGCGCACTTTCGGCAAAACAAACACTTCTGCATTAAATTGGCTGGGATGTGATAAACCAGTTCGATATAGTAGATGACTAACGGTAGTGGACCATCGTTTGTAGATGTGTAAAACGTGTGATGTAAGCAGTCAATACTCGGTTTGTCACAATTGTTGCCTGATCAGAAAATAACCACAATTACAAATGAATTTTTCAATATGTCCTATTTGACTGACCTGTGTGGAAGAATCATTGATTCCGCCTTACAAATGATCCCCTTTTGTTTTGTCAAAGGTAGTCATAATAATAACAGAAACTTATTGAATTCATTACCTAACTAAAGCAACTTCTGTTGCTTGAAACAGCAAATATGTTTAATTCCCGGTTTCCCTCTGTTTTCGTATTTTCGTAGAATTTTTTGTTTAAACAGTAACAACACTTGTAGTATTTATGAGCTACTCCTTTATGAAACTGAAAGAATTGGTGATGGTACATTTTACCTGACATGAGGATCTTTAATGTCCGAACCTAAGCTATAAAGCTCTTACCGGACAGTCCGATTCTCAAAGTGAAAGCTGACGCTCCGTCGCCCAAGCGACGATGTAGAGATTTCACACCCCGAAGGGCTGCTACCGCCACGCTCCCACCTCATCAGAATGGTTAAGGCCGCACGCAAAGCCAGCTGACCGAAATACATCGGCCAGATCACCCGCGTACTCCCTAGATAGAGAAGGCGACTCTATCTCTGAGTGTAGAGGCTCCTCTAGCGTAGAAACTTCCGGGAACGCCCCGGCAACGGTTTGAGATTTAAGTGAGATTGCTACCTAGCCCCTAGGTGAGCACTGTCTACGGTCAAAGGTCTCGCACTGCGCTAAGCCTACACCTGCTACACGCATTCGAGGGACGCCATAGGCCAAGCCTAGGTGGTTCGATCCTTCGCTTCCCCAAGGGTACCACGCCATGTAATATGTTCCATGGTACATTTTAGCTAATGCTATTAGGCCGACGACCAACCGGAAGGTGCAATAAGCCAGAAGGCTGCAGTGCCTGGGGCACACAAACCCCACCTCCTAGTACCTTTGCCTAACCGGATCTAAGCGGCAAGCCCCAGCAGTACAACAGGGCTTCTCTGAGAATCCTCGCGTTGCGACCAGGAACCACCAAACCGGAAAAACACGGCGACAAGGCAGAGTATCAGAGTGCATCGGAGTCGAACGCCCGAAGTTGGTAATATTCGATATTCCTACGATATCGGTATCCCATCACCACGTCGCTCGATGGGCACAGCGAAAGAGAGTATTCAAAACTGGGGTAAGAAAGAATTCTTTAAGGAATGGAATCTATCCCCCGGACACAGGCAAACGAAAGAGGGTAAGGAGATAAAACTGCAGAATCGAAATGGCTAATCTCTAACTCAAGGAAGGGAATTAGGAGGCTGATAGGTATCCTGACGGGCCACTGCCCACTGACAAGACATCTCTCCGTGAAGGATATTCTACTACCTGATCCCTTTTGACATTTTTGCGAGACAAAAGAATAAACGGCAATGCACTATCACCCAGATTGTGATAGGATATCTTCTGTAGTCCAGATTTGAAATCTTTGATGGAGAGGATCACCAAATCACTTCCCTGGATTAAATGGTCCAAAATGTTGGGGTCTGTGAACAGGTCCAAGAGGTTTATGCAGGACACGCGGGCCGACCAACTCCCCGACCTTTTAGAGATAGGGTACGAGTCTACCCAGGCACTTAACCCCTCGGATCTTGGTCGCCCACTACTCGATACAAATATGGGAGTCTGGCCACATACACTTCAACAGAGTTCTCTTTATTTTAGGACGATGTTGAATAGACTCTATTCTTGGTAAAAACGTACATTTACTCTCCAGAGAACACACTCGCCCCAGAGTTCTTTATATTCCTCGGAGCGGGGTTAAACAACCCTTTCCTTTCACACTAATACATTCATTCCAATAAATAAACACCAATAAAACACAAACATGACACCAACGGTTGACTTCAACTTTTATACATTTTAATCTGGACGATTACTATAAATAACATGAATCTTAATTTGTGTCTCAATAAATTATTTGTCAACCGAGGCATGTTGTTTAAAATGTGTTATTTTGTTTTATTTAGACCCTTTGATCTTCACTTCCCCCACATTTAATTTCTCAATGAAGTCCAGTACTTAATAAATCTGCAAATAGCATATAACTAAGTCACATATGTATTGCAGAAAGACACATTTTCACAGAATTTTCTAAAAAATTTGCTTTGAGAACGTTCTTAAAAGGAATAAAAGATTTTTTAGGGTTTTCATGCAAACCAAAAATCCGGCCGATTTTGCGGGAAATATGCCGACGAATTTTTCCAGCTCAGATTGAAAAAAATACAAGAATATGTAGAGATTAGTGACCGTTAACGGATAATTATTCATATATCGTGAGATGCGGTCTCGGCACTCTCCTCAACACGACATGGCACAATTACACAGAAGACAAACACTTTGAGCCCTGAAGATGATCTCAATAAAAGATCGAAATGTTGGCACGATGAAGAAAATGTTTTTCTGATACCTACATCACACCAGACCGCATCTCACGATATCTGAATAAAAATACAAGAAATTTAATGGTTGTAATGACGATAAACGCAGGCAACAGATTCAAACTAAATTCCATTACAGTTCGTGGTCCGATTGATCAATTAACATTTTTCAATTAATTAATGAAAGGTATTGACTGAGATTTTAAAAGAAGTCAGTGCCACGAGCGGATCGAGGTCACTATCGCCCAAGTGGTAGAGTAACGTCGTATCTAGCCGAAGGTCGTGGGTTCGGATCCCGCACGTGGCCTTTTTTTTTTTTTTTTTTTTCATTTCAACCAAAAACCTCTGATAAAAAGAATGAGCAATTTTACAAATTATAAGTTACTATACTAACAGTTTTAATTCGTATTTCATTATGAAAAAGGTTCTAGACGTAGAAACGAGACGCTAATATTTTAGGATATCAAAGTAACGAGATCGCAACGCTCAAATGGATGCAGTTAAAAAAAAAATACTTGAAAGGCCAGAAAAAGGAGGATAACAAATAGAGGACTGGCGATGACCTCAGGTGTTTTCGGCCATAACCCTCCTGTATTATATATTTCTTGTTAGCTCACAATATAATGATGATGATCCTTGAAATATTCATTTCCTGACCCCTCGTTGTCTGTTTTCTGTTCCTCCTTATAATAGGCCTACGGTTCGTTTGCTCGGCCTTTACGTGGTATTGGATCGTATAGTTTGCTTTTAATCGATACTCGCTTTAAATTCAGTTTTCTTGCGAAATTATTTTCAGCGAGAGTAAATCCTCCCGATATCAGTTGTACCCGCGCACATTATGGAATTCCATCTCAACCAATACATTTGATAAATATTAATTAATTGAATAATGTATCAGTTCAAAAGTTTGAATAACACAAGGAACGTTGTGCTTCTCAAACAAACATAATTTCAATTTAGAAATATGGAATGTAGAAAACCGTTTAACCCAAACACCTCGCTTTTTCAAAGCACATAACACTTTGTACAACCACAAATAGGCCAATACAGCCACAACTTCTCAAATGAGTGTAAGTACAACGCACATCCCATATACAAAACAGTAATGGATAATTATATGGGATGATTTTTTTTTTAATTTTTAATTTTTATTTTTATTTTTGGAGAAATAAAAAAAAATTGAAAAGAGCTATATTTTTTTAAATGAAGGCTTCTTTTAGAACTTCTTTGTCTAATAATATTTCTAGCAATATACACTTTTACATACATCAAACCAAAATGCAGAAAATTAATGCTACAAGGAAAAAAGTGGTAGCTGTGGGAAAAAGGTAAATTTATCAATTCAACCTTTCGTCCTGGTATTTTATTTCCTAAAATGTACAAAACAGCAATTTAATTGAATAAAAATAAGCGTAAAACAGATTAAACAAATCACGTAAAAAAGACAATAAACGTAGAGAAAACCATAGCAGAAGAATTTGGCAAAACCTCTTCACTTAACGCAGAGAAAACAAAACAAGAGAACAATACTGAAGCTGTAAAACCTAACATTAACTTAATAAAAAAAAACAAGAAAAAGAAAATTCAACGTAAAAATTAAGCGAAACGGACAAAAAATAGACAAACATATTGAACAACCAAAGCAGAAAAATTACTGTGAATTTGTCTTTTCTTAGTTTAAGTTTTTTCACAAATTTTAAATCAAGCAGTTTTTGAAAAATTTAGAGTTTTTTTTATTTTTATCAAGAATTAAATTGGAAGGTCTAAAAGAGTGTCTTGTTAAAGGGATTTTTAGCTTACGTTTTGTACGTTTTGTTTAGTTTTATTTGGATGTTTTATTTATTTCTAAATATTATTATTTTTTTTTTTTTTTAGGTACCTCGAACCTATTGTCTAACGAAAAGATTTAAAATTAATTTTACCGAACTGGCCTTTTTGTGCATGTCGTAAGAAGCAAAAAAAAATAAGAAAGAGTAACTTGTTTTTTTAAGGTTTCTTAATCAGAACTATGAGATTTAATTGTATTACTTTTATTTTAATCGTCACTTTGTATTATATTCATAACTTTCGGTAAATTCCCACAGGTTTGAATTATTGTTTGGTTAAAAACGTCGTGAGAAGGCTATGTATAGATAATTAATTTTGTAAGTAATTAATTAATTGTGTAAATATTACTACGTTAACTGTATTGAACAGTTGTAACGAGGATATGTAAAAGTTGAAGCAACACATTTCGTGCCTTCTTTGGAAACTCGAGAACCCCCTCGAAAGTAAAGCTCAAGAAATGTCAATACTAGCTGCAACGGAGAAGAAAGCCTCACATGGCCACTCGGTCACGAGTCAGTCAGGGATCAGGGCCCAAATAAGAAGTTGAAGTTTGAATATTCGGTTGCAAAAATGTGAACTGTGGGCAAGGCCTTTGTTAGATTTTTATGGAATGAGTTGGCTTTGTAGGAGGTGTTGGGTTTAAATGCCTGATGTGTGAATTTTTAGCGGCTAATAAAAGTCGTTTTGGTATGTGGAAACCAGGGTTACTTTCTCTCTCTCTCTCTCTCTCTCTCTCTCTCACACACACACACACACACACACACACACACACACACACACACACACGCACACACACACACATCAAACTACGACATATAAAACCGATGTATAAGGACAGGTGAGATTTTAGCAAAAGAAACACACTTTACAACATGTATACAAACTAACTTTAAAATGTATAGTTAATCACACAAGAAATTGTTAAAGATAAATGGGAATTTATTTTTTTTTTATTATAATTTATTTTTATTACAATCTGTAATTTTTATTTACACTGTGTAATTTGCGTGAATTTATGTACAAATATTTACAATGAGGGGAGAAAATAATCGGTATTATCCTCCCTCTTCTTTTTGTTTATGTTTTTGTGGGTTTACTCAGAAAGGAGGTCGCGGGGCCATTTCCTCTTCAGGCGCCTTATGGGCTTGTAGGGATGGGTTTTGTCAGATAGGGCTTGGGCGAGGCTATTTGGATGATGGGAAAGTTTTTTGTGGAAATAGGTAAATTTTTGGGGAATAAGTTTTTGGATATAAGGAATTTGGAGGTCTTTGAGGAGGGTAGCGTTTGAGACGTAATAGGGAGCATTTATAATGGATCTGAGGACTTTAGATTGAAAGGATTAGAGGCGTTGGATATTGGAAGGCTTAGCGGTTCCCCACAGTTCTATTCCGTACGTCCAAATCGGTTGTAGAAGTGTGTTGTAGAGTGTAGGTTTGTTTTTTGCCGATAGTTTAGACTGTCGTCCAATAAGTCTGTGCAGTAGGCCATACCGTCTGTTTAGGTTTTGTAGTGTCAGTCGTGTATGTTGATTCCATGTTATAGTCGTGAGTCTAGGTGAAACCCAAGATAGCGAACACAGTCAGATTTGGGGATAGGAACACTGTTGTAGAATATCGTGAGTGGAGGTTTGCTTCGGAGTGTAAATGTGACATGGACGCTCTTGCTTTCGTTTATCTTATTCTCCATTGTCTACACCAATCTGCTATACATGATATATGTTCCTGCAGATCTTCCGAAGCAACCGCAGGATCGGAATTGGAGGATAGTACAGCTGTATCATCGGCGAAGGATGCAAGTATGGTGGTAGGTTTAGTGGAAATATCTGCAGTGTAAAGGATGAAGAGGATTGGTCCGAGCACACTGCCCTGCGGTACTCCCGCGCCCACAGAGCAGTATTCGGAGTAATCTGATCCTTGTCGGACGCGAAAGAACCGGTCTTTTAGATAAGAGCGGAGGATTAGGTAAATAGTATTTGGAAGGACACGCTTTAGTTTGTACATGAGTCCCCTGACACGCGGTCAAACGCTTGTGCCGCATCAAGGAAAGCTCCCATACAATATTCTTTGCGCTCGTGGGAGGAGGATATACGGTCAACAACGCGAAACACCTGCTGGACTGTGGAATGGTGGGGGCGGAATGATCGGGGAGGAGGTTAGACTTTAATTGTGGCAATAGCCGTTTAAGGAGAATTTTTTCGAATACTTTGGACATAACGGGATTTTTGAGATGGTTTGCCAGGTTTCAGGAAGAGGATGATGTTTGAATATTTCCAAAGTAAGGGAAAATGGGTAGTGCGGAGTATACTATTGTACTATTGTAGTATACTATTGTAAAGGTATGTAAGAAATATAGTGGCTTTTCTAGGGAGTTGTTGGAGAATTTGGGATGTTATCAGGTCAAAACCAGGAGCTTTACCTTTCGGTAAATGGGAATTTATTAGCAAGCAGAATTAAAATAATAGAGAAAAAGATGACTAATAATTTGGTTAGCAAGAATAGTTCAACTAGCAACTGGAAATTAGTATAGTTGTATGTTGTAGTAATAAAATTTGAGATATTGTTTATATCGAAGTGAAATAAAATAATGATCAATGTATTCTCTTGTCAATTGTAAGAGGGTCGTTCGCGACCTAAATTTGCGAGATTTGTAAAATAAATCGATTTCATTCTCTCTTTCTCTCTCTCTCTCTCTCTCTCTCTCTCTCTCTCTCTCTCTCTCTCTCTCCTCTCTCTCTATTTCTCTCTTTCTCTCTTTCTTCTTCTTTTTTAATTAAATTTAATTAAAACTTTACCTCTTTATTTTTCTAGCTATCCAGATTTCTCCTGCCTTCTTTAACACTATATCTAGCGCTTAATCAAATATCACTTTAAAAAGTGGCTCGGTCTGTGCACACATTGTTATAACAAGATGAAATCAAGCCTGTGTTTGAAATTTATGTGCCAATTTGGCGTTTGTGCCAAATATTTTCGTCAGGCAAAATCCTTGGAAGCTTGAAGCCAGGGTTGACTTCTTGGCACTCTTTTATATTTCAATGTTGTTACTTTATTCAACACTACTTTTCAAACGTATTGCGCTGTAGTAAATATTGTTGTATGTATGCAGAAATTGTTTTCTAATTATAAAACACATGTATGTGTATGTTAGTATATTAATCAGTCGACAATGATTTCTCGAAGATGAATGAATAGGTCTCATTCCAGACAAAACCGATTTTTAGGCCAAGGGTCAACGAACCCGTCATATTATAATTCACCGAGAAGGAATTCCAAGCATGCATCTAAATCATCATGATTCGTCAGAAACCCCCGATGTCGATTAGACGGATGGGGTAGGGTGCGAGAGAGATCATCAATACCGGCAATTATAAGCCTATCCGTTCATTTCTGAGTGTTCATATTGAAATTGAAATTCCAAGTGATTTTCAAAGTATTGGAGTATGGATTATTCACAGTGGAAAATCAGATCGAGTTTAATTAATTTTGACAGTGAACGATCCGAATCGGGTTATATTCTTTTGGATTTTCTCACCGAATCGATCGCTATATACAACAACAGAAACGTAGCCGAGATCGTTTTACCGTTTGTCCAAAGGGAAAAGGGTGTTGAGGAAATTTGCGAATCGCCGTGGGGTGGCACTTGAAGATATCGCCTCTAAGGCAAGGAGGGGACTCATTAGGCAAGTTATATGGCTTCAGGAGATGAGCTCTTGGATAGCTAACAGGAGTTTTCGCCCTTAGAAATTCAAGAAATATATATACATATTTAGCATAAGATGCTTTTATGTTTGTCCCAATATCCTTTACAGCAACGATCATTTATTGTAAAACGGGATTTATGGTTTGTTCCAATGACATACCATTCCCTTAAATATGCTTAGAGGATACTTGAAAGTAATCACAAATTTTAAAAAAATCATTGGAAAATTAATATAATCAGGTATAATAGTGTTGCTTTTATAACTGTGCTTATGAAAATGGTTCAGTGCCTTCTTCATTTGCCAAATCGATTATTTTCCCTCTATTTAAGCAAGGAGATAGAAATGATCTCTCTAAATACAGAGTATTTCATGTCTGAATGGTGTGGCCAAGATTTTTTTTTTTTTTTTGCCTACTGCTTAGAAGGTTAGAAGTTTACGTTGATGCCGACGGTTTACTAGATGAAAGTTAAATGGGGTTTAGAAAAGGGTTTTTCCGCTAGTGGCAATCTGTATTGGGCAACTTAGATAATTTAAGGCTATTGAAACCAAAGCAGAAGACGTATTGCTTCTTTGTGGATTTGCTGTTAAAACTCAGTGACGTGAGAATTTTCCTCTAATATGGTCAACACTTTATTGTAGAATCCTTATATTTTGCGATTTGTGCGAGAGTGCTAAGAAAGAAGCGTATTTCTAAGTTTTTTAAAGTGCACTGTGGAGTGCATCAGGGTTGCAGTTAAGCCCAATCTTACTAGCTCTCTTTTCACAAGATCTCCCAAATGTTCTGGAATGTGGAATTCATATAAGTAATACGACAATTAAAATAGTGATCTACGCTGACGATATAGTTATCTTATCGGATAGTGCAACTGACTTAAAAAGATATATCAAACTATTGTATTTGAATATTTTGTTGAACCGGCACACGAGCATTACTGGGTCTGTCTTCATTCGCGGGAATTTTCTTTGAGTTTTTCAATCGCGTTTCGGCATTACGCCATCTTCAGTGAAAAACTGTCCGTCATTCAGTCTGAGTAGGGGTTACATAGTATCGCGTCCGTCGTTTGTCGCTGGGGGCGTTGCGTTAGGGGGCGTGGTCGTCGTCCAATTTAAGTGTTACAAACTCACAATCACACACCATCTTTACACCATTAAAAACACAAAAAACGAAAACGTTCGGAAGAACGAAACATCGCGACCAACACCGGAAAAAAACAAAAACCAACAACGCACAAATAATAACTGATAACGGAAATAATCGCCACCGAGACCGACCAACGAGCACGAAGTCCACGCCCCCTAACGCTATACTATAAAAACCCTACTCAGACTAAATGACAGACAGTTTTTCACTGAAGATGACATAATGTTGAAACGTGTTTGAATACCTCAAAGAAAAATCCCGCAAGTGAAGACAGACCCAGTAGTGCCCGTGTGCCGGTTTAACATGAGTTCGCAAACTCGCAGACCAAACCCCATCATCTACTATTTGAATATTACTGTGGACAGTGGAACTTCTAAGTTGATTTAGAGTCCAAAATCATATTGTTTAGGAGAGGGGATAGGTTGAGTTCTCTGGATCGCTTTTTTTTTCAAGGATAATTTCATCGAGAAATGAATACGAAATTTAGGAGTCATATTTACCCCTAGACTCTCTTGGACAAAGAACTTCTCTTGGAAAGCGTCAGTGGCTAAATTAATTCTAAATAACACTTAGTCAGCCCTTACATTTCAAGAATATTCCTATTAAATGCCAAGTTTAATATTTTTAAGGGAATAAGTCGTGCAAATCTGCTTTATAGCTTTCCAATGTATATGAGCAATTTTTAAACTTTTTAGACTGAAAACTGGCCATAATAAATAACCTAACTGGAATAAACGTATATACAAAACCCACAACTGCAGGCACACGGCACCAGCAGATTGTTCTCATCCGTGGAACCAGAAAGTTGGTGGATTCATTTGGCTCATAGACCATACGATGAAATCACCTGCTCATTAGAGTAAAGGATAATACATTCACGCTGAGAAGTACATTCGCGCTAATAAATACATTCACCTACTACACATGCTAGACTACTATTATTACTGTACACTTTAGAACAACCCGTTTCTTCCAAGAATCGGAAGAGGAGACCTGACTGCTCGCTGCCGCTGTCAAACTCAATTCTCCAAATCCCACCATAAAATATCTAAAAATATTTGCGGCAGAAGGAAAAGTAAAGTGGTTTGGACCTAACGGACTAAAACAGAATTTCGGCTGTTTTCAAAAAGTCATATCTCCGTTTCTATTGTAACGATTTTAAGTGTGCTCATTTTTCTCTCCAACAAATCTAGTTTCAAAGAAAAATGTGGGTTCTCATTAAAAATTAAGAATTTCAATTTGACTTTGGTCGAATCAAGGTCGAAAAAAAAATCGACCTTACATGAACCAACTACATGAAAAATGAAGTGGAATCTCAATTCATATTTTTTCCTATCTAGAACAGAAAAAAAAAATGGCGCATCCGCTTGGCCAGCCAGTAGATATTTAATTATTCAGTCAGATGCATACTTTTTTAATTACAAATTTTTAATTAAATTATTTAGTGCCTTGGACAAGGTTTTATTGGATAAATTCGCCGTGACGCTAAACATTCAATTAAGCACTGTTGAGCGGGTTTCTCGTAATACAATGCAGGCGCAGTCCACAGTTATTTATGCGTTGTTGGATTTTATGTAGCACTTTCAAAATCTATCATTTTGTTTATTTATTAATAAAACTGTTATTTTGCAATAACAACTAATATCTGAAGTGATTTTGTTTTATTACAACTACGGAAACTTATTTTTTGTTATTAGTTGGTTGATAGTAAAGCTTTCGTTTAGTTTGTTAATTTTCCTATGTGGTCATTAATTTTTTTTCCTTTTTCTGTGAAATTTTTATTGAAAGATATCTAGTTTCATTTTCAATCGGGTCAGGTTGTTTGAAATGTTAACTGAATGTGTATAAATACGAATGCTGATAGGGCCGAACGTTTTGGTATGGTAACGGTTGTTTCAAAATAAATGTAAACGTGAGATATCGACGATTTTTTGGCTTCGGGGACGGCATCGATAGGGTGAAAAGGGGTTTTGGTGCCTGGCGGCGGTGGGAGGTCGGCGATATTTGCTGGGAAATGAGGGAGTTATTGAGTGAGATGGGAAAGAATGATCAGAATACCTGCCTTGCCCAACCTGCATTCCTTTTCCCCGGTCGAAATGACAAGGTCGCTCTATTCTCCACTGGCCCATATTTCCCTCGATATCTTTTCGTAACAAAAAAAAACCCACGTGTGCGGACAAAATAATTTTTAAGAAACGCTGAAAACAAGAGGAAAAAGTCTTCTAGGATGAAAAAATTAGGTATTAGACACATTCAGGCCTGGTAGATAATCAAATTATATTCTCTTACTTTCTTACTTCAATTCACAAATATTCTTCCTAAAATTCATTTGCATGTAATTAGTAAACATTGTTTGTTCAGGGAAGGCAAATCAATTTAAACCCGTAGTGTTTCCCCCGCTTTTGTTAAGTGCATTACCTTACTGGTGGTTGTGGTTCAACCTCCTAAATAATTTTCAATTAATTGGTTGAGATCCAAAGGTCAGTGTCAAGAGCGGGATTCGAACCCACGATCTTCAGCTAACTACGCCGCTGCTCTACCACTTGAGCAAGTGTGACTTCGATCCACTCTGACACTAATTTCCCGTCTCAGCACCACCTTTTTGAATTTTCCCTCCTGTTTTTCAAACGTCGTGGAATCTATTTGATTCTCGGCGACAAACGAAATGCCCACGAAAAGCTTTAGTGAAGTATACGTCACTTTATTAGCTTTCGCGGCCCGCTTGACCAAATAATTAAGGTTTTTAGTTGGATAGTGGTTTTTTTTATATTTTATTGAATGGCCTCATGAATTGTGCATATCTAAAAAAATTATATATTGAAAATTATAATCTTCTAACCATGAATGAGATCGTAGAGGGTGATGGTGGAATCTCAAACTTCCATCACCCTAACAGCGGTATGTAATAGGGAAGAGTTTCTTAAGGGGTAGCGAGAGTGTGGTTGGGTTTGGATCTGGAATCTGATTGCGTTGAGGGTTGATAGCACCTGGAGCTCAACCTCGATGGCTAGAAAATGGAGATTCAACCTAACATAAAAATAACTTAGGGGATGAAATAGTAGCAGCGATTGTCAATGACCTGATACTTTTAAGGAGAAGGATTGAGTCTACTGCATTGAAATAATGAGCTAGGAAGGTACAATAAGCCAGAAAGCTACCGTGCTTCTTATGGTGAACTTATCACCATACCATACTCCCAACAAGCTTCACAACGTTCTTAATGAAGAAGAATGGGATTCTTTTTCACACGACGAAATCCGATAGTTTATACCCGGTACCTAAGAGGTTTAAGATCCTATATATCAATAATACAATTATTAAGAGCAAAACTAGGTAGAAGTTGGTAGTTAAATATTAATCTAATCACAAAATGATTTTCCCAGTTTTTGGTGTGTTTTATATCAAACCATCATAATTAAATAATTTGGTCTAATTGGGATAACATAAAATAAATATTTTGTTAATAATATATTGATTTTTTTGTCTTTAAGCGTATAATAATAATAATAATACAAAAGCTTACATTTCTTTAATATGTAATTATGGGAGTTCTAAACTCTTCAAAAAGTTTTAAAAACATTTTACAAGCAAAATCCCAGTGTTGAATTGTTTTCATCTTTTTCAAGTCTATAGAAAAGTTGAACCGAAGTGCAAACTTTCCCCTTCGTTTTTCGCTGCATATTTGATGCCGTTTTCCTTTTCAACGGCCAGAGAGAAGGCGTACTGTAAATAATTTATTACAGTGTTTCGCGCTACGCTTGGCTAAATATTTAAGATAATATAAAAAAAAAAATCAACATAGACTTTCAAGATTGCTTCTTTCACATCAGTGTTTGTACAAAAGGGCGTGGTTCTAATCGCCTGCTTGAAGAGGTAACTAGATACAATTGAAGCAAATTGATCCATTGACTAAATAGTTGTCGTTTATTAACACTAGACGTAATAAAACATTTGACACGTCTATCCGTTCAATTATTCTGAATAGGATGGATTGATATTTGTTTAAATCATTATTTAAAAAAGACAGAGGGAAAACGTTTTGTTCCAATAAGAGACTACCTACCGTACTTCTCCATATTTTCCCTCGGCTTACACCCGAAACGATTATCTGTTTTTACTACTAACAGAAACCTACAAACAGAACTACGAATTCTTTCTACTAAACTACTTCTTACTTTCTACACCGCCACCTACTGAATAACATTGTGTCTATGTTATGCACTGGATAATCCGGACTATATTAGTTGCCAGGTAGAGACAGGAGGGTGCCATTTTAGTTATTCATAGGGACGGTTCATAAGCTATCGATTGTTGTTGAAACAGGTCAATCCAAATTGTTCAAGTGTGTCATTCCAGGTGAGGGCTCAATATTTACAGTCGAAATCACGCCCATCCGCAAAGCCTTAGGACACGCATGCGATCATGTAACGAGATTTTGACCACCATCCAAAGTGCCCTTTATCCACTGATATTCAACACCTACAAACGATTCTACAAGACATTCTTAAACTCGCTTTGATTATTAAGGAAAAGGGAATAGATTTTGCACGGGTTAAAGGGCATAGAACGAACCGTTTCAATGTCAAAATAAATGAGTTAGGAAATAGCGCACGGATTGTATGAGAGACAGAAAATATCTAGTAAGTAAAATAAATAAGTATCAAATTTTAAAAATAAAGGTTAAAACAGTTTTATGACCAACTGAATTCCATTAATGGCCGATATTACGCAGAGGTACAACCTAGGACCTACCTCCTACGAGGTTCGGGTTGATAAGCCGGCCTCGTCAGTTTTCACTTCAAAGGGGGAAGAAGGAAGAGAGAGGAATATTTTTTTAATTTTTCACGCAAGGTGCTTTCTTACAATTAACGTAATTTATACATTTTACAATATACGTACATTATAATTTAGTCTCCTTTGGTCTTAAAACTTTCTTTTAAATTATACATTGTCTAAAGGAGAACATTTTTTATTTGCTTTTAAGTAAAAATTTAAGATTAGATTTCATTGTTCAGGAGTTGTTATTAAAGGAGAAAAATGTTTTCATTTAAAAAACATTTTAAAATAGAACAATAGATTTTTTTGTGTATATGTTTATACATCATATTATAGGACATAAGTTCATAAAATAAGCAACAATAATGTTTTTTTAAGTTGTTAAGTCAAATCTTTATCGATATAAATAGCAAGAGAGAGAGAGTGAATGAGTGAGAGAGAGAGAGAGAGAAAGTGCATGAGTGAATGAATGAGTGAGTGAGTGAGTGAATGAGTGAGGGAGGGAGAGATAGTGAGAAAGAGAGAGAGTGCATGAGTGAACGAATGAGTGAGTAAATGAAAGCGAGAGGAGAATGAGAGACAGAAAGTGAAGGAGTGATTGAGAGAGTGGGTGAGAGAGAGAAGAAAGAGAGAGAAAGTGAATGAGTGAGTGAGTGAGGGAGGGAGAGGGAGAGAGAGAGAGAGAGAGAGAGAGAGAGAGAGAGCATGAGTGAATGAATGAAAGCGAGAGGAGAATGAGAGACAGAAAGTGAAGGAGTGATTGAGAGAGTGGGTGGGAGAGAGAGAAGAAAGATAGAGAAAGTGAATGAGTGTATGAGTGAATGAGTGAGTGAGTGAATGAGAGCGAGAGGAGAATGAGAAAGAGAAAGTGAATGAGTGAGAGCGCATGAGAGAGAAGAAAGAGAGAGAAAGTGAATGAGTGAGAGCGCATGAGAGAGAAGAAAGAGAGAGAAAGTGAATGAGTAAATGAGAGAGAGAGAGTAATCGCAAACTTTTTGTCACGTTTTACATTTGCCGTTTTCCAGTTTTGTAAAAGGAAGGATGTTTTTGAACTTTTGCAGGAAATTCTACTTCATTAATAAACTACGAACTTTTGGGGCAAGTTGGTTTGGAAAACTGTTTTTTTAATAATACAATTTTACGTTTAACACATTATTATAATTATATTTAAGATAGGATATTACAAATTGAACTGTATGATGTAATTAAAACCAATAGAATTTATGATATAAATAAATTGTCCCCCTGTCCATAGTATAAAATATTACGTTTAAGCAACTTTAAGATTTCTAATGACAAAAAAATTCTGTTATTTTTTTGTTACAGTTTTAGTTAAAAAATGAATTTTAACTTTAAACATAGTAGGTATAGAACGAAATTTGTGATTTAAAATATTAAGTGTCTTTTCATGAACTTTTTTAGCCAATTGCATTTCCGACATATTGGTCTGTTTTTCATTTATTGAATTTGTTTTAATTTATTTTATTCTTTTTTATTTGGCGATTGTGCTCGTCAAACCTCAAGTAAACTGAAATTTCTTCCTTCGTCTTCCTTAAGAATTTTATACTATTTCATTATTCCGTTACCGTTCCAACTCGGATTCTCCTTTAACTGTAATGCTATTATCGCACAAATAATTACTGGGTCTACAATTTCGTCCGCTTTTTTAATTTCAAAGTGAAACTGCAAACATTTCTTCGACGTCGGCACTCTTGTGCCAAAGAGGCGCGCTAGTCTGTCGTCGGGCAAAGTATCAGCACGGGCAAGATCTCGATATAAAACCATGCTTTTAAGAGGAAAAAAAACAGCAATTAATTTTTTACTCCAATTTAATTTTTCATCGAAGAAAACAATTTAAACAACCAATAAACACACTCGAGGAGTTGGCTCTGGAAATAAAGAAATTGAAGTGATATCCTGCTCCATTAAAACGTAATGTTGTCTTTGCATTTTAACTCAACTAACAATCTTTATATATTACCTAGTTATTATGAAAAATAAATAAATAAATCGAAGTGTTTTTTGTCTTTGAGAACGTTTTTAACTTTTTGTACATACCCTTCATATACCTGGCATGTATTTTTCGACTAAACGTGCAGGGTGACCAATAAAAAAAAGATAAATAAATTTTAAAAAAAATAAACAGTAAATAGTAAATTATGTAGGCTATTTCAATGTAAGAGTAAGATTTCAACGGAAGGTAGAGACCAGATTTTTTAGTAAAAATTGCAAAAATATTTCATAAAATATGCAGTTGAAAGATCTGTTGAAAGAAACTTCAAAATACGTTGATTTTTTTAACTTTCATTGTAACTTCAAAAGGAAATGTAGATAATTAAACGAAATAGATATAGAAACTCTTTAAAGCTAAAAATAATTAAAATGCATGAGCATTTAGAGTTTATTTACATTTCACAAATACATTTTCTGAATTACACGATTAAATTATATATTTGATACTAATTGAGTATAATTAATGTTAATAAACAGTACTTCTCCAAATTGTCTTCCATGAAATTATGCCTAAGGTCCCTTTTCGGACTTTTCGTCAGCATGTTATTTTTTTTGCAGGTTATTTTTCTCTTCTCCCCAAAACCAATATAATATTTTAAACATTTTGAGCGATACATGAATTTCTTCAAATATGAAAAATATGCTCTATTAAATTTAACGATTCGAGTAGATAGTTGATTTCCTCGGTCGTATGTGGCGGCAAACAAAATATGCAGCTGCATAAAAAACACTGGTCTCTAGTTTATTAAGTTATAAGTAAATTTTTTCTAACATTTTATTACACGCAGCATTAGAAAAACTAATAAAGAATAATAAGCATGGCTGGGGGCGTCGGTGGCCGCAGGGTTTAATATTTGAAACGGCGCTCATCACTGTGAAGTAAGTTCCCGAGTTTGAACAACAGCATTTCAACCCGACATACATGTAAATGGATTTTTTTTCAAAAACACCTGCATTATGAGGGTTTCTATGACCTCTGCTGTTGGAAACCTTAGTAAAAAAAATAATAAGCATGGCTAGTAGCCATAATAAAGCTTACAAATACAGAAATATTAAAAGAAAAGAAATTGCAAGAGAAAATTTACACATAACAGGCGCTAATAACCACAAGAAGAACCTTAGACAAATCCTGGGGACTGAAACCGAAAATGGCCTATTGGCTATACACGTCTGTAATAAGACCCAGAATAACCTATAGATCTTAATCTGGTGGAACAAAGCTCAACAAAAAGTAGCTACCCAAACCCTTACAAAGACTAGCAAACCTTTGAATCACAGGGGCGATGAGAACAACCCCTATATATGCTCTAGAAACCTTGCTAAACCTACCTCCACTAGAAATATTTATCCAGGGAGAGTCTAGGAAAAGTTCAATCAGGTTCCAAAAACAATTAAATTGGAAAGGAGCCAAACAATTCGGCCACACAACCATAATTAACAAAATCAGACACCCATTACTAGAAATGGGGACTGACTACATGGTCCCGGAAACAATCTTCACGACCTCCTATAAAATCTCAACAGACAATAAAGGAGACGAAGAACGCAGGAGAACATCGGATACAATGATATGGTATACGGATGGCTCTAAAACAAATGAAGGGACCGGATCAGGTGTTTTCTGTACAAGCCCAAAATATGAGCAATAAAACTCATTAGGGAAGTACACCTCGGTCTTTCAAGCAGAAATACATGCTATCAATCCTTGTGCTCCGGAAAATCTTAAAAGAGGTTACATTGACAAAAAATCCTCATAAGATAAGACAGCCAAGCAGCTATTAAAGCACTGGCATACACAAGGTTTACATCAAAATTAGTGCATCCAAAATCTCCAAAACCTGGGGGAACACAACAAGGTAACGATATCCTGGGTGCCAGGGCACAGGAGAATTTTGGGTAATGAAGAAGCAGACAGACTGGCCAGAAGACGATCTGCAAGACCATAACTAGGCCCCGAACCTTGGATATCAAAAACAAACATTGAATCCTCCATCGCAGAATGGATCCAAACAAAGCAAAGAGAAAAGTGGATAAACTCTAGCAGTGCTAGACACAGTAAACTCATGATAAAACAACCCTCACCAAAACTGGCAAAAACACTGCTACAATTGGAGAGGGCAAATCTCAGAGGAGTGGTAGGACTACTAACCGGCCACTGGCATCTGAGAAAACATTTACATAACATGGGCATATACAATGATGATCCCATTTGTAGACTATGTAATGAGGAGGAGGAAACAGTCACTCCTATCATATTCGAATGCAAAGCAACAGCTCAATGGGCATTCAACTTAGCATACGGAAAAAACTTTGGGATTGAAATTGTGGCAGCGACAGGCAATGACCTGATCCTTCTAAGGAGAAGAGTAGAGTCTATTGTACCGAACTAAGGAACTAGGGAGGTACAATAAGCCAGAAGGCTGCAGTGCCTGGGAAGTACAAATCCCGCTTCCTAGTAACCTTTTCCTCCATACCATACCATACCTTAATCCTTAATCCAAAAGAAGGAATAAAGAAAATGGAGGTTCAATGTAACGCATAAAAACGACTCAGAGAACCACATTGAAGCAACAACAGTCAATGACTTGATACTTCTGAGAAAAAGGATTGAATCTATTGACTAAACCAAGGAACTAGGATGGTACAATAAGCCAGAAGGCTGCAGTGCCTGGGGTACAAACCCTGCCTCTTGGTATCCTTTCCCACCATACCACTATACAATACACATAACAGGTGTATGAATTAAAATAGATGGAAATATGAGAAAAAATAAGAAAACAAAAAGAATTAAATAAGAACAAATTACGTCTTGAGAACTGATAGAGCACGAAAAAACAAAGTAGTAAAAGAAAAAGTATATCAACAGGGACAATTATTGCGTATCTGAAAGCCACTCAACATGAAACTGAAATTTTGGAACTGAAAGTAAAAAATAAAACAACATCCAATCAAGCAAAGTCCCTAATAGGCTCTGGCCTCATTATGCACTATTTTTAGGTGCAATATTTAATTGATTTAATAAAACTTCCAATAATATAAATTTTCTAAGACTCTCGTTTTAATTATTAATTGTTTATTATATAAGACAAGTCCGTTTATTCGCATTTCATAACAGAATATTCTTTAAACCATATAACTCAGGGATGTGGCGAAATAAAATTAGAATATTAGGCTAAAATTCTCTTTGAATCTGGTACAATTGGAAAAAAAGCATTCGCCAGTCATGGCATCATAATTCTATCTTTTAATTATTTAATTAATTTAATAAATGAACCGACTTTAGTGAATAGAGGAAAGATAAAAGGAACAGATCCCGGTACCTTCTCACTTTACATCTTTACTGTCGTTCGATCACAAAGTCAATCCAAGTCTCGTCTTCTTATCTTGCAAAATCATTAATTATCAGTTAATTAACTGAACAGAAAAGATCCAGTAGCTTTTAATAATTTAACGATTTTAATTTTACACGTAGCAGGGCATGTTCTAAGTTGGAAGAGATCACAAAGTTTGCTTTTCGTCATTAAATGAGATATCCGATGGAAGGGGAGACGCCTTTGAAAAGGGACTTGTTAACTCCAGGACGTTTTGTCCTTTAATAAAGCACGGACAATCTGACTTGCCTTCCTTCCAGCTCGGTAGTATTTATAAAAAAATACAATTAATTACAATAAAGTTTCAATTTTTCAACTGTGATTTCTTTTTTCACTCTAGATTACTAGGAATATTACAAGGAGTATTCAATTATGTAATATTAAAATAGTAAAAATTGCACGCTAGTTTTATAAATCAATTGTTTTATTGTTTCTACCAAAGCAACTTCGAAATATACCTCCAAAGCTTGTAAATAATTGAATATTAATAAAGCTGAATTTAAATTTTACATAATTGTTAATATATTTCGGCTTTTGTATGTTCTAAATAGAAAATTCATAAAAGTTTAAATTTGTACATTTGGATCTTTGATGTTATGTAGTTTTGAAAAATCGCTAACTTTTTAAAATGAAAATGTGTTGAAAATACAAATCGCAGACGATTTTCTCGAGAGGAGATAAACATTAACAATTTTAATTTTTGAAATGACGACTTTTGTCTCAATAAAGTGAGATATTATTTGGCAAAATAATTTCAAAATATACTTTTTTATCTGGTAGAAATATAAACTGAACACAGTACAGGTAAAAACTAATTAAAATTTAAATCAGAAGATGGATTCGAATTTTCTCAACTGTTAATCCTCCTGGGGATGGGAAAAAGTAAACGAGTTTTCTAACGTTTATTTTACGAAAATATTCTTACCTCTAGAGATTGGATGGCATTTTCGTGGAGGCGGCTTTGAGGAAACTGAGGCATGGCGTTCCGAGGGCTGGAGGATCCATTTGAGGAGGGGGTGGCGCATGGCCTGGGGAGGATGCTGTGTCTTATTGAAACCCTCGTTCTGTAGTTTATAAACTGTTTGTAAACCACCATAAGATCGGAGGCCCAATTAACACCCAATTGTTCAATGCTTGTGTTGAATTTTTGACACAATTTACAGATCAAAAATTGATCATGAACGCCATTGCCTACGCCTTTTGCTTTGTTTAGGAACAATTTTGAAGCGTGGCCGGGTCACGTCGAAGGCCAGAATTTATTACTATTGATTACCATTGATTGGTGAGTTTATAGTTTAACTTTATATTATACCTTCCTTGGAAAACAAATATTTGCTACATAAAACAGCACTTTAAATAATAATGTTTTGGGCAAATGTCTCAAACTGTGTATAAGACTTGCAACTCAGTAGACTATTTAAAGTTCTGAAAACATTTAGCAAATTTTGCTGGTGGTGTTCGATAAAAGATCTGGCAGGAACCTGCCAAACCAACGGGACGGTGGAGTGGAGACGGCCATTGCTGGTTGAGATTTACGGTCGTGTTAAAAGCTCACGAGGCCACTGCCTTTTTAAGAAGCGTGGAGGATTTTTAGAGGGTGACGTTGAAAAGAGGGTTGAGCTAGTGGATTGGTGTGGATCATGTCCGTCATGGGATGTCTGATGGACCCGACAGTTCGTCCTCGTAAGTCCAACTCGGTCTAATTAGTGTCGTGTTGTTGTGTGTGCTCATTATGGATTTGACGACAAGTAGGCGTCTCAGTTGCCCGTGTTTTCGGTTCAGTTCTTGTCTATTTTCTTTTATGTGTAAGTCTGCTTCCAAGTAGAAGTCAATGTAGTGGATTTGGTTGGGGGATTACCTTACTGCACTGGTGGGCATATATGGTATGGTAAACAGAACACTAGGAAGTTTGTGCTCCCCAGGCACTGCAGCCTTCTGGCTTATTGTATCTTCCTAGTTCCTTAGTTCGGTGCAGTAGTTCAGTCTTCTTAGAAGTACCAGGTCATTGACTGTCTACCATTTCATTCCCTACTTTTTTCATATGTTACATTAAATCTCAACTGAATTGTTGTTTCGCATTCCAAGATGATATTGGTAGCTGTTTCATCCTCCTAACTACATGATCTGCAGATGGGATAATCGTCGTGTATGCTCATGTTGGGCAGATGGTTTCTCAGATGCCAGTGCCCGGTTAGTAGTCCTACCCTTGCAGTAATTGCAGCAGTGATTTTACCAATCCTGGTGAGGGTTGTTTCATCATAAGTTTACTGTGTCTAGCGCGTGCTAGAGTGTATCCACTTCTGCTTTTGTTTTATTTGAATCCATTCTGCGATGGAGATTACTATATTTGTTTTTGTTATCCCAAATTCAGGTTCGGGGCCTATGTATGGTCTTGCAGATCTTCCTCTGGCCAGTGGTGGGCAGGTACTTCTTCTAAGTGAGAACGACGGTACCGACTCTTTTGTTCATTTAGGTTGGAGCTTCCGAAATTGTAATCCACGGACTCCTTCGAGGTTAATTAAACGTACAAGGAATAAATAAAATGAAAACAAGTTTTTTTTTAGTTTTGTTAATTTTTTCTTCATTTATTTTTTCACCCACAAGCAAAATAGCTAAGGTAAATGAGAAGTATGGGATCATACTGGTCGGTCGATTGGTTTCCTAGGAATTTCATTGTTTTTACTTGGTTCCTCATCCTCACACCGCGAGGCCATACCTATATATGTGTCATTCTCATTGGTCGGTTATTTACTCCAATATGGATCAGTGGCCGAAGTCTGCCAGGAAGCACGCAGTTTCCCCATCACCCACACAGCCAGGAAAGCGCCGAATTGGAATTGATGAGGCGGAAGAGCAACCTTCCGATGAGGACAGAGCACCTCAGCATGCTCGCATTCTACAAGTCTCCGTACAGGTCAAACAACTAGTAGAAATTTTTATAAAGTGCTAATACCACGAAAGCTACACGGAGCCGGGATTTATAGAAGTTGAAGATGGTAAAGCTCAGTGTATATTTGCGCTAGCTCCTTCCAAGCTACATGTTCAATTAAATATACACAATTTTTTTGAAATGAACAAAAAAAAAAAAAAAAAAAAAAAAAAAAAAAAAAAAAAAAAAAAAAAAGGCGGGATTGGAACGTAGGACGTTTCCCACGACCAGAGCTGTTTAATTTGATCAAAACCATTTTATCTAATATGAGGCGTATTTGTTATCCGTTTAGAAAAACGGCGCTCGGACATACTAAACCTGCAATACATGCAGGTTCGGCAAAACTGTATCGCAATTATTTCAGGTGTGTCGGACGAACCCATTAGGGATGACGGGGGGGGGTGACAGGGCGGGTTAGCCCCAGTTTCCTCGACGACGTGGTGGAAAAAATTATCCTCCAAAATTATCTCGATGTTATTAGATTTTATCCACTTCCTCGAAGGAGGACACTGAAAAAAAAAGACGAAAGCGAAAAACCATACGGGTCTTCCTCCTCGCCTGCCGTGGCGCGGAGATGTGGGCGTGGGAGGAATTTTTCGTCGGGAGACTGTACCCACGATTCCCTCGACAGAAAAATTAAAATAGAAATCTTCATGGGTAATATGCCAGCGTAAACCCAGAAAACAAAAATCATTTCAAGTACGAACGTCGTGTCCAGAAAATTGTTCAAATAATTTCAGATCATTTTGAGAGGTACGTAAAAAATTTAAATTATGACATAATTCCTAGGTTTTTTAACTTTTGTCATTTTATTTCCTATTATTATTATGTTATTTCTTTTGTAATTTTGCTTGTGTAAATGCGAGGCCGGCAACATACAATTGCTAGTGGACGTGGGATGTGACTATGTATACGTGTGCGCAGATTTGAGTTTATAAAAACCAGTAATCAGCCAGTAACTATTAAAGTACTAAGCTTCCGTTAGATTAGTTTAACAAAGGACAAAAAGAAAAGCTTTCAATTGTGTGCATTTCAAATATGAAGAGTGTACAAAGTACAAACCATAAAATTTGACTGAAGAACATTAGGCCTATTTTTAAAATTTATTTTGTGAATGTATTATATTTGAACTGTTATCACTGTGCTTATTTTATGTACTAATAATGAAAAAGCAAGCACTTGCAACAGAGGCAAAATGATGTATACAAAGTAATTAGCTGCGTAAGTTGCATTTAATGTATAAATGTAAACTCTGTGAATATTTAGATCTTGGTGAAATATTACTTTTTATTTTATTAATTTATTTATACAAATTATATTGTTTGCATAATTTATTTAGAAGACACACTATGGGCATATGGGACAACCAAGTTGAGAACTAAGCATATTTTTAACTAAATTTGATCTAAATTGGAGCGTAATTGATTCTGCATTTCTCTTCAAACGCTCGATAAATTAAATGAAATTTTAATAGAAAAATAACCTTTTTTCACTGTTGGACAAAAAAAGACACTACTACGAGGTACAAAACATGAATAAACCGACCAATAACAAGCTCCGCGCCTCTCCCTGCTTATACCCTTAACGTCAACAACCGATTCACCCAAAACAAGATTTTTCTTTAGAAGGCACGAACTTAGCCGTTAGGATCGAAAGTTGTGATACTCTTCCCTTACAAAGAAAGTCTCATCTCATTCATTTTAATGTAAATATCTGATAAACGCTACAGAATACATTGCCATTTCTTCTTTCATAAATCCCGCAGACCCCAATGGTTGGCCAAACCGTTTTCAGCCAATCTTCAAGTGAATACGAATATTTGATAGAGATTACTTCAGACCTTGAAATCTAATTTCGAGTAAGATTTTTGACATCGACTGGAAAATAAATTTCAACCGCTCGTTGTAAAATGCAAAATGTATTCTTCCATTTGGCACAACTTACCTTTACGAATGCGGACTTTGTATCTACATATTTTGTGACTTTAAAAATAAAGAGAAAAGCGAAGGGATCAATAAATCGCGAGCACAAACTACCCTGAAGAAATTTCGTTTGACGTCAATCACAGTAAATTTAACAAAACATCACACTGGGCAAAACCAAATATCCAATTTACTTTTAAGTTATAGGGATACATACACAGACGACAGATAGTCATCGTTTTTATTATTTTTATCCCAGAGTTTCTACTCGAAAGGGAAAATAAAAAAATAACTAAGTCGTGAGATTTTTTCCAAATAGTCTTCCACTAACAGATTCGCATCCTGCCTTTTAGATCGTCAGCAAATATTGATGGCCGTATTTCTATTCGCGCGAATGTCTTTGTAGCGTCCCTTAATCAAAACCTGCAGTTGATAGAGGTTAATGCGGAATTACTCAAAAAACAACAACTAAGGGGGTTTTTAAAGTCAAAATTCATGAAAGGTCAAAAGTTTATAAATCTTGAGCAATATGTTATAATTTAAAATTTTTACATACTCCTCAAAATAATTTAAAATTATTTTAATACTAATTTTCCGATCATGACGTCATTCGCGCCTGAAATAGTTGCGATACAGTTTTGCCGACCCGGACTGTGTTGCCGGTTTAGTATGTCCGAGCGCCGTTTTCGCAACGAAGCACACATACGCCCATATTTAATTAAATGGTTTTGTCCAAATTAAACTTCTCTCGTCCGTTTGTTCTCTCTATTTTTTTTTTTTTTTTTTTTTTTTTCAATTTAGTGTTATAAGGTGTATAATAACTCTTTGACAGTCAAGCACGAACATTAAAATCACATTTTCATAGAACGTTCCTCAGAATTGTAACTCCCTTAATTTACACGTTGTCATAATCCATTTTGCAGTAGTTTTAGTTTATAATAGTTTTATAATAAATAAAGGCCTGAATAAATTTTTCTCAGTAATCTGGTGATAAGATTATGCAACATCCTCTTGAACGAGATCACAGTGATTAGTCACAGTGTCAACTCTCTCTAACAGACCCATCATTGGATGAAATAGATTGCCATGGCGTGACGTTAAGGGTATAAGCAGGGAGAGGCGCGGAGCTTGTTATTAGTCTGTTTTTTATTCATGTTTTGTACCTCGTAGTAGTTTTTTTTTTTTTTTTTTTTTTGTACAACAGTGAAAAAAAGGTTATTTTTCTATTAAAATTTCATTTAATTTATCGAGCATTTGAAGAGAAATGCAGAATCAATTACGCTCCAATTTAGATGAAATTTAGTTAAAAATATGCTTAGTTCTCAACTTGGCTGTCCCATATGCCCATAGTGTGTCTTCTAAATAAATTATGCAAACAATATAATTTGTATAAATAAATTAATAAAATAAAATGTAATATTTCACCAAGATCTAACTATTCATAGAGTTTGCATTTATACATTAAATGCAACTTACGCAGCTAATTACTTTGTGTACATCATTTTGCCTCTGTTGCAAGTGCTTGCTTTTTCATTATTAGTACATAAAATAAACACAGTGATAACAGTTCAAATATAAAACATTCACAAAATAAATTTTAAAAATTGGCCTAATGTTTTTTCAGTCAAATTTTACGGTTCGTACTTTGTACACTCTTCATATTTGAAATGCACACAATTGAAAGCTTTTCTTTTTGTCCCTTCTTAAACTAATCTAACAGAAACTTAGTACTTCAATAGTTACTGGCTTATATAAACTCAAATCTGCACACATGTGTATTGAGTTGAGCCTAACACATCACACAGTCCACTGGCAATTCCAGCTTTTATAAGTTACAATTAATTACCGGCCAGCCTTGAGAATTAATCTCACTGGGTGTTTGCAGTCCAGGGGTCAGACCTTGTGCTTATCTTTCCATCCACCAAGGTTTAGGCTTCAATGGCTACCAGAACCATATGATATCACCCCCCCCCCATTCAATCAGTTCTGAAATCATTCACATCTCACTCATTCTTAAATACAGTTGTATTTATTTATAGGCCATTCACTCAGTGTAATGGTAGTGTAGTACTCGAAATTCCACTATCACCCCTTACACCTTTTATAAATGTAATTAACCTAAGGTAGAATGGAGGTACTCATTCTGTCATGACCCCTCTCTCTCACACTACACATTCACTCTAATAAATACACTCACTTTAAATATTTATATAATAAAACCCTATTTCCTCCAAGAATAAGAACAGGCGACCCAAATACTTGCTGCCGTGCTCAAGCACAATTCTCACATTGGTTGGCATACCTACATGCTTTTTAACAATATAAAATTTACATGATGCCAAGTAAATGCCCCCTTAATTAGATAGTATGCACAGTAATAGTTCATTTTCAAACTGTTGGTTTTATCTCTTTCAAAAAGAGGTCTCATAACTTAAAAAAATATACATGCAAACAGGTGTTACAGGTGTTTATTTGATCCATGACAGTGAGCATACGAATCAATCAAGATTCGTGCTATTCTGCTTGTACTTCCCATTGCTGAAAATCATTTTTCTATTAGGAAATGTTTTTTGTTTTTTTTTAAAGGTGCATGAGAAATAAAGGTCGAACCTTCCACTACATTTTCCCTTCCTTTTATTTTATTGACGCTTTTCTACTTTGGTTGAGCACAAGATCTAACAACATCGTCAAAATATCATCTGCCATATTGTCCTAGAACTGACGCTGTTAGATACTTACCGAGAACAATGTAACATTTACTGTAAAATATTTAACATAATTCCACGAATCTGTAATTCTTGTGTTTTCTAGCAAGAATGCGTTGCTATACTAAAAATTATTTATTCCATATTTTCTACTGAAAACATACAATCTGCTTAGTGTATAACTACCCCCAATTAATTGGAAATAATTTTTTAAAAATAAATCTACCAGATTAGAAATTCATTTTCTACCCTTTTCCCTTGCCTAACTTATAACTTATACCCCTCATTATTAGTTGCATATAATTTTTTTTTTTTAAGTTTAGCAAATAGCTAGAAATAACTATTCATTTGACGATACATGGTTTCTTTGGCATTCTAATTCCTGTCTGTATATTAATAGTATGCATATTTAGCAAAGACCAGTGTTTTAAATTGATATTACACTAATTGAAAAACTGTTCTGACAAGTAGTTTAAAAAATTAATTATGAAATAATTAAATCGTGCAAACTACCAATCTAAGCTGAACTTTTCAAAGGAGAGCCACAGTTTCACGAGATTAAACAGGAAAAAATCCAGTAGCCCTATGCATGTAAATAATAATATTTATTATCATATTATGAGGGGAAAGGAAATTGAAGTTTCGAATACAAATAAAATTGAACATAAAATAACAGATGTTTGCATAACTTCCATAATAATTTTTTCACCTGGCATGGGCTTTGTTTCAAAACCACCGGCGCCACGCCAAGGTTGATGTAATCTCTATTGTTGTGAATCCTCATTAAAATATTTTTTTAAAAATTAAATTTTTTTTACAATTTTAGTAAACTGCTAAATTCGTTATGATCTTTTAAAATCTGAAATGCAAAGTCAATGCTTACCTTGATTTTGTTGTCCAATAACGAATTGCACGCCGTTTTTTTTAAGATGATGTTTTGTTATCTGAATCGAAATAAATGATTTCTAACATTTTAAACATATTTTATTTTCAAAACAAAAATAAAAAACAGCTTTTCCTTTTTTTTTCGTGTTATTTAATGACTTAAACTAACATTCGTCAGGGAAAAACAAAATTCCAATCAAATTAAAACTACACCTCTTACATCAAATTAATATTATATCACTACAAACATTTTTATTTGTAAAATGTTAGTTTTTCTTTTTATGTCACCTATTTAACTTAAAAAAATTTTTTTTTAAATCTGGTATTATCAACAACCATTTTGGAAGTTAATAAAAGGAAGGTAACCGACATTGTGCGCAAACTCAAAAAATTTAAATGGAAGAACTAAATTAACAAAATAAAACCAACTTTTTACATATAACAATTATAAAATTACATTTTTGTTTTTTTATTTTTCAATTTTTTATTTTTTTTATTACATAAGCATATCTTTTTTTCCCTCGGTTTTCCAAAAAAAACAATGTTTAATAAAATATTTTAATACAGGACTACTACTTATTTGGACCCTGTTTGAATGCAGCTTGCACATACAAATTGTTTATGACTTCTCACGTCATAACAGCTTAGAGAGGGAGATCTTATAAATGCATTTTTTTTAAACCTACAAGGAAAACATGTAACAAAGGATTGTTGAACATGGAGGGTTAAGTAAATATGAACATACTCGTCGTAAAATTCCATTTTTCTGTTAACATTTTTGTTCAGTAATATTATGTAAAAATAATTATCGAATGTGAAAAATGTTATAAAAGTATGTATTAATGACCAGGTAGAATAATAATTTGGATTAAAAAAAAAAATAAAAAAATAAAAAAATTGCCTGTCCAATTTTCTAGTTACTAGTTCTTTTTTGTGTGTTTATTTACTTTAAGATAAATTGACAGATGCTAAAGAAAAAGAAAAATTGAGCCAAATGGTGGATAATTTTATTATTTATATACCTGAGATATATTGTGAAAAAAAAATTGATCTGATGAACCAAAACGAAAAATATAATTTCTACGACTCGCTGAACGAAGGACAAGATTTACCTCGTTACTAAGTTAAAAGTTATCAAATATGAAAAATTACAAATATCGAATATATTTTATCACATCAAGGTCGTTTAATTAAAAATTGTATTCTTAATGTAACGCCCTTTTTAAAAAATAAATACATGCAGCATGTAGTATGGAAGTTAAGAAGACACAACCCTAGAAGAAAAAGGGCGTCTATTTTCAATTCACTTCCTTTAAAGGACTGCCACTTTTATTATACACTTATGTTAGATGAAACAAGATAATAGACTGAATAAATGCCACAAGATTAAACTATTCTAAAGATCTAATACCATTAACGAGAAAGAACCATTATAATATACCAGCCAGTCCGCCTCCGTTATTACATTTAAAAACTCATTTTAACAGCTAAAATCATCGTGTAAAATAGATGTTTTTCTCAAATAACATAATCTATTTGGGGTTTTCACCTGTAACAGGCTTTTTCTAAATAAATACAAAGCTTACACAAACATTGTTGTCACAAAATATTCTGGTCCTTACAAGTTGTTAAACACATTATTCAACAAAGTACTATTTAAAAAGAAAAGGAAAAAAAAAGAGAGAAATTTTGGATTTTTTGAGGTGTTGAAAATGAATAAGAAAAAAGAAGATAAGAGATCTAGAGAAAACAAGGTTAAGTTCCTTTAAACAAGTATTTTTGTATAATCTTTTGTTTTTCTCATATTTTTTGTATTAAAAAAATTCCTTTTGTTGCAATCTATTTTTTTATTTACTGAATTCCTTCCATTGTTCCGAACATCCATTATAATGCAACCGACCAGTCTTTTTAATAGTTACTTAGGATTAGGGTTGTGGTCGGAAAACCTTAATTAAAAATTTAACAAAGTAACGTACGAAGATCGTTATTAAAATTTGCACAGTTATCTAAGAATTTTGACAGAGAGAGTGGATAAGACAGAAAAAACATGATTTCAAAGTCTGAAGATGAGAGATGCATCATATTCAGCATTTTCCCATCTATTGGCTCATAATCATTCAACTGTTATTAATTGAAAGTTTAAAAATTTACTTTTGATGATTGACATAGAAAAGGAAATGCGTTTAAAAGAAACATGTTCTAAATATAGTATGACCTTAACCGTTAAAATACAGTTTATACTCAATTACATTAAACAAAGCCCAAATTAATTTCACGCCCATCTGCTTTTGTGTTTTTTGTTTCTTTGTTTCTTTTTTTTTACAAATGACTCACATTCAATACATATAAACACCATGAAATCTATTTTCCTCATAAGTAAAAATTGAACACTGAATTTACGAGACATCAAACAGGGCCCAACATCAACATCATAAATGTGCAAGCTTTACATGATTCTCCCGTTGGTGAAGGAGGGATTTTCAAGCCCTCTCTTGACCACTATAAATATTTATCTTAAAAATTTAAATTACAGTAAGTACTATAATCTCTCAATTTTTTTTGTTTTTTGTTTTTTTGTTTACAAGTCTCTTCCAAGAATAGTTGCAACAATTAAGTCGCATATAATATATATATATTTTTTTTTAAACTTTTGTTATCAAATATTAATACTTACATGAAGCGCATCAATCTGATTTAAGGTTTGACCCATTAGGATCCTTTGTGGGTGTTGTCGGAGTCATCTTTCCATAAGAGGATCCTTTATCTATTTTTGTTTGCTCTATTAAAAGATAGAGTAAAATGAAAACTGAAATAGATAAAATAAAAATTATTATGACAAGTGTAACATTTTGAAATATTGAAATAAATAGAAATATTATTAAAATGGATATAAACAAATTTCTATTTTTAAATGTAAGAAGCTACTTTCACTTTTCAGCCTTGAAGGAAAGAAAAAATTCTTAAAAATAATAAAATTACAACTAAACTTAATAATTTTTTTTTTTTTTTTTTAAGTATACAATTGTACTTACAGACTGAAATTATAATAAGTCCGATTGACACATAAACAGTAGAGCCAGATGTAAGTAAACATGTCAGGCAATATACCATTGGTATAAGTGTCAAAACTGCCCAAACAGACATGTTTATTATTGAAAATGGCCTTCTAGTTAATCGGATGGCTTCGACTTGTGGGACTCCACTTGTTTTGAAATAGTCTCCCGTTTTAAGAAAACTCTCCATCATTTTGTCCTTTTTACAATACAAATCCCTCAACCATTGAGCAGCGTCTTCTTCTTTTTCAGGTACCTCCTCTACTGGAATTCTTTCGAAGAACATGTGCCCTAAGACTGGCTTCCCAAGTAGTAAATTCATAACTGTCGGTTTCACGGGTGCTGTCCTGAAATTGAAATATTCAATTTAACAAATTTAAATTATTACAAAAAAAATATATATATATTTACGGATCGAAACACATCTGTATATTGTAAATTGCAGGAACTTTTCCTCTCAGTTCGGGTAGACTGGACGTGAAACCTTTTGTTCTTGGGTTGAGGTGGTGTTTCAATATAGGAAGTCCTTTTTCAGTCGCAAAAGCAACACTTGCTTTGTGCTTATCTTCTGTGAAACGTGTGCCTTCGGCGAAAAGTAGAAGCTGGAAACGAGATTGAAATTTATGAAAAGCAATCCATCGTGAAAAGGCAGGAAATGCCTCATTGCCGACGACAAAAAGGCGCTTTGGGTTCTACTACAATATCATCGAATTTGATACACTTACAAACATGGGATCAGGATATTGGCATAATTGTGCGACCTGTCTGCCTATCGTATCCTTGTCTTTGTCCCAATTCCTTTCTAAGAAAACGCTCTCGCTGAATTTCCATGCCCAGCCCATTGTCGGAACATACTGGATGCTCTTTTTGGCATAAGCTTTGCAGTTCTGTAAATAAAATATTCGTTAACATTCTCTATGTAGTTCGTTGTATAGATCAGATTTTTTTTTTCTTTTTGTGTCGCCAAGAAGAAGAATGAATAATTAATCAAAATCTTGGAGAACTAGTAATTAATTTAAATTGCAATACTCTTAAAAAAATTAAACTGAAGTATGATTTGCCAAAAACTAAACTAAGTTAACTAAAAATATAATATTTTGTTATTTATTGTTGATTTGGTAAACAATGTAAGTACACAAAATGAGACTATTAAGACGCTGTTTGCCCCTATTTTTTACTTTTGGCCAATTTCAAACAGACATACGTAAATATAAGGATTAAACCTTCCATTATTTATCCCTTTTTAAGAAGGATTGAACACCACACTTCTTCATTTATCATTTCTATTTATTATTTGTTTCTCATATATTGTACAATCTAAAAACGCTCTGTGTCAAAGTGTATAATTTTTGACCTTCACACAGTGTTTAGTCACATTTACATCATTATTGTTATTATTGCACTTACCCCAAGGACACCGACTCTATCACAGAATATCCAACCAATTAGCCAGTCAATATCATACGTGTGATTGAGTATAAGAAAGGCATGTTCTTTGCCAAAATACTTTTTAAACACCTCCTTGTCGATGTAAACAATAATGTCACTTCCAGACCACCATTCGGCCATAAAAACTAATTCTGAAATTGAAACAACATTATATAATAATGTATAAGTTAAGCAGTCGTAAGTGACTATATTAATTATTATTATCTAATGTCTTGGTTATATGAAAAAGTTAGTGTCGCGAGCGGGATTTGAACCGATGACCTTCGGCTCAATATGCCACTGCTCTAACCACTTGAGCTATCGCAACAATTTTTACAATTATTATTTTCGTCGTGAGATGTTGTAAAAATTTCTTTATTATGCCAACGTTTCGATCTTTATTGAAATCATCTTCAGGGCTCAAAGTGTTTGTTTTCTGAGTAGATGTGCCATTCTAGTCCGTCGTGGTCGTGTTGTGAGTGCCTAATAAAGATCGAAACACTGGCACGATAAAGAATTTTTTTTTAAGTTGCGGAATGCAATAAAAGATATTCAAAAACTGTTAAGTATTGCAAACAAAACTTTCTTCATTGGTTTTAATTTATTTTATTTATTCAGTTCAGAACATTAACCTTTATCAACAAAAAAAAAACCACTAGAAGATAAGAGTTAAGTAGAACTGTCACATAAATCTAGTACAAGAGAAAAAGTTGACCTCCAAAAAGGAAAAGTGATAAGGAAGAGCTGTTTGTAATTCGCAAAAGAAAAAAAAGTTGTTTTTTCTTGTATGCATGTGTGTCATTTAATCAGTGCATTTTTCAGATTTTCTTTATGAATAACTATTTGTACAAATTAACATTAAAAAATGTAGATACTGTCACACAGAATGATTCACTAAAATGTACATATGTAGACAAACAAAGCAGCACAGAACTGAAATTTCAAATATTAATTTCTTAAAATGGAAGTTGAAATCATAAAAAAATCTTGGCTATTAAAAAACTATAAATAAAAGAATTGTCTCCCACTTTTTTTTTTTTTTTAATTACCATATAATACTCAATGAGCTTGAATAAACAACATTTCCTAATTATGGCGTAGTTATAGCAATTAAGAATTAATTTATAGAACAAAAGGATCAGGAAATTGATTTTTTTTAAAGAAAACAATTTTTTATTAATATAAATTAATAGTTATTTATATAAACCGTAAAATTTAACTATGATGAAATTACATTACAAAACTTGGCTAACAACGCTTAACAGTCTTAATGGCTTGGTAAACTGAGATAACAACAAATTATAAGTGTTTGCAAGCTTTTCTTAATCAAACCACTTCAAAATATTGAAATTTCAGCTGTTGAGCTTTTTTCCAAGTTTTTTTCCTTGCTCAATCGTCTATGATAATACTGATGTTTTCGCCTATTATTTTAACCTCTAAGTGATAGGGACAATCTTTTTCACTATCGCCAAGAATAGTTGTATTTTTAGAGTTGACGTAACCATAAATAGTTACGATAACACAATTCATGACGTTGAAACGATCTGTACTATTTTAAACTTTTTCCACATTTTCATACGGGCTGAAGCAAACAAGAACTTCTTTCTTGTTACACCACTGCATTTCAATTTTGTTACGATCATGCACGACAGCATTCTAGCAGAAAGTATGATGTAACGTCATATTTATAAAAGTTTCTTACTAATTCAGAGTTATTTGTAAAGCGAGCGTAGAATGTTTTGTTTGTGAGTTCGAACATTTGCTCGACTGTTTTGATTTCAATTTTGAATGAGAAGCAGGTGTATGGGGTAATGCTTATAGAGATGGCCCGAGTCGGTTGGCATTGTCATCCACAAAATGACATTGACTGAATTACAGTTTAATTTTTTTTTAATTTGAAAACGAGAACAATATTTTAAATAAAATAGGTGAAATTCTTTTTATTTTTCCTTATTTACAAATATTTTTAATCCAAAAGATTCTACTTCATTGCAATGCTTAATTAGATATTTTGGAAAACCTACAAGCAGAACCAATTAAATAAAATTACAGGCTTTTTTTAGGGTCTTCTTATTTAATTCTTTCCTAATTTAGAGTTGATTACAATATTACAATACAGTAGCCGAGTGGTTAAGGCGTCAGACTCTCGGCTAGTAGACCCCGCGGTCGTGGGTTCGATCCCCACCATCGCCCTCTAGAATTTTTCTGACGCCTAAGGGGCCCGGTTGCCGCAATTAAAAGAAATTGACACGGCACTCATCAATGGAAGGGGCGGGACTGGATTTCAGCGACCCTGAACCCGGTCCCAACCCCCTTCAAAAATGAGTTTCTTCGATGGAAGAACACTGGTACAACGGGGGCTCAAGTTCACTTTGTGTTGTGAGCCCTGCCCCAAAAATGGAGCCAGGGTATAGTACAATAAGCTGTACAGCTGCAGTGCTCAGTCCCTGGTATCCACCCATCCCATCCACTCATCCACAATATTACTTTTAAAGTGTACAGACTCTTCTAACGTTTATTCCAATTATGCTGGAAGTTACCTGATGGCTTTACAGGAACCAAAAAATAATGTCGGAAATGATGCATTATTTTTTTAATCTTCACGTGACTTTTGTAATCAGAGGAATTGTTTTTTTCAGAACATAAGGATAATTAGTTACATCTGATGGCCACTGATCTAGAGTTTAAAAAATTGTATTTCAATATTTTAAAATAATTTCTTTTAACCTCAATAATAAGCCAGAAGGTCGCATTGGCTTGGAGAGCGCAAATCCCACTTCCTAATCTCATCTTAATCATTATCAACCTGAATTTAAACATAAAAAAGTTACATATTGAGCAATATGTACTTCAGAAGTACTCGGATTTTTTTCATATAGTTACAAATATGTACTAAATATTTCAGGTTTACAGTACGATCGTCAAACCACAGCGAAATATCAACTTGTAATTGTCTTCAGGTCGAAACAAAAAGCAAATTTAAATTAAGAGATAATTAATTTGATTTTTTTTTTTTTTAACTCTTCTGACCAAGTTACTGCTATCATTTGTAGCATCACCGCACAATTTATAAGTTATGCTTGAAGATGTCACAAGAATTGTTTATTTCTACCTTTTGCCTGACCTTGAAAAAGAAACTACTGTTCGTTTAAAAAGAAAATTATAGTTAAAAAGAACAATAGTGTTAAGAATACAATAAAAACAAATCTAATCGCTCGAATAATATTAATATTTTGTTATATAAATATCAGAAAATACATTCTTTGAATTTGATTTTGTTAATAAGTTTCGCATTTTTATTTTAGAGGAAACATTTGGGCTTGAAGAAAATTTTGAGCCCTGCAATGCACTATTTCTCAATTTTGAACTGAATTTTGATAGCGCAAAAAAATACACGTATGGTTTTAATAACACAAAATTTAATAAACGCCAGATAGAATCTAGAACTTGCAATACTAAAATCTGTATCAAATTGAAAAACACTAATGCTTGGTAGGAAAATTTTGAGAAATTAATTAATTAGTTTATACTTATATATATAGTTTATATTAGGAGAGTGCTGTGCTCATACTGGTAAAATGAAAAGTTGTCCTAAAGCAATTCTATCGAGAATAAACTTAATATCTAAAGTGGGAACTTCAACGGATGATAAAATAGTCAGTCAAAAATATCTGCATTTTATAAAGAGTATGGTTTTTATACATTGAACAGGCAAAAGTAGAAGATGAAACGAGTGAATTCACTTTTATATCATTTAGAGCAGTGGTACTTAAACTTCTTTGACCCATGGACTCCTTTTTACAGTCAAAAAATTCAAAAATTGCACACAGACCCTCAAGTGAAAAAGTCACATAAATTCATAATATAAAAACGCAAATTTAAAAAAAAAACTGTTTTGTTGAAGAAGTATTTTTGAAATTATCAATTATAGTTTAAAATAAAATATAAAAATATTAATGACTTTGATGCATATGATGAGATGTTATGAGTGTATAATTTCTAATCGGTTTCTTTCTTTTGTGATGAGGTTCATTCACTGAATCCACGTTCTACCAAATAAAAAGACGAGAAAGCAGTCAACAACTTCAATACATTAACCCTTAACAGGATTAAAATTGGGATCTGTTTTAATAACCAGAATTTGGGGTATATTTGTCCGAACATTGGTTTCCTCATTTGTGGATATTTCAATAAGCTGCTCCTGAATTAGTGTTTTTGGATCTGAGTTTGACCACGCACAAAAGGGTTCAACACCCAGTCTGGAATTTCTAAGTTAAGAATGTCTCCAAATCTTTGGTTCAGGTCTATACGAAGAGCCGTTAAGTGTTGAGTCAAACAAGCGAATTCTTCATCTCTAATTTACAGTTTCGAAAGATTTGGAAGCTGAGAGCATTCTCCTCTTCCAAAGTTTTGTTTGTAAAGAAAAAGTATTGCAACAAACACGGATATTGCACTTTTTTTAAAATTGAATTTAATTGGTCATCTTGTAGTTTCAAATTAGATCGGTTAAATTTGGCAAATAAATCAGACATTTTACAGGCTATGTCATGTAAATCATTGTCTTTGGTTTCCAGGGATTGCAACATTGAATCGCAAGCATAAAATCGATTTAAACGTGCACTTTTAGATAACCAACATGCTTCTGTTTTATATTGTATTATTCTATAATATGTTTAGAGACCCCCAAATCAATTTTAATTTTCCACGGACCCCCTGAATGATACCAACTGGGGCCTCCTGGGAGAACACTGATCTAGAGGATCATCAGTGATTGACTGGGGTTGGCATCAATTAATTATTATACTACAAAAAATAATATATGTGTTGGTGAAAAAACCTAAATCTTTCAAAAAATCCATTTTCCCAGTCTACAACAACAAAAAAAAATGTTGCGAATTACAAATGAATATCCCAAATAAATATAATTGGTCAAGCGAACCACAAAACTAGTGAACTTAATAAGTATAATTGCTGCAATGTTCTCTGGAATAATAACAGGAAGTTTAAAAAATTGGGTAATTCAGCGAAACGTTAGCAAAAAATCCTGAACAGGCTTCAGACAAGGTTATAGTAAAATAGACAATATTTTCGATTTATATGTTATAATAAATAGAAAAATTAATTACAAATGAAAGAATACGAAAGAACTTTCAAGCAGGATATTATGGATATTATTGTACAGGCAAAAAAACCTTTATTTTATACATTATTCATTTCGGACATTTCAACTAAAATTATTTTAAAAAATAAATAAAAATAAGGGCAAAATAATGAAAAAATATTACCGAAGTTTTGGGACAAAAGTTTGGACCAACAATGGACCTTTAAAAGCTTTTACTTATAACATGGGTGTAAAGCAGGGATGTTTGCTTAGTCCTATTCTCTTCTCGATATTTCTATCGATCTGGAAAATAATTTATCAGGCGGTGTGAATATTGGTAATTACAGAATAAAAACATTTATGTCCATGATATTGTAATTGTGGCTACCTCGCAGAAAATTGTTATAAGATTAAGAAGAATATTGTAAAAATTATTCTTTCATTAGTGTGGATGAAGGAGCTTATTCCCAATACCCAAGGAATACTGAGTACTCTGTGGATAATGGGATTGTATCCCAAATTTCACTGAGGGATATCGACTACTATGTGGACGCGTAAGCACTAACGTGACTATCACGTTATTTATCTTGTTCCGGTGTTTCTGAGTATTTATTTGTTGTTAATGTTTTTTTACCCACATCTCCTGAGGTACAGAGGGGGCCGTAGGACAAAGAGAGTTGGTTAGCGTTGTGCCATAAAATACCCTAACAGCTGGACAATCGGAAAATGAAATTAGTAAGATTTAAAAAAAAATGTAAAGCTAAGGAAGAGAGGGCTGGGGATGACCAGGGTAGTTTGCCAGCCCTAAAATGAAAGGATGGTGCAAAGATGTCGTAGTATTGTAATGTATGTATTTAAATATTGTTTATGTACGTTTTAAAAATCAAAGCAAATCATTCTCCCTTAATCCCATAATTCAGGAATTTCTTCTATCCCTGAAGAAATTTTAATTCAAAAATATCACTGTCCTATTAATGCGGATTCCAGGTCAGTGAGATATTTGTGGCATCGTTCTTGCTGACGAAGTGGCCAAATTGGTGGTCACGCAAGGGATCTGGATAAATTGAGTCTCTCCGGGGAAAACTTTCTCACCAAGAGAACAATTGGGGAAACGTGACAAGGAATGGCGTGAAATGACTCTCAACAAGCTGACAGAAATTAAGGAAGATGTAAACCAATGGTCCATAGCACTTGAACCTCCTGTAAGAAGCAGTCCTAGCTCTCCTCAGAATAGGTCATTGCAGACCCACGCACGGTTTTATCTTAGCGATTGACCCTCCGCCAATCTGCCTAGGTTGTCAGGGACCACTAACAGTCAGACTTATTCTCGCCGTCTGTACACAATGGACACAGAGAAGAAAAACTTTTCAATTTCTTGAGGATGGCTGGTCAGTTCTCTAAAATTAATAAGACGAAGAATGAATGCAGGTGGTGGCTGAGGCCTGGCATGATAATTTCCCCCTGGCAATTTCTGTTCATTGCCACCCTAAACATATTCTTAGGCAAATTACGACTGTTAGTGGTTGCTTGCCTTTATTAATAGAAAATGCGGGTGGTTTTTGATGACCGCTAGACAATAATTATTCAGAGATGGTGAGTTGCGGTTTGGCGTGACGTAGATTTTAGAAAAAAATTTCTTCACCATGCCAACATTTCAATCTTTATTGAGATCATCTTTAGGGCCTGGGATACATAAACATTGTTTAAATTTTACAAATATATGTAGGTGAGAAGAAAATATGAATTTATAATGCTAGAAACTTAAAAAAAAAAAAAAAAAAAAAAAAAAAAAAAAAAAAAAAAAAATGAGTTTATACACTGCTTGAATTAAGTTGGCCAAGTGAAAAAATAAATAAATTTGGGTGAGAGCTGCAAGGTAGAATTTTTAGCTTGATCGTCTCATCATCCTAAACACACTTGCCAAACAATAGCTCATCTTTAAAACGATTAATTGGCAACTCAAAGATCGTCGATTGTTATTCCAAAGCTTAATAATAATGGATGTAGTTAAACACACTTCAGTAGAAAATCCCGACACTCAATCCTGTCTTTCTTTAAAAAATATTTAAAAAAAAGAAAAAGCTTATAATGGAACATATTATTGAAAACAGCCCATAAGCTCTACCCTTGTGCTCATTAGTTAATTACAAATTAATTTTAATTTTGGTACATCTGACAAATTTATAAAATCCTTTTCTTCTTAATTTAAACTGTTTTTCCTTAAAAAAATAAATCAATTTCCTGGTCCTTTTGTTCCATAAATTAATGCTGTTCCATTAATAATTGGTATAACTATGCATTAATTAGGAAATGTTTATGCAGGCTCATTGAGTATTATGGCCGCTATTCTTGGCGACAATGAAAAAGATTATCCCTATCACTTAGAGGTTAAAATAATAGGCGAAATGTCAATTCAGTATTATCATAGACGATTGAACAAGGAAAAAACTTGGAAAAAAGCTCAACAGCTGAAATTTCAATATTTTGAAGTGGTTTGATTAAGAAAAGCTTGCAAACACTTATAATTTGTTGTTATCTCAGTTTACCAAGCCATTAAGACTGTTAAGCGTTGTTAGCCAAGTTTTGTAATGTAATTTCATCATAGTTAAATTTTACGGTTTATATAAATAACTATTAATTTACGTTAATAAAAAATTGTTTTCCTTAAAAAAATCAATTTCCTAATCCTTTTGTTCTATAAATCAATTCTTAATTGCTATAACTATGCCATAATTAGGAAATGTTGTTTATTCAAGCTCATTGAATATTAAAAGAAAGTGGGAGACAAATCTTTTATTTATAGTTTTTTAATAGACAAGAATTTTTTTATCATTTCAACTGTCATTTAAATTAATGCGTAAAATTTCAGTTCTGTGCTGCTTTGTTTGACTACATATGTACATTTTAGTGAATCATTCTGTGTGAGAGTATCTAACGTTTTTTTAATATTAATCTGTACAAATATATGGTAGAAAACTTTGGATTAGAAAAATAAAATAAAAATAGCATTGTATAAATTCATTTCTTTAGTCTAAACTTTTCTAGCCTTGTATAAACTCATTTTTTTTATTTAGAATTTTCTAACAATGTTTAAATTAATTTTTTTCTCACCTCCTACGTGTATTTGTAAAATCCATACAATGTTGTTTTTTTTAAATCCCAGGCTCTGAAGATGATCTCAGTCGAAACGTTGGTATAACAAAGAAAATGTTTTTCTAAAACTTACGACACACCAGACCGCATCTCACGATCTCCGAATAATAAAAAAGGGTTTATCCGATGTGTAATCATTTTATTATATTGTTTAGAAGTACTGAAGAAAATGTATAAATGAACCTTGAAACGTGCATAAAATTAAAATAATACAAAAATAAAATTTTAAAACACAGTCGAAAAAGTGTAATGTTATTCGAACCGAAACAATTTTAGTCAACTTTTTTTTTCGCAATTTGGAAGGATGGTACTTCTCGCAAACTGTTTTTGACAACACTGAAATGCTCGTAATCCGGAGTGCTGCTGAAAACTGTTTTGTGATTAAAACCATCCTTTCCAAAAAGTGAATTGGAATGGTCGGTCACCCCATCACAATTGTTTCTACAAATTTACTCACACGGTAAATGTATCACTTGTCGATTTGAAACGACATTTATCCGGAAGAGTTGACACAACTGGATTAATTTAAAAATTGAACTTTTAATGAGTTCATCTTCGGAATTGAAAGTTCAAACACCTGTTGTTGTAAAGTCACTTGATAAAAACGTATAAACTTGAAGCTTTGTTGAAAAAAAAAAATACTTTTAGGCAATTTTTAATTTATTTACGACCTATTTATCAATTACAGGAATTAGAATTAGAACTATTGATAGGAAATCCAAACCGAAAAAATATACATATATATACACGATAGTAAATCTGTTCGTGTTTTTGGTGAAGATTTTTTCAAGATAATGTACTTTTTTTGTATTGAAGTAATTGACAAAAAAGAACAAATTGATGTTGATTTTGTTCAAAACGTTTTAAATAAAAAGTGTATTGTTTTTGTTAAATTAATTAAATGTCAATAAATAATCATTTTGAAATTAATTACAGTAAACACTCGCTTATAACTCATTAACAAAGAAAATTAGTTATCGCCACGGGTTAAAGGCGTAGGTCAAATGTTGGCAATTAATTTTTTTTAACGCATAACAATAGTTGTTTTTTTTACTCACGTGAATACAAAGAGTAGCAGAGATAATAGTTGAGCTTCCTGTATGCGTATTTCCAAACTGGCCTGAGAAAGTAATACAAAATCCCCTGTAGAATGTTCAAGATGATGGCAGAGGTGAAAAACGTAATTGTCATCAAAAGATGAGCGACTGGAGATCTTTTGATGTGCTCTAGCAAGGAAGACATTGTCTGGAAATGAACGTGGACAATAGAGAATCTTGTCACCGAATCTGACCAGTGTAACGGAGCTTACCGCGTATAGTAAAGGACGTTTCTAGATTCTAGGGGGGAAAAAAACGCAATTGAAAAGAAAAAAAAACCCGGAATAAATGCGACGTGACAGGTTGAATCGTGACTGTCTGGCCCGGAGATTGGAATTTTGAAACTGTGAATTTTGTCGTTGTAAAGCGTAGAGATTTTAAGTCATGCCTACGTTAATTTCTTGATGAGCGCATCGTTCAAAAGAGTCAGCTGAGCCGAGGTAAGGTTCACTTGATTTCGTGGAATACTGGCCGGAGACGTGCCATCGCGCAGAGGGGGCCTCGCTATGTTGAGAGAAGGGGGCGGCCGCCCGCTCTCGTAATGTTCATACCTGAATTAATAAAATAATCTCACTTTCAAGAAGCGGGCCCAATTATAGAATGCCTACTTAAACATTTATTTTGCTAAACACACTTATTTCACGTATTCATGTACACTACTGAACCTGAATTCAATGTGGGTACACAGGTGCAGATAAATTTTGTGAATAAACATTTCTATTTTTAAATTGAAACACTTCTCACTCCCATATAAAGATATTTTATTAGGACTTTTTTAGCATTGATTTATTACACATCTATGTATTTTTTTTAACATGTACTACAAGGTTTTCCCTATTTTATTTTTTTATTAGGGTTCGCAGCAGCAGAGTTCATATAAAGCCTCAAGGGACCGGCGTTTTTGAAAAAAAAAGCCCATTTGTTACAAATACAGAGCCGCTGGATTCGAACCTGGAACCTTCACCTTACAGTGATAAGCGCCGTGTCAACACCTAAACCTTTGTGGCCACAGATGATCCCAAAATTTTCCCTATTTTTGAACGCATACAAAAAAGTGACTAATGGTACCCTTACATTTTGGCGCAGATTCCAAAACCATAATCAATTTTTTTTTTTTTTTACTTCGATAGTCCTATTTGTTTGAAATGGGAACGACAAATTTTATTTTATTTTTTTTTTCTGCAACTATATTTTTTTCTGGGAAGAATGAGTACCTACAACTTTGGAACACCTTCAAAATTGCTGGCTCTACGATTTTTGAAAATAGTAAACAACCAAAGACATTTCATAAATAATGTTTATTAAACGCAAGTTTCCATTTTATTTTTCCCCCATGAAACTGGTAGATAAAAATAATAATAATATTTAAACAAAAAAAAAAAACTTCAAACACAACCATTTCTCTTTCTTTTCTTCTCTTCTTATTCAGATTTTACATATTGTTTTGAAATAAATATAGTTGTACTATATAAAATATAATTTTGATTAATTATTCGTTTTATCCAAGGTCTTGAATGAGATGAAAAAGAATAATTAATTGACATAATTAATACGGGGGGTTGAGATGGGAAGTTAGTGTCTGAGTGGCTCGAAGTTACGATAGATCAAGTGAAGCTTGATGCTTGATACGCAGAGGCGTATCTAGCCGAAGGTCGTGAGTTCGAATCCAGCTCATGACAGACTTTTTTTATCTCAACTAAAAACCTTAATTAATAAAAGATATTATTGGTCAAGCAGACCACAAAACCTAATAAATATATATAAACATATATAATAAAATTCGTCTATTATATAAAATATTATGTATTACTACCTAAAATATATAAATAGATTTTATTGTTAATAATTAATGTTTGTTGTTTTTTCGTTTTTTTAATTTTGTTTATCTACTACTTAAATTGTTTATGACCTCATGATTTATATTCTTTGTATCTATCCGTATAAATCAATATCAAATCAAATTGATCTCTATGTGTAAATAAATAAGTAAATAATAAAAATAAAATAAATAATAAAATAATACCAAAAGTTGAATGTCAATGAAGCCTTTGGTCCGTACTGGTTATTAGTTTGGCTTTTCACTTGCATTGGCAGAATTTTCAGTTTTACACTAATCTCTTCATTTACATCTAATTGAATGAAATAATAAAATAATAATAAAAGTAACGACAAAGAAAAATTATTTGAATACCAGAATTCAATATAAGTTTATGGGTACCCCTTTAGGTGTGACTTTCATTGGGATGTAACTGTATTTATTGCAAATATGGTTGAGAGAGTGTGTCCGTGCGTGAGTCTGAGGTGGATATAGAGTACCTCATACTGTACCTTATGCAGAATAGTTTGTAGTATGAAAAGTAGGGCGTAGTAGTAATTCAAAAAACCTGATGAAACAACCCTTTGTGTGAATGTATTTACAGGTGCAAATGTGTGTGCATGAACATGTATGTGGTGGCATATCGACCTGTTGATTTAGAGAGTTTATTATGTATGAATTAATGCTTGTGATAAGCGAGTTAATCACTGAGTAAAATTAAATGACTATCCTAATTTTATTTGTACATAAGGCTTAAAAGTTTCTATTCTGCATGAATGTATTTATTAGCATGAATGATGGGAATATTTTGAGGTTAGCTGGTTTCCCAACTGTAGTTTTTTAATAAAACTAATATAACTAACTTTTTATCAGCTTTCTGATGTCACATAGGTAGGATGAGTATTGGGGGGAAAACAGCAAAGAAAAACTTAAATATAACTGTTACACAACTAACCTAATTGAGCGTCGATTAACTTATCTAAATGTACGTAAATAATCGGCCAGCCTTGACATTGAATAATCTTGAATGAAATAATAATTATAGTAAGATACTGGTTCACTGTTGACTTAACACACTTTACCGTTGAGCATAATAGCTTGGGAAAAAGATAAAAGTAAGTGAGAGTGAAAAACAATGGAAGAATTTTTCAGCCTGTCATTAAAACGCTTGTGTGACCCCAAAGTAGGAACTATGAATAAATTAATTTCTTAAAACATGCAATGATCAAAACAAATAAAATCAACGTTTTATTTCAGGATCATTAGCAAAACAAGGATATTTACACATTCTCATAATTAAACACTCACACACACACACACACACAGTTTTTAAAACAATTCAGTCACAATAATTTTTAAGGGTCAGTCTGGGTACAACATTCATCGACTGAAGTTCTTGGAACAGCAATTTGCATGCGTACGGGATACGGATGGTCGAAACGGAAGCACTGCTGCTACATCCATGACACCTGTCGACATAACATAAAATTATTTTATTGTCTTTTTATTAGCCTTCTGGTGTTTCATATATTGTATGAGCATTGATTGGGGAGGAAACTAACAAAGAAAAATTTTAAAATTGTCACCATGTTTTCGGCCTATTTAATGCCTTCTTCAGGACTATAATATATAACAAATTAAAACGAATAATATTAAAATAATTTTTAGCGTCTAGTGAACCTTGGAGATGAAACTATAATATTTAAGTTTTTCCTTGTTGGCTTTCTCCCCGATATTCTTGCAAAAAATATATAAAATTGTCATAATTATTTATTTTTTAATGATTTTGTCAACAGATGATAGAGATGGATGTTAGGAAATGTTTCTGCTGTAAAAATTGAAACTGTGTTTGGCGAAGATTTTTTTTTTTTTTTAATGACCATACAACAAGTCGAAGAAGGCGCAGCCAATTCTCCCTTTCAGAATGGACCTATCCCACAACCAAGATGATCTCTTGAAAGTATTCTGAAATTTCTGCTTGGAATTGAAGAATCACATGTTTATGTAAGGAATATCCAGAATAGCCTTTGAAATACAGTGTAAAAATGACCTTTGAGTCAAGCTGGAGGTTGTTTTTTTGTTTTTGTTTTTTTTTAAATGTGTTTTTTAGTGATGGGTTTGTTTGTTTCAATAAATAGTGAGGAGTGGGCAAGACAACCAAGACTTCAACAAGTTTTTAAAAAAAATTTTTTTTGCTGGGGCTTCCGACATCTAGGTCATTTCAGCCCCACACTAAGTCTATATTCTATACCCGTTCAAACACATCATTCATACAAATAAATACGTTCATACACTTAAATACATTCATACAGTACACTCATTCCATTTTGTCTGTGGAAGTACTTGATATTCCTCCGCCGACCTACAATCAAACTAAGCTAGATTGGGGTCGATGAGGTATTTTTCTTTCTATTATTTTATATAAAAAAAAATACACCTGGTAGAAATGTAAAGATATGTTTTACTACAAGGTAATTTTAATTTTAACCGGTAGTTTAAATATAAATTTTAAAAAGAAAAATACAAACCATCCAGAATAAGCGAGCCTCCCACATAAATTGCAAACATCGACATCAAAAGCATCGCTCGATATCATCAATCTCTCAATCAGCATCATACTGGAAAATAATTTAACGGCGGTCATTTTTTAAAATCCAATTTAATATTTTTTTTTTTAATATATATCTATTACCTCGCGCCATAACTGATCAGACAATCCCTTTCCATTTCTCCAACCCTGAGGCCACCTTCTCGACTTTTACCTTCTGTGGGCTGCCTCGTCAAAACAGCTCGGGGCCCTCTGCTTCTTGCGTGCATTTTATCTTGCACCATGTGTTTTAGTTTTTGATAGTAAACCTTAAAAATAAAATTAAAAAAAGTAAGACTGATTTTAACTCAAAAAATATAAATTTACAGGGCTTACAGGTCCTGAGTAAATATAGGCTTCTAGCGGCTCCCCTGTTATACCAGAATAAAAAGTATCTTTTCCTTGATAATTGAACCCATGTTTTTTCAACTCTTCAGTTATATCTTCAACCTTTGCACCACCAAAAGCTATAAAATATTCGATTATAATTTGAACCGAACAATAAATTTGTAATCTAGGACTGCAGTGGCTGAGTGGTTACGACGTTGACTTGTATTTATCATACTTGTGGTTCTGGGTTCGAATCTCAGCGTTTTAATTGATAATGGTATGGACAAATGAATTGTAAATGGTTGTTCTATGTTAAGGGGGAGAAAACTGCTGTAGTCATACCCGTTCCATAATTGAATTTCCCCTCTAACACGCCAGATTTGCCTGCTAAAAGCTCAATCAGTTTTCCGACTGTCATTCTCGATGGGAAACCATGAGGATTCATGATCATGTCCGGGCAAATCCCATAATCATTAAATGGCATGTCCTCCTGCTCCACTATCAATCCTGGGAAAAAAAAAAATCAACGAAAATAAATCATGCCCGGCTGTTGTTTTGTAGTTTCGTACCTGTGACTCCTTTCTGACCGTGCCGGCTACTGAATTTGTCACCGATTTCTGGGCGTCTCGTTTGCCTCAAAAGAAGCTTGATTAAAAAAGATTCTTCGCTGTTTGAAGAAACCATAACTTTTTCAACGCAACTGTCTATGGTGCCTTTATACGCCACTGGAACCTGATTTAAAACAAAAAAAAACAATATTGAATATACTGTAATAAAAGTATAAAAATTAAAACAAAAATCACTTACCTCTTTATGTTCAATATTTGCTGCAGGTTGACCTGGGGTTCCTATGGTTGTTCCCGAACCACTCATAACTGGCATAGTTTTGTTGACTAAGATCTGCAAAAAATCTAGATTATATTTTAAATTTAAAAAACTTAGATTCAATTTTATTATTTCTAAGCCTTTTTCTTGAAGGTGTCTTAAAAAATTGGTTAAATGCATGCTACATTAAGGCAGTCATGCACTAATGTTTTTAATTGTTTTATATATCACAATAAAGAAATAAGCCATTTAGAAGCCTAAAACACTGTACATTGATTTTGTGAAAATTTACACAAATTAAACAATACATACAAAAAGGGAAAAGACGACAAAAATGAAGAAAATAAATACTTGTCTATCTTTGATGATTTCCCCAGGGGCTGCGATGCCATCGCCATCAAGGGCTTGATGCCTGTAAGGTGGCAACAACGTTTCAGCGTCCAATAAAGGAGGCATTATTCTATCATAAGTTTGATTTGCATATTGTTTCAATGTGCATTTCGAGTTACGATAAACTAAACAACGCCCATAGCCTAATAAACATTTAAGTTTTAATTATCTAATCAGACAATAATAAGTTGAAAAAAGATTTTTTTTTTTAATATAAAATTTTTACCTCGATCAATGGAGGCTTTGTTTAAAATTAAAGCGTCTTCAATGTCATAACCCGAGTAACTCATCACAGCTACAATCGCATTTTGCCCGGCCGGCAGTTTGTCAAAATTTATCAATTCAAGAGCATGACTCTTCACCATGGGCGCTTGCGGATAGACTAAGTTATACATCAGGGTGTCGATCCTGTTCTGCTGGTTGTAGCCAATCGTGCCGATGGCTTGTTTTCCCATGGCGCACTGATACGTGTTCCTCGGGCTCTGGTTGTGATGAGGGTACGGGACAAGGGCTGCACAAACACCGAGCAGCGTGAAATCGGCTATTTCCAAATGGGTTGTGTTTTTATTGATTTCATTCTCGCTCAGGGCCACCATGCTGTCATTTTCTTCATTCACATCCAAATATTCGATCAGTCCTAAAATAAAACTTAATATTAGCCCACACAGGAACTGAGACACGGTTTGAAACAATTGTTGAAATGAAAAAAATACTATAGACTGTTACATAGTGCAATGAATATATAATATATCTAGAATTAACAATTATAAATATTGTTCTTATTATTTAATAATTTATTACATTTCCAAGACTTAGTAAGTCAAGGATTTTTTTATTAGACTCAATTTTTGCTTTATTCCAACTTAATTGTATGTATATTAAGTATACGTTAATTTTTAATTTTTAGCGCTTAGGTCAACTATACTTGCATTACCATTCGAACTAATCAAATTATGTGTAGAGATTAGTGACCGTTAGTAGATAATTATTCAGATATCGTGAGATGTGGTCTGGTCTGATAAATCTGGGCTCAATAAAAGATCGAAACGTTGGCACAATTGATAAAATGTTTTTCTGATACCTACATCACACCAGACCGCATCTCACGATATCTGAATAATAATCAAATTGTATTAAAACAAAATTCTAACCGTCATTAAGAAAATCTTGAAAATTTCTTATTCCAGCTTTCAACTGGTCAATATGTTCCTGTTTGACCAGTGGCTGCATATTTTCTACAATGATATAAGGCCTAAAAAAAAAAAAAAGAAGAGAAAAGAAATTCATTTTTGTTCAATAAACTTCATTTGAGACCAATTGTAACAATTTGGCCTAATCTTACCGACACAATCTGCCGCCATCTGTACTTATGTAAACCGTTTTATGGTTGTGATTCGGATAGATTGAAACGAAACCGTTGATTCGACCACACCTTCTTAAAAGACGAAATATCTTAATAAAGCGCCTGTAGTTTCCTGTTATACCTAAAATATTTCCTGCAAAACAAAAATTATTTCTATAGAAAATTGGAACTATTATATATAGTTAATTCTATTATTAAATACCATTAATTATAACTGCATAAGTATGAGGTAAATGAATTTCTTCTCCATTCAACAGGCCAATGCCTTCGACACCTATATTGTGAGCAATTTGGATAATCGGTTCTTCTTCTACCTCAGTTGTTATGTGAGTCATCAAAGCTAAATTTTTCACTAAACCACAAGCCTAAAATGTTAATTAAAAAAAAAAATAAAAAAATAAATAAATAAATAAAACTAAAATATACGACTATATATGAATATTTATACATACTTCTCCTTCAGGAGTGTCTGAGGGGCAGAGCATGCCCCATTGCGAAGGCTGCAAAGATCTCGGGCCGGACACCTTTCTAGATTTTTCAAACTGCGAATTTACTCTCGTCATCATGCCAAGCGCTGAAATGTATGAAAGTCGAGAAAGAACTTGCGTCACTCCATATCTTTCCATTTTGAACCGTTTAATAGTCCAATTGCCCTTAATAAAAAAAAATTAGTGCGTTTCAGGGTTCGACAAAGTTTTAAAAAATTGTACACAACAAATATTTTACTTACTGTTAAAATAGCAAAAACTAAGGCATTAGTTATTAAATCTTGTCTCATGTGCTTTACAATATCAAACTGGGCTGCTTTTATTTTTGGTATATTCTTATCAGCGATGGTTTTTAGCTGAAATAACATTGTTTAATCATTTAAAAAAATTCTTGATCAAAATTATTGATGAAATACCTCGGCGTTGAATCGTTTGAAAGCATCTTCGAACATCAGCGACAAAAGTGAGCCTGCAAGCTCCAACCTTTTGTTACCATAGTAATCTTTGTCATCAATTAAATTTCGGTTCGATTCTGCTAGAATGACCCTTCGGACCATGAGTGCCATGTACACAGCCTTCTGTTTAAAACTGAAATTTTGAACCTAAAAGAAAAAAATCGTTTTCTTGTTCTTAATTTGACTTTAAGCAGCATATAAAATTACATTTTAATGGATGTTAAATATGAACTGGGAATAAAATATTAAGGAAGAACAAAAAGGTTATGCAGTGAAAATTCCCATAACATAAAATTTCTTAGATAAAAGAAAAAAAAGTGTCAAAATATACTTACAGGTACATGGGCAAGGATAAATTGTGTTAGGAGATCTCTCGCTTCATCAACAGGGTTTTTAGGTTTGCCAGAAGGACTTAAAAATCGTTTCTGCTTTGTTCTTCTCCCTATGTAACTAAAACAAATAAATAAAAAAAACTAAAAAACAAACAGGTATAAATATTAAAGTTCCTATTAAGCGAGGATGTCTTAACATCGAATTATTGATTTGGCGTCATGGGCGAGTTTGTATAAAATACTTTTTTTCTTTCAAATAATTCTCATAGAAAAGGGAATGTCAAGATTTGCTATATTTCATCCAGAATCGCTAACCTGACAAACTGGCACTGTACATGCTAACAATTTAACATGTAAACATATTGTTATTTCTGAACTACTAAAGGTAGGGAAGCTTTATTTATGCTTATGTGGGAAGTGAAGGAAAAGATGTCCTTCACAATCTAAATTTCATCTTGCATTTTTAGTTTCAAACCTTTATGAACAAATTTGGTTCTGTATGAGTATATCTGTCTGTGGTTCATTGTAAGAACAAAACTGCTAAACCATGAGACCATTTTTTTTTTTTTTTAATTCAGACATTGTGCTGGTTGGTTTGTCGATGGTCCCTCATGAATTTCCTATCTGATCAACAGTACCTGCACATGTACAAATCCCATACACAACTTATCTTCAAAGCCACTATTATTTTGATAAAATCAACAAGTAGATTTCCAGACAGCCCCCAATTAATTTCATCACGATCATATCAACAGTAATGCCTGACCATGTGCGAAAGTAAAATCCCATACACAGCTATCTCTCTGAAACCGTTATGCAGGTTGCTTTATAGATGATCCCCTATGAATTTATACAAAACGAATTAACATGTACAGAATGTGAGGAAGCTATATTCCCATCCACTTGGAAGACGTTTAATTTTTACTAAATACATCATCAAAATGTGGAAGGGGGTAGTAAGAATCTCTTGAAATGGTCAAAAAATTATCTGGACCGCAACTTACAAATTGCTGAGGCTGGAACTTGACATTTTACAAAGAGGAATAAAGTAAATGGTTAATTCAAAGTGACCTTTTCCATAATTATGAGTATAAAAAAAAAATGTATAATATAAATTCGCTATTTTCGTGGTCTGCTTGACCAATCAATAAATGACAATTAATTAAGGTTTTTAGTTGAGACAAAAAAAGCTAATGGCACGAGAAGGATTCGAACCCACGACCTTCGGTTAGATACGCTGCTGCTCTACCACCTGAGCTATCGTGACCTCATACATTTAAACTGTTTTAATGTTTTCATTAATACATTTAAAAAATATTACTGTAACATAGAATTTATTTATATTACTTGTTGTGCTTGTTATATAACTATATTAAAAATCTATCATGGATAAAAGCTATTTTTTGCTTTAATCTAAGTTTCAAAATCTCGACGAAAGGGATATTTCTGTAAATTATGCATTCCTACAAAAACTCGACAAAGAAACTGAATTTATATTTTCAAATACATTATCAAAATTATGAAATTGAACCCTGAAACTAATATCAGAGCATGTTGTATAATAAAGTTTTATTAACAATATGTATTAATTTTTTTCTTAAGATTTTTTTTTTTTTTCATTTAATAAACATTTGTTTAATAGTAATACCTTAGCGCTTGTTCTTGTGTAAAAACTCCAGCGGTGTAACATTCTTCAAGCGAGGGTGCAAATTTAAGTAGAATATCCTGTTCTATTCCTATCATTTGCATTATGTGTTGATCTGAGCAGAATCCCATGCCTTTGAAAATAATCGTAATTGGGATTTCCTGTCGCATTGAAATTGAAGTTGATTAAAAATTCAAACATGAACAGACTAATAGATTATATTTACGTCTTGAAGAGAATTGTGTTTTAAATAATATTTTCCTCTTTTCACAATAACTAAAGTCCTTGATTTTTTGTCATGAGTGCTACTGGTGACCTGGCAGCATACACTGCCATTTCTATCCTCTTCGATTATCATTCTATTCCTTGATAATTGTTCTTGGATCAAAATGACCTAAAAGTATAAAATTTTGTTTAAAATTTAATGTAATTACGAAGTGTTTAAAATTTTACCTTTTCGGTTCCTCTGACGATGAAATAACCGCCTGGATCATGCGGGCACTCGTTCATTTTTGAAAGCTCGTATTCCGATTTATTCGATAAGACGCAGTTTGAGCTTCGCAACATAATCGGCATTCTGTAAAAATAATACTTGCAGATTCTTATTGTACGTTAAATAAAAGCCTATTCACCTTCCGATGATAAGATTGCTCCTCGAGACTCTTGTGCTACCTCTTGTATATTCAATATCTACAGTGATCGGGGCGGAATAAGTCAGATCCCTGAGGCGACACTCGTGCGGTGTTGTTGACCTTGTTATATTGAAGCCCTCTTCAATGTCAGGCATTCCAACATAAATGTTCATATATCTAAACATAGAAAAATATTTTAAAAAATAAACTAACACTAGAAACGCGTGTAAGGCGATTGTTTTAAAAATTACTTTAAATAAAACATGGGGTCTGCATCACTCAGTACTTTCTCGTTCGCCTTGACAATCTTTTTAATTTCAACGCCAATGAAATAATTGAACGAATCAATGTGTTGTCGTACAAGTCCTTTAACGTTTAAAAATGCAGGGACTAGCTTCCATTTATCCTGGGAACAAGGAACAATAAAAAAAAAAAAAAAAAAACATTTAAAACATAACCATTATTATATTGAGTGATTCAGTTATAATGCAGCTTAGCTTTCAATGTGTTTATTCTTACAATATAAATTTTTATTTTGATGAAAAGAATTTAAAAGAAATCATATTTGTATATTCAATCTACAATTTGCCTTCAGATTCATAGGCGAGTGTTCACCATGTCTTTTTTCTAAATATTATCTAGTCAACGCTAAGAATAAGAGAGCACGTGACTCTTTTAACAAGATTTAAAAACTGCATACAATCTGGTTATTAGAATTGTCAGTAAAGGTACTTCCACATGAACCAAGGTAACATAAGGAATAATGATGCTGTCTTGTTCTTCTTTTAATTGCGATCTATGTACGATAATTGTTTAAGACAATGATTTATTCTCAGTTATGAGGAAAGCTTCTAGTCAAGCACTTGATAGACACGATTCTGAAAAACAAGTATTGCTAAGTATACAAGAGATTTCAAACTCGGATGCAACCCTTGGGGGTTAGCTTTGGCAAAGCCTTAGTGCCGGTACATGAGCTGAAAACATCCCACTTGATATTATCTTAGCATAATGGCCAGGTCATGTACACCACCAAACCTCTGTTAAGCTGCGTTCCTAGAACTCAGATCAGTTTCCTCTTTTTCATGGATGGGTCTAAGATTGGTGATGGTGTAGTTTATGCCAAGTAGAGAGGCTCCTGCAAAGCCACAGTGTACGTAGAATTGTGTTCAATCTGGTTTATGCTCGGGGTGATTCGAGATGAAGGAGGCTCTATCCATCCTCCCATTCTCTGAATGCCGTTTCAGCTGTGACATATTCTCACTGGACATTAACATTTCTAATTTGTTGAACATGTTGCTTGTTCAACAGCGTAGAATGTTGATTAAGGAGTACATTCGAAACAATAAGATTGGACGAACGCATTTGTGTAATTCCTTTTTTTTCTCTCGATTTGTAATCAAAGTTACAATTTATGAGTACCCTGATGGATTACGAAGTTATTTGTGTTCTATGTGAAATCACGTCACCTGCAATTCTTCGCATCATTTTGCTGTTCGCAGGTCAGATCTTTCCTTTCGGCTGCTCACGACTTCTAATAAGACTTTAATTTGAAGTGTTAAATGTTAAGTAGTGTGGAAAACATTTAAAACCAAGGTTTTTGTAAAGTTTGATTAATTTTCTGAAATAAGTCTGTCATTATACTCTTTAATCTATTGACCCTGGCTAGGTCACTTTATGGTTCAACTTACGTAAATTAAATTAACTTTATCGTCCAATATATGTATATCATATTAATTTAATCTATTTTTCTTCATATCGCATCCAGCTTCAGAGTCAATGTGAAGGAAAAGGCTGTGAGGATCACATATGATCCTGGTGGGAGTATTCCCAACCAAGGACCGGCCCAAGAGTCAGTTAGAAAATAAACTCTGGGGAGAGCGAGATAGAGAGAGTGGTTGTTCCTTCTAATTGTTTTTTCCTACCAAGAGCCAAATTCTTTTATTTTTGTAAGTTTCCTTTTTATTTTGTTATTATTTAAAACTCAAAGTGCTAAGAGAGAAAACGTTATTTTATGTTTAATTTGTTATTTAAAAGTAATATATAATTTATTTATTTATATATTTTATTCGATTGGATCTCATATAATTCCATTCGTTCCTTTCCTCACACGCCGAACTAGCAAAGGTAAGGACCGTTGCTGCCAATTAAGGATAGCCCCTTCTTCCAACACATCTTGGATCTACATCTACACAAGATGTGACATGCTTTTTGAATAGCTTCTTCATAGTGAAAGAAGGCCCTTTAGACGATTGTTCTGGGAATGTTAACAACCCTGGCCACATACTTATGACTTCTTCCATTTTCCAACAATTCTAGCTGAATCAGTATCACTTAAAACTATCACTCAACCAAATTTGAAAATTAAAATTTGTACAACTTAAAAAAAAAATCAAACCACCGGCGAAGAAAGAAAAGTTTCAGAAGAAAACCAATAAAGAATTTATTGACTATTCAACAATTTATTTACAAAATCTAAGCGGAATATTTTATCCGTGTCTTATATACCTCTAGTACTTTAAAAACAGAACAAATATTATTGCAATATAATCAATGTCTAAAAGATAATTAATAATATTTATGGTATCTACCATTTTGCCTCAAAGTGTGTTTTTTGAATTGTATAGTAAAAATAACTCACTTCAATCGGTTTAACAGGATAAACGAAGTCTTTGCCACGGTGTTTACCACCGCCTTTTCCCGAATCGCCCATTATTTCTTGAAAAAATATTCTACTTTGACCGGACCAGTTCACATGTCACCATGTTTTGAACCTGAAAAACACCAGCGAGCAACAGGTTACAAATCATCATAACAATGATGATAACCTTAAGTATAAAAAAATAAATATATATTTTTTAATTGAATGCCGTAATATCATAAAATTAAAATATTATATTAAGAATATTTAATTCAAAAGCTTATTTATCAGTTTGAAAGTAAAAAAAAGTAAAGTATATCTCTTGAATCCTCTACTCTCTAGAACAATACGTAAGCAAAACTGGGAGGTTTCAATTTGACAAATCAACCCTCGTGTAACATAATTGTTGAAAATATTTTAAAAACCAATTTTATTTGTATATAAAACCGAAAGTAAATAAAACCAAATAAAATAACAATTGGTATTCGCTACTGCATTACATAGACAGCTTAAAAAGGATAATCAATGTAAGATCCATTTTTAATATAAATTTGCAATTGTTTTTAATCTTTGGTTTTATTATTATAGATGGTAGTCGAAGGAAGCCTGACCCCTGAAGAAAAGCATCAGCTTATTTGCAGAAACCTCCAGGAAGTCTTGGGTGATGACAAGTTGAAAGAAACCCTTAAAGAGAGAGACGTTAAGGTCTACTGGGGCACTGCGACCACTGGAAAGCCACACATAGCGTACTTCGTGCCCATGTCGAAGATCGGTGACTTTCTTAAAGCTGGCTGTGAGGTTCGTTCATTTGTAAAACTTCCAAGGCGTCTTGATCTGTAGCAGTAGTGTTTTTAAAGGTGACTATTCTATTTGCCGATCTTCATGCTTGTCTCGACAACATGAAAGCACCTTGGGAGGTTGTTGCTTTGAGAACTGAGTACTATGAGCATTGCATTAAAGCGATGCTGACATCCATTGGTGTTCCACTTGATAAGTTGAAGTTCGTCCGGGGTACTGAGTACCAGCTATCGAAGTAATAATTTTAGCCATATATGTGCTTAATATGACAATGACCGACTTTCGTTCAACAGGGAATATACGTTGGATGTCTACCGGCTCAGTTCAGTTATTACAGAACATGACGCAAAGAAGGCAGGAGCTGAGGTTGTCAAACAAGTTGATCATCCTCTCCTTTCTGGATTACTTTACCCAGGTGGGATCTATAATTGTGATTGTATTCAGTAGGTACTACATTAACGTCATCTTGGTTTATGTTATTTCATTATAGCCGAAGGTCGTGCGGTTTGAATCCCCTAAATGATACTAACTTTTTCATTTCAACCATGAACTAACATAAAACAATTTAAATAATTAATTTGATCAATCAGACCACTAAATGTAATGGAGTTATTTCATTATGTTGTTTAATTTTTACAACACAATGTTCATTTATTTATTTGAATTTTTGATATATTTTATTTATTTTAAAGGTACAAATAGGGCCCTTTGCTTGTGCATATATTAGAAATAAATTTAGTTGAATAAATATAGTAAAATATACACCAATAGTAATAAAAGTCTCGAAACTATTTTGATAGTAGTTGCCCCATACATTTTTGAAATTCACAAATACTATGAAATCACAACACCTGATCAATTGGCAAGGATCACTGAAAACCGTCCACAAAGAACAGATCAATTTCCTCTATGCTCTGTTTATGTTAAAAACATTATCAAATGAAAGGGGGGCAGCAAAATGTAATGTACACCTTTGCACCTGTAATGCACAATACTTTGCAACCCTTTAGGCATAGGCTCAATCTTTTAACTAACTTAAAATTACTAGGTCCCCTGTGTTTGTTTCGAAGAGCACTTTTCAGCTTTCATAAATTTATTGGAATTTATAATGATATTTAGGCCTTTTTCGAAATTCTTATACGTTTCAATGTTTGTCTGCTAGTGTTTGAATGAGAGATTGATTTCTTTATTTTATCAGAAATTTTTGTAGTTGTTGGAGCACAAAAATTAAAATAAAAAATAATTTGCAGGGCAATAACTACAATGTCCGAAATCGCAATTTAATAAGGAAAACCTTTTTTAACGACATGTTTTGTGACATTTCTTTCAAACCATCATAGTTTAAACAACCAAGAGGAAATACATGTTTAAATTGTGTATTATCAACTGTTTCAAGATTGTATTTTAAACTTTAATTGCAGGTTTTTTAAAATAAACTTTGTTGCAATTTGTTTTATTTTTATAATCTGAACCAATCACCATCTTTTTTTCATTCATTTTTTTTTTTTAAATATTATTAGCACAATTTTATTTTATGATTGGATAATTAATGTGGATGTGGTTGGTTTTTACATAGCCTTGATTGATTTCCAGTAGAAATTTATTGACCTTTTTTTTATGATACTCTAATTGCAATTTATTCTGTTAGGTTTGCAAGCCCTCGATGAGGAATATTTACATGTTGATGCTCAATTTGGAGGTATTGATCAAAGGAAAATCTTCACCTTTTCCGAGAAATACCTTCCGCAGCTAGGTTATGCTAAAAGAATTCACCTCATGAACCCCATGGGTATTTATTTTGTTGTATTCATTTTTATGAATGAAGTTTGTTTTTTTAAGAAATGTATTTTGCATAGTTCCTGGCCTTGCTGGTGGAAAAATGTCTTCTTCTGAAGAAGATAGCAAGATTGATCTTATCGACTCACCCGCAAACGTTAAAAAAAAGCTGAAAAAGGCTTTCTGTGAGCCTGGAAATGTGGCGGACAATGGAGTATTAGCGTTTGCTAAACATGTTGTTTTTAGTGTTTTAAAACCTGGAGAAAGTGAGTTTTTTGTATTTTAAATAAACTCTATAATTAGCTAATTTTTTTCTTTCTCTTTAGAGTTTTTAGTTGAAAGGAATGAAGAACATGGTGGAAATTTAGAGTTCAGCAACTATGAAGAGCTTGAATCTTCCTTTGCTGCGGAAAAACTCCACCCTGGTGATTTAAAGGCTTCGATTGAATTTTATATTAATAGACTTTTACAACCGATACGTCAAGTTTTTGAAAAGCCTGAGCTTAAATCCCTAGCAGCAAAAGCATATGCACCTCCAAAAAGTAAGCATTTTTGATAATATTGGTTTTTATTTCATTGAATTTTTGTTTGTTTCATTTTAGAAACTGCACCTAGTGATGATGAAGTAAGTCCTTATCGACTGGACATCCGAGTAGGGAAAGTTGTTGAAGTCGCGCAGCATCCGGATGCAGACGCTCTCTATGTTGAAAAAATAGATCTTGGTAAATTATAATTTTATTTACGCTGTAAGGGTTGTATTATCAATATTTTTATTTAAGGTGAAAGTGAACCAAGGACGATTGTCAGTGGATTAGTACAATATGTTCCTAAAGATGAGTTGTTAAACAAAAATGTTGTCGTTTTGTGTAATTTGAAACCTGCTAAAATGAGGGGTGTTTTGTCAGCTGGGATGGTTCTGTGTGCTTCGCAGTAAGATATTAAATTTAAACAGTTAATTTTTACAAACACTAATTTTTACTTCTTGTTTTTTTTTTCAGAGAATCTGATGGTAAGAAAGAAGTAGAACTACTCGTACCTCCTGAAGGTTCAAATCCGGGCGATCGTGTGTTTGTAGACAACTATGAAAACGGTAGCCCTGACGAAGTGTTAAATCCTAAGAAAAAAGTTTGGGATAAACTTCAAGTAATAAACTTAAATTTTGGTTAATTTTTGTTTTGTTTTAACGCTTTATTCTCTTGTTATCGAAGGTTGATTTGAAGACTTCAACGACATGCGAGGCCATTTGGCAAGGCAACAACCTTTTGACATCCAAGGGAAAAGTACTGTGCAAGTCCTTGAAGAACGCACCGATTAAATAAAATATTAATTATTTATTATGCTCCTTTCATTATTGAGATTAAACAAATATGTTTTATATATATGTTTATTGCACTTTTTTTTTTATATTTCACTAATTACCAAAATCGCCTGTTGAAATAATTGAACTCAAGATTCTTAATTTAATAGAAGCAATATACAATTAAATAATATATAATCGTTGTACACAAATTCCCAGTTTAATCCGTCTTCAATTGTATCTTTGTAGGTCCTTGTGAAAGCAACAACCAAAAAATTGATAAAATAGGATTATGTCTCTGTTCAAACAGTCCAAATCTACAAGAAATTTTATACGTTTTGGAAACGGTGCTGTTTTCATGAAACTCGGCCTTTATTCTTCCCGAGGAAAACTATGTTGATTGCCTCTAATTTAACTATTTTTAAGCATTCAGAATAATTGATACCGCATCACTGAATAAGTAAAAAGCTAAGCGACAATAGGTATGTATTTAATTGTGACTTCGACCTACATTATTTTAAGAATTTCTTTGGTTCTAAATGAGTGCAAGCCATGGCACCTTTCGGTCTAGTCCATGAGCTTTGACAGTGATAAGCTTTTTGCTCTCAAAAAAATAAAAGACCCTGACACATTTTGTGTTATTTTATCATTGACGCTTGAAACAATTTCAAGTGATTTTCTATATGGGACCAAGGCATAATAGCCTTAATTATTAGTTATTTGTTGCCTAGATGCTAGCTAAGTATAAGTTTCCCACTGCGACACTAGTTCTCTATACTTCCTAGCAAATGTGTACAGATTAGTGACCGTTAACGGATAATTATTCAGATATCGTGAGATGCGGTCTGGTGTGATGTAGGTATCAGAAAAACATTTTCTTTATTGTGCCAACGTTTCGATCTTTTATTGAGATCATCTTCAGGGCTCAAAGTGTTTGTCTTCTGTGTAATTGTGCCATGTCGTGTTGAGAGTGCCCACTTTGAGCCCTGAAGATGATCTCAATAAAGATAGAAACGTTGGCACGATAAAGAAAATGTTTGTCTGATACCTACATCACACCAGACCGCTCTCACGATATCTGAATAATCTTCTTAGCAAAGTTGTGCTTTTCCTTGTCAGCTTAAAAGTAGTGAATGCTTGCGGATCATCCTGGCTCAAGAACACAGCAGAGATACGCCAAAACCACTCTACATCACCAGATGAGGATTTTCCTCAGGTCTTGCTCCTTCCGAACAGAAACTTTTATTTCGCCAGTCTTCACTGCAAAAAGTAATTTTGTTTATGCACCCACAACATCCTCTTAGTTAATTACCAATGTTTCGCTTAAGACTTATTCAGGTGTATGCTATTTATTCTACGGGGATTGAATTAGCACAACTTCAGATGTATTATATGTACACGGTCATGGAAAAAAAGCCTGTAGCATAAATTAGCTGTTGGTTTAAGATTTGGGTGAGCTTTATATTTACAAAAAATATTGTTATTTAGATAGTAAATAAAAATAGTATACTAGGATTGAAACCAGAATGTTTGCTCTATTGATATGTTTTTTTTTCTTTCTTTTTTCTTTTTTCAAACGAGATTATATGAATCCTCAGGATGTTTTGAAAAAAATTGTATGCCAGGTATAAAAGCAGATAGACAATTCAAACCCAGGACCTTTACCTTACAGTAACGAGCCCTCCCCCCGCAAAAAAAAAAAAAAAAGTATAGGATTAATCATTAATCATGAAATAACAATGCAAAGCTCGCCAAATAAAAATGTTTGGCTTAAAAAAAAAAATTGCATTTAAATAAAAGCATATGTAATAACATCGAAAAAGCTTAATAATATCACTCAAACTCGTGGAATTTTTTTTATTTTTTTAACTTATTCACCACTTTTTCCTCGAGATGTTCAGATCAGCACTCGACCACTCATCAGTCTTTTTATTATTTGTGGGAAATGTTCCCCTAACTCAATTAGGCAATAAAATGACTCATGAGTGGCATTTGATAGGGTGAATTTAAAATAAATAAATAAAAATATAATAAAGTTTAAAAAAAAGTATTTTTGCAAAAGAAGAGAAGAACGCAATGTTTCATTTTTTGTTATTGATATTTGACGTGTTAATAACTGTTATACTATGGTTTAAATATATTTTGAATATCATACAAGAATAATTAATCAATAATAGTAATAATTAATTATTCTTTTCATGTAAGGTCTTCGTTCGGTATTCGAACCCATGATCTTCGCCTCAATTCACAGCTGTTTCAACAACTTGAGGTATCGTTAGAGAAGCGAAGTATTGAGCCAAAGGTTGTGGTTTCGAATCCCGCTCGTGGCACTAATTTTTCCATTTGTACACCTTACATAAAAAGATTAAATTAATTGAAAAATATAATTTGGTCAATCAAACCTCTAAACGTAATGAATAGTAATAACGCCCAACTTGTCAATGTAATCATAAATATTTTATTCTATGCTTGTATTTTATGTGTTAATGATTGTTATACTATAGTTTTAATATATTTTGTATATTGTAGAAATATAATTAATTAATAATAGTAATATTATTTGCCCCGTCTGTCAATGTAATTATAAACAATTTGTTCCATGCTTTGTAGTAGTATTTTATGTGTTAATAATTAGACTATAGTTTGTATATTTTAGAAGTATAGTTAATTAATAATCGTAAAAATTCTCGGCTAGCCTGTCGTATGTCATCACTGAAGTTTCTGACGTCGATTGTACAGGGATTGGGCCGACATGTTCAACATGTAGCCGTTGTGCTTCGCGTTGCTTTTGATGATTGATGCCAGTCGCAAGAGCAAGACGTCCAAACCCCAAACGCGGTTTTGGACTGGTACATTCAACGCATTTCAGAACCTGGCGTATCGTTGAACGTCCCTGGTAGACTTGCAGGCTCTAACGCACTCGGCTAGAAAAGAAATCATGAGCAATAACAGCAGCACCGCGCTTTTCGCCTGCTCCAAGTGCTTCACAAAGCATCCATTCGAAGAGCTTTCGTCCGGACAGCAGCTTTGCAAGGTGAGCCTTCTTCCGCCGCCTTGGCTTCTTGGGGATTTTTTTTCCCCCCAAGCGGGTTTTCCTTTCGATAAGAATACCCTCCCGTCCCGACGGGGGAAGCGGCCCCGACGCCTACCAACGGCGAGAGAGCCGACTCGGTTGATCAAGAGAGTAAACAATCATTGAGCAAGGCTTCCTTTTGAATACTGCAAATCTTTTACATAGAATTCTTGTTCAAAAATGAATTTAACGTGATTAATAAGAGCAAACGACCCGTGATTTTTTTTTAATTACACAAAATAGACGTTTTAATTTATCCAAACAATCAAAAAAAAAAAAAACAAAAAAAAAACAGGATACAGTATTTTATTTTTTGTTTAATTTATGTACTATTCTAGTTTTGATGTGCCTAAGATCTCAAAAACAGAAATTTTGTAAAAATTAACCATTTTTAAAAATTTGTATTCATAATGCAATATAATAACAATTATTTTAATTTTAGTGGGCGAGATTTAATGTAATTTATTTGTTGGAACGAATGTCAGTGATATTTTGGATAATTGAGGCCAAAATGTTTGTTTTGCAATTTTGCGGTTCAAAGCTTTTGGCATTAATGGATTTTTTTTTTAACTGGTCTTTTTTGTAAATACATTTTCTTAAACCATATGTGTATACATAAAAGACACAATCCTGACACTTGCATTAATTTATTTGCCATAATGAGGTATAAAAATTAATAGTTGACTTAAAACAGAAACAAAACAATAACTTTACCTTTATAGGGTGTTAATCTTTGCCAGAGCTATGTATCAAGTTAGTTAATTGTTTTTTTAAAAATAATTTTCTTTGATGCAACAATAAATTTGAGTAAGCAAAGTTAAAAATGTGTTTTTAAGTCGAGAAGGCCTCATTCGGGCAGATTCTTTGACCAACAACGAATGTACTGTCCATTATATAGCCCATGACCTGGGAGTGTTGCACTCTGCCATCCCCGATAGTCTACAGCAGTTTAGGACCACCAGAAATCTTGATCGAAGAGAGGTAGTGGTTGACTGTGATGTACGATGGCTAGTGACAATCATTTTATTGCTCTTTGCGCACAATGGAACCATCATTTAATGCCTTTCTGGATAGTCAACTCTAAATTTCTCCAAGTCTCTAGACATCCTATATTAGGTCCCTCACTCTACTGAAGAGGCATCAAGTATCGAGGAGACTTCGGAAATCAATGTAGTAGCGTTGTTTTGACAGATGAGTGCCGGTTTTGCTCATGGAAAACCGATGGCCAAGGCGTGGATGTGGAGAATGCTTGGCTTCAAATACAATGGGTCAAGGCCTTTTCAAAGACAGTCAGTAATGATATAGGGTGGAATCAGTTGTCACCCGTTACTTGGAGGATGTTGGGATTACCAAAATGAATTGGTTCCATGTTAGTTTTTGGTCAGTATACCACTAAATCTAATGGATTTATTAAATAAATAATAAATTGTTATCTAAATTGAAAAATTACAAAAAACGTGTTAATTTATACAATATCAATTGAATAATAAAATGATTAAATAGATTTAGGATAAAACAAACGATGCTAAAGAGCCAAAACTTTTTTTGCGAAGGATTAAATATGTTAAACCCTTTGGGACCAATGTATAGAAAATGTGTACATTTAGCCTAAGGATATTCAAGTTGTCCAATAAGTCCAACTTAAACATGAAATACTTCCCAAAACAAAATATACAGATTGTAGACCAGAATGATCATGGGGTGGTCAAACTAATTTCGTACATTACCCAGGCCATCCCGCCACTTATTATTTACACTTATATTACAAACGTTCAGTGAAATAGTAATAATGAGGTAGTCCATTGTGAGAGTATGAAAACCATATCACATACTAAAACTATGTTCGGAAATGTGGGAAAAATTGGTTTTTGGCCTTGTTCTTTGAGTTCAAATTCAGGGCTGGTTAAATTGAACCTGTAATCTGTCCCATTGATGAGTCCCTGTGTCAACGCCTTAACCCTTAAGTTTGAGCGCAGTCCCTAAAGTTTGTCTATATAATTGTTTGCAAATATATTTTATTTATAACTACGATTAATTGGTCATGCGGACCACGAAATTATGGAATTCGACGATTTAAATTGAAATGTTTAAAATGAAAAAACTAAAGCACTCTGTGGCCATTTCATTTTTCGTCGAGAATCCGATTACAAAACATTTGAAAAAATGCCAAAAAAAAAAAGAGGGGAAATTCAAAAGGTTAAAACTCAGTTTAATGTATTTTACATTATTACATCGTCCACCCCAACAATTGGCGTATATCTGCCAGTATATGTCACAAAACTACAATTTCGAGACCACTACTCGGAATCGTTCCCGTTCCATATTCTCTTTATATTTGAGCGGAAAGAAAGACAAAAAAAAATCATTCAAAACTAAAATTTCAAACAATATTTAAAAAAAAAACAGTTTAATACTTGTTTGAAAATGACAATTTTTTCATCACTTTATAAATATGATGAGTGATTAAAGGGAAAACGTTAATAATAAGATGAAATTATTATTTTTAGAGTATACTTTGAATCAAATGAGGCATTAGGCATTATACTACAATGACAAATATATCATAAAAATTATTTAAAAATTTTATATGTTCAACTAAAGAAAAATTCGCTAGTTTTTGTGGTTCGCTTGACCAATTAATATCTTTCAATTAATTAAGGTTTTTAGTTGAGAGAAAAAAGTTGAAAAATGGCAAAAAGGAGGAAAAATTCAAGAGGTGGGGTTGAGATGGGAAGTTAGTGTCCGAGTGGATCGAGGTCACGATAGCTCAAGTGACAGAGCAACGGCGTATCAAGACGAAGATCGTAGGTTCGAATCCCGCTCATGACACTGACTTTTTTTTTATCTCAGCTAAAAACCTTAATTAATTTAAATATATAAATGTTTCAAGCGGACCATGAAATTAATCAATTTATTTATAATCATTAGAAAAGAATTTGTAATATCTTACAAGACCTGTTTGTTTGTAATTCTATAATTAGTTCTTTTGAGTTAGGTTGTGAATCACGGTTTTGTAGAATTGTTATCAAATAACGAATTTTGTAGCCTGAAGATATTGAGATATTTTGTACAAATGAAATTTGCTCGCGCTTGAACACTTAAAGATTTTTTTGTAAAACAGAATTTTGAATTGGTCAACTTACTTTAAACTTGACTTAGATCAAAACCGACTCCAAGAAAGAATAAATACAAGGGTTTTTAGAAATTCAGTTAAATCCCTTTTCTTTCATTAAACGTTCACAGGGACTGTGTTCTTGTCTTTGCTGATGACTACTTTCCTAATGTCTAAATAAATGCTAATTCTAATGATAAAATTGACAGTATCCAAGTGCAATGCTTGGAAAATATTTTATATAGTAATGTTTGAAAGTTTGTACTTTTTTATTGAAACAATTTTATTGGTTTAGTAGACCTATTGGATGTTTAGGATTGTAGGAAAGCAAAATTATTTTTGCAAACTAGTAACTGCTAAATTTTAAAAATTTGACATTTGACCTTTGGATTTTTTATTGCAGGAAAACTGAATAGTTTAGTAAGTAGATTTAATGTTTATTGTTTAACTAACTTTATTTGGCAGTGACAATTATGAATTGTGAATAAATGAAATTGTTGAGGCTGATTTATTTGTTCACAGGACTGTCGTGGGGCTTTCCCAGTAGTAAAATGTACTTATTGTAGATCAGAATTCCAGCAAACAAAGTAGGTAGTACCGTGTTTTGATTTTAATTTCCAAGTTTCACAGCTTTCTTTTTTATCGCTCATTTTTCCTACCAATAGTAAAACTAGTACAAGCACTATTTGCACCAAGTGTGAGCATAATGTGAAGCATTTTGGGAAGCCCACTGCCTGTGAGTACTGCAACATAATTGCAGCCTTCATAGGGAACAAATGTCAAAGGTGTACCAATTCCGAACGAAAATACGGCCCGCCCGTCACTTGCGAGCAGTGCAAACAGAAGTGCGCTTTCGACAGAAAAGATGACGACAAGAAGGTAACATTTGAATATTTTACAATCCCGTCAGTTTGGTATTACATATTAGCATGTATAAAAAGAGTTTCAACCCTTTAGACAAATTCATTGATTTATCTAAATTTTTGTTTTTGTCCATTCATTTTTTGTATTTTATGTGTATATTAGAATCGCTTTAATTGTTCCTTTTAACATCTTTTTCAGGCAGTATTTTTCTACAGTCTGTACTGTTCTAAATGGCTTCATTCTTCTGAATAAAGCTTTTTCTGGGGCTTACCCTACTTTTTACCCCTTCAGGAAATGCTTTATTTGGACGACTCATGTTGGGTGATAGGCAAATCTATTTGGTTTTATTTTATGTGTATTTTCCATCATTTGTGAGGCTTGGAACTTTTAAGACTAATTTTTTTTTATTACATATGTGTTTTAATTACAAACAATTTTTTTCCAGTAAATAACCTTATAATATATTAAGTTTCTAAGATATTTAGTTTTAATATTGTTGTTTGCCTCTTAATAATGGTATCATATGTTGAGATTATCTTTTGAATTAATAATTTTATTTAAATATTCTTTTTCAGTCACCCTCCCAAGATCCTTCCTTTCCAAGTTCTCCTTCCTCGATCAAGTTGAGTACACTACTCATATTGTACATTTTAAGTTTCTGTATATCTTAAGTATTTGATTTTTTTTGTTATCTAAGTTATTATATTTAAGATAAAAATGAATAGTGTTTTGTTGTGTGAAGTTATTCAGTATGGTTGGTGCAAATCATTAGTTGAACGAGTGTTTATTTGATAATTATAGGTTGACGGAAAGCTGCTATGTTGGCTTTGTACGCTTTCATACAAAAGGGCCTTGGCGAAGACAAAACAAACCGAATCCGAAAGAAGGGCACAGCTTAAATTGTCTTCTCGGCCGAGTAAAAGCAGAGACAGGTGAGACAATTAACAGCTCGAAATTGTTTTGATGCATTTCGTTTTGTTTTGTTTAAAGGCTTAGGGGGCACAGCAAACGGCCGAATCGAGTTGACGTGACAAAAGTTGACATAAGCCGTCATGATTCGAACGATTCGAGTTCACTACCTCCGGCGACCAAATTGGCCAGGACTGGAAACCACAGGCTGCCAGGTGATGTCCTTGACCCGCACTCTTCCGATCATGTTGTTGCAATGACACAACTGAAAGAACAAATGGCCTCAATGCAGAAACAGTTGGCCCAGAAGGATGCTTTGCTTCTATCAAAAGACAAGCAGGTACGAGCGAAAGTCTCATTAATTTCTGTCACAAAAATAAAGGTTTTTTTTTTTTTAATTTTTTTAGATAACAGAATTGAAAGCCAGCCACTTTACAAATGAAACAGAACTTCGTAACAAAATGTTAAATTCAGAAAAGGAACATGAAAAGAAGGTCGAATCGATGTCTATTAAAATCAAATCCCTCCAGAAAGAAGTGGCGACGCTCACAAAATCAAACAGAAGGAATGCTCTCAAAGAAAACAAACTGAACAAAATTGACAATAACAATGACACAGCAAATAGTGGAAGTGGTACAGACAGTCCATTGCCTTAACATATTTATTTCTTTTATTCTTCAAGCAATGTAGAGCTGGCTCTCAATATTTTATAATTAATCTAAATTTTTTTTTTTTTTTCACTTTTAAGACTACTTTTCGGATGCTTATACAAATTTTTAGCATATATTTTTTGAAACTAGATTGTTTTTATACAATGATAAAATCTAGATGAACATTTTTATTTTAGCTCAAAAGTGTAGACATATTTTAAGACATTCATTGGAGTTTTAAAATGAGGAATTTCTTTCCTTTAAGAGAAACCTTGTATATGTATTTTGAATAAATGTGATCGTATTTGTATTTTATCAGTATATAATATTGTTTTTATCTCTGTAAATACTTTTTTTTTTTAAATAGCATTACTTAAATATTAATAATCTGGTGTTAATTTTTCATTGTGTAATTATTATACATATGAGAGATAGTTTCAAAAAATTGTAAATAAACAAGTCTTGTATTTACATCGGACTTTGGCCCTAATTTCCTTTGTCCATAAAAACGTTAAAATTTTACTATTCATGTCTAGAATATATTTCTTATTTTGGCCAAAATTGGCTGTTTAGCGCGTTCCGAATACATTTGGAATTAACTACCTCAATTATTAAGTTATTGTGCTTAACATTTACACGCGAGTTTAATTTAAGTCGTTGACTTGCAATTTGTCATCAGTGTTCGTGGATTCAGTTTAGGACGTTACAATTTTTTTTTTTTTTAAATTTTTTTTATAAAGATTTTATTTAGAAAATATTTTTTAATCATATTCTTTTGTCTGTGTAATATTGAATTGTATAAATTATTTGCGGGGTCATTACTTAAGTTAAAATTTAAAAACTGATTTTGAACGGGTCTAGTTGTAAAAACGAGATCATATCACTATCTGCAATCTTATCTGAGCTGGTTTGGTAGTAAATAGTTATAGATTTGAGAGTTTGTACTTAGTTTTGTTTAAATGTTGTAGTTAATTTTAAAACAGAAATAACAATAAAAATTATATTTCCTGGAAATGACATGTCAGTATTTTTCTGAATCTTTTTTTCCCCCTAGTTTTTATTCGATGTTTGTGTCTTATAAAATGCACTATATTAGTGTTTATTTATTTATTATAATTGTTTAACTATTTGTTTTATAACTGATAAGTATTGTACTTAGTACGAATAATTATTTTGAAAATACTAGGAAAACGAAAGGCATTATAATAAAAAGAAATTAGTTTCAAATATTTGTTTCCTCTTGTGAAGTAATCAAATGGGAAATGTAAATAAATGATTATATAAGATTAGCTCAATTCGTTTGGCCTGTTTTTCTTCTCCCACTTGTCCGTATCGGGCTGAAGGCATTGACCTTATTTCCAATAAACCCACACTTTTGTAACCTTTTGAATTTTCAGCACAAACTAAAGTGTTCTAATGACCCAAAGATGGTACTTCAGTTCAGCTTCCAACATCTGTTCAAATACCCCGTCGACGCTGTTATGTCATCCTATATTGATATTCATAAGCATCAGGATGACTGTAAATCAACTAAAGATCTTGGAACAACGATGGAAGGTATGTTTATCGATTATTTATATGCATATGTAATATGGCTTGATTGTTGGACAATTTTTATAGTTATATTCTATAAAAAATGATTGGGCTTTGTACATGTGCACTACACACAAGAATGGCACAATTATATAGAAGACAAACATTTTGAGTGAGTAGAAATACTTTGAATATAAAAAAAATATATTTTGCCTTGTATAAATTCACTTTTTTTCACATCCTACATGTATTTTTTAAAGTAAACAATGTTTGTAAATCCCAGGCCCTGATGACGATCTCAATAAAGATCAAAACGGCACGATAAAGAAAATGTTTTTCTGATACCTGCATCACACCAGACCGCATCTCACGATTTCTGAATCAAATTTAAATTAGTTTTAAAAAAAGTTTATCAACAAATTGTGAACGTTTGGATTTTGTTTTTACTTTGTTCTTACACCCCATTACATCCCAGTGATGCTATAGTGTATAAATTTAAGCTGTATTGCTAACCTACGAACATACAATTTTTTCCTTTCTGCACCCTTCGTGGGTCAAGTAATTCATTTTGAAAATGCAACTCCATCAGTACTGAGTACTTCCAGAATTTACAAGCATAAATATATTTTTCAGTTTTTTTTATGACTGTTTACAACTGTCATATCAACCCTCGAGAGGCTGGTGTTTTAGAACAAAGCCCAATTGTAAATGTCGAATTTGAAAGCTGGGCCACTGGGTTTGAACCAAGAACCCTTACTGTGACGAGTGCCAGTACAATAGCGCCCCTCCATAAGTGAATTTTTGAATACTTTTACGTTTAATTTAAACAAATAATAATTATTTGTATTTTTGGTCAAATATCTTTATACGGTGGCAATATTTATTCGTATGTACTCGTATGGCTATGCTGGGCAGTATGGCTCGTAGGGCAATACATTTTCCAACACAAATGTTCATAATTTTTTTAAATTCAAATCAAACTGAAATAAGTCAACGCTGGGAAGGCATTTTATTGGATTTTCAGTCAAAATTTGTAAACCAATAGATTGACAAAGTAAACCGACTATCGTATTATGTGCCTTCTAATGTTTGATTTTTTAAGCCTTTAATAATTTAACCCCTGGGGTAAGTCCCCAATATACCACGGAAATTGTTTTGGACAATGAAATTTTCTTTTTACACCAGTCAAATTCATAAAATCAGGAAGGTCCAAACGTTTTTCCACGGCCGAATTAAAACTCTTTTGCTAGTTTGGCAGTTGAAATATTTTGCATACAGCGTTTGGAACTTATTAAAAATCAAACGGAAAAGGAAAATCAAACTATTTCTTTGAAAGAAATGAAATAATTTGTAAGAATTATTATTCACGGCGGATACGATACAGTGCCCGTGTAACAGAATAAATTGCCCAATCTATCAAATTTCGTTAATAATACTAATGAGAAAAACATGTTTGTAACTGCATCAAAATTCCTTCATTCTTCAGACAATTTTATAATCTCAAACGACAAGGGATACAAAGTAAGGGAGCTTATGATTCAATAAAGAAAAACTGAATAAAATTTCATAACATTACAATATTTATTCAGATAATTTATTTTTATTATTTAATTAATATTTATTGTGTTATTTAATTACTAATTATATGTATTGATAATTGAAAAGGAACTTATAGTTTAGCTAAAAATTATTGTACGTTGTTTTCTATATTTCTATAAATCAGAACTTGGTATTTTTTAAATTTCTTTGCTCCCATTTGCCCAGCTTAGTCGTAGCAGGTCTAATTATCGTGAAATGACAAGGGATGTATTAAAAAAAAGTATTTTTCTTAATTATCTTAGCCCACTCACAAGACTGTAAAGTTTCTATAATTAATTGTATTTTTTAGTAGGTCTTGGTTGAGATGAAAAAGCAAGCGTCATGAAGTGGGATTTGAACCCACCAGCTGACGGAACGAAGTGATTTTTCATCCCAACCAAGACCTTCGATTAAAAAAAAAAATGGTTTGTTAAAACAATTAATACAGTCAATTATGATACTAAATAAAAATATGGATTAATATATTAGATTTATTAATTTAAAAAAGAGAAAAAAATATTAAATACAAATTGATTCGCAGGACCAGATATGGAGTGTGTGAGAAGAAAACTAACATTAGAGAACTTTTTTTCATCTTTTTTCCAAAGAGTGAGTATTTATTTAATTGGAAAGTTTGTGGCTTTACATTAACAAAAACAATATGCAATTAATTTATATTTTAATAATATTAACTGGAAATAGATTTCATCCTACAATCTATAAGAATACTTTGATGTTATTTGTTCTTGTTCTTGTCTTTCTGCGTTAAAAAAAAAAAAGTTATAGTTTAAAGCTTTTGGGCAAGTTAAGCTGTATTAACGAAATACAGCGATGAAAAATGGAAAAGCCGAATTGGTGGAAAAAGTGGTTCATAAAAGTGGAACCTCACAAGGGCAACCATTCAGACACAAAAAGACACACACACACACACACACACACAGAGAAAGTTGAAAACATCACTTATAAAGTTTCTGCATTCATTGTGCAAAGTTGTATTTTGATAATTTATTCTTGGTCACCATATAACAGAATAAGTTAAAATAGGCAATGAATAAAATTTAAAAAGTAGTTTAAAATTATGCAGAATGTAAATATTTGGAGGAGTGGGAGAGATTTTGAAATATCTGCTTGTTCAAACATGTTTGTTCCCTCAAAATAAGGTCCGCTCTGCTTTTAAACCTAAGTCAGTTGAGTCCCAAAGCATAACATATAATTTAAACAATTTTTCACTTTCTTATTTTTTGACTGGGCTTCCAACATCTAGGGCATTTCAGCCCCCAACTAAGTCTATTTACCCTTTCAAACACTACATTCATACACAAAAATACATCAATATAGTACACTCACTCCGTTTGGTCAGTGGAGTACTTGATATTCCTCCATCGAATTATACTCAAACTAATCTAGATTTGGGTCGATGGACTTTTATAAGTATTCCGCCAATGACCCCAAACAAACACTCATATCCTCTCAACGTTGCAGGGGTGATGATGACGTTATATTTCACCCTCGCCCCTCATCATTCACGCTAATAAATACATGCACTCAGGCAAAACATATAAGACATATATAAAAAAAAGTTTTCCATAAAAAATGGAACAAGGGACTCTGAAATTCACTAGCGTGTTTGAGAACTTTTCTTAAATCTGGCAGCGTGCCTACACGCTCTCTGTATGGAGCCAAGGCATGACACGCCTCTATTATGTGGGACACATCGAGCAACCTTTCTCTGCATAAGGACCACCTGCGAAGGCTTTGGCCAATCCACAGTCAGGTGAGGACGATCCCTTGTCTCCTGCTTAGGTTCTTTGAGGGCCATCTACCGGTCATGCTTTTGACTCGCAAGAGCCTCTCCACCAACTCCGCCCACTGATCAGAAAGGTGGAAAAAATGGGCTTTCGCCACCTTGTCCACACGTTTGTTACCCTCCAGGCCGACCTGTCTGGGAATCCAGACAACAACCACCGTTTTGCCGAGAGGGGTCCACAGAGAACCTGTCGCATATAGGGAATCGGTACATACGAGCAAGGCTGAGCCCTCCTCGGCCTGCACCGCCTTGAGAGTGTGCTAAATCACGTACAGCTCTGCCGTGTATATGCTGCAACGACCAGAAGGTGGCCACTCCCTCACTATACAAAGTGCACACCACACCATTACTGGTCTTGGACCCATCTGTAAAAATCAGACGAAAACCAGCGTTCAAGGAACATAGCCTTGTAGAGGTATGGCGGCGTACATAATTTGGGCAAGTTCGCCAGATCATCGTGGACAAGTACAGCCGGAAAGGTCCAGGGGTGTCAGCCGTTGGCCCAACCGAAGCACCAATCCGGTCAAGGACTCACTGAAGCACTCTCTTATTCATTCTCAAATAGGAGAGAACAGGGTATTGCTGGTCAAACCACTCGTTTTACATTTTACAAATTTTATAATTATTAAAAAAAAAAAAAAAATTAAAAAACGGTTGTAGCAACTGAACTAGAATAATTTTCTCACTGAATCACAGATTGTCAACTTTCCACCTCAATTAAGGAAAATGAGGCAATGTGAATTATTTAAAGTGACCAGCAATGCCCCTTTCTCCCCTACATTAATTTCTGGAACCTTTACTCAAACCAAACTGGTTCCAGATATTTTCTTACATTCGGGTAAATGAATACATCCATCTGCACAAACATATAACAACCATGGTTTTAGGAAAAGATTAATGATCAAGGACAATACTTATAATTGTTATTGGTGGCAAGAGACATATCTTAAAGTGTTAGGTAAGGATATGGAACTAAAATTCCTCAAAAAAGTACATCAGTACAGCTCAGTAATTCACATATATGGGACCTTCCATAATTAGTAACAAATGAAAAACATGTAGGCTTGGTTCAAATTTGTGTCAATGTGTGAAACATAATTTATATATTGGAATTTTGATAATATTTTAATAATGATGTAATATTATTATTTTACATTAAGGCAAGAATCCATTCCTTTTAATCTCTTTTTAAACTTTTTTCTTGTACAAAACTGTTAACACAAGCCATAAAAAAATTTCAGTTAAAACTCCTTAAGAGAGATACGATTGAGATATATGAGGAGGTATGGTCATACGCAGCTGAAAAACAATATTGGGTCAGAACGAGAAACGTCTCGTGGGAAAATGAGCTATCCATCGCTAAAACTGTATACGTGAGCCAGCACCGTAACAATCACAATTGGTAAATAATTCAAAACCAAACGAACAGAAATTCACGCCGATTAAATGTCCGACACTTTATTATGATTTTGTAGGACCGTCTGGGACGAAACGACGGTAGTGGATCTAGGATATTTTGGAAAAATGGGCTTAGCGCTCGAGTTCTACCTGAAAAGGAAATTGGAAAAAAATTCACTGAGAGATATAGAGATTATGAGTAATATAATGAAAGACGGCGAATGAAATTCAACGTGCAGTGCCGTGCAACGATAAAGAAACTCTCTAAAAAGAAAAATTACAGACACAAATTACGAAATATGTACATACCAAGCAATTGTGTGAAAATTAATCAATGTAATACTATATGATTATTGTTTAATTTCATGTAATACAAGTTCTTTTATAATAATATAATCATCCCACTGACTATTGATAATTTGAGACTGGGGATACTAAATCAGCTATTTTTATTTATGTATAATTTACTTTTTATTTCGGCAAAGAATGGAATCACCCATTATTCATTAGTTCTTATTAAATTTAAAAGTTTCTAAATTAGTTTTAAAAAAATAGCACATTGGTCTTATGATACCAAATTAGCCAAAGGACTTTTCTTAACTTTTTGTAATTTAATTTAAATTAGGAAAACGGTTAAAATTCAATGTGATATGACTCCTAGACGATCATGCCACATATGACTTTTACTGGTACCATGTAAAAAACGTATCAAACGTAGGTTTATTTTAACATAATCACAAATCATGACTAATCGTGTGATTTATGATTGCGGCGCATGCCGAATTGATCATAGATTCTTAATTCTGATGGAACGCCTGAGTCCAATTGCGGGGACTTCTGCTGAAATTTATCGGTAAAAAAAAAACACGACCTTAAAATTAACCAGTCTTTCCTCTAGCCGCCTTTTAAGAACACTTTCAATTTGCTTGATGTTCCCACATATTATTTTTGTATCAGAATTTCATCTAAGAATGCTTACAGCAATTAGTTCTGGGACCGCAGCACTCAAAGAAAGAGAAACACCTTTAATTTTCAAATTCATTTGAGATAATGCACATTTTTAAGTTTTTGTATAAAAAGTTTATTTCTAGAGTTTAAAAAAAAAAATTATGTAATTAAATATGAGTATTATGTATTTTACATATTAAACTACTAATTATTATACAGCGAAAAATGCAAAATACAAAAATGGTTAAATATAAATGTAAGTTTATATTTTTTGTTTTTATGTAGGTTTATCATATTATTATGAACTATTTCATTTTGTTCAACTTTACATTTTATAAAATTATATTCAAACATTTTTTTCTGTATAATAATTATTTAAAGATATAAAATACATAATATAATTACACTTGTTTATTTCCTTAACATTAAAAAAATGTATTTTTATTTTGCAATACTTCCTTAGCAAAAAAAAAGTCATGATTATTTTCTATTTTATTAACTTGTTATATTCTCCCTTTTTGTTAACTAACGTGTGTAAATTATAAAATTCCTTAAAAAAAAAATAAAATCGAATAAATGTTTTTTTGTTTATTTTACATTTATATTTTATATATAAATCTGCTCCTTAGTTAAAAGTAAGACTGCAAAATGACGAGAGTGAAAATGCCGGGAAATATCTGCGTTTTTCCCTGACTGCCAGTCCCTAGTCAAATCCTCGGACTGTTTTGCCAGGTTGCCACAAACCTGGCTCAAAAAAAAATTGATGGAACGGCCGACTCACAGTTCAAGTTTGCGTTTGGATGCATGATGGAACAAATTTTACATAATATAACAACAGTGGCTACGATTCAAGATTAGACAACTGTCAGCTCACAATTTTGACATTAATTTATATGTGATATATTTACTAATTACTTTAAAAGGCTTGTCATATGTGTGATATCTATGATAAGTGATTTATTGAGCAAATGTGTAACTGGAGTGAGATATCGTTTAATGATATTGCTCCAATTACATCAGGTTGTTGAACTTATAATTAGTAATTTTTTTCTGAAATGCTATCATGTTTTTGAAAAAAAAAAATTTTTTTTTGTACATTTTCAACCACTTAGGTGGTAAACATAATTCGATCTTATTTTAGAGTACAATAACCTTTAAAATGATGTAGAAAATAGTAAGGAAAAAGTAAATAAACATTATATGTAAATATCTGTTATAAAATAATTTAGTCAATAAATTATGCATATAGTGTTTTTTTTTCTTAAGAAATGGAAATTTGACCTACCCATCGCTATGTCAGGGCTTATGCCTATTTGCTCCCTATAAGGGGCCAAGGCTGACACTCTTCAGTCAGATGTGACAGATTGAGCAAATGTGTGGTGATTAGTGACCATTGGTCGATGATTATTCAGAAATTGTGAATTAGAAATTATTGGTTAATAAAAAAGTTCTAATTTCTACACAGAAAGACAAACACTGAGTGAGTAGAAATACTTTGAATATAGAAAATATTTTTTGCAATTAATTACAGTTTTTAGTTGATATCAAAGAAAGTCAACTGCACGAGAGGGATTCGAACCCACGATCTTCGGCTTGATACACCGCTGCTCTACCATTTGAGCTATCGTGACCTCGATCCACTCGGACACCAACTTTTCATCTCAACCGCACCATTTTTGAATTTTCCCTCCTTTAGGCCATTTTTCAATTAGTGAATTTAATGATTTAAAATGATGTATACTTCACTAAAGCTCTCCGTGCCCATTTTATTTGTCGTCTAGAAGCCAATCTGATTACACGACATTTGAAAAATGGCAAAAAGGAGGGAAAATTCAAAAATGGTGCGGTTGAGATGGGAAATTGGTGTGGCTTGAGGTCGCGATAGCTCAATTGGTAGACTAGCGGCGTATCAAGCCGAAGATTGTGGGTTCGAATCCTGCTCGTGCCATTTAATTTTTTTTATCTCTATCTAAAAACCTTAATTAATTATAATATATTAATTGGTCAAGCAGACCACGAAATTTAATATTTTTTGCATCGTATAAATTCACTTTTTTCCACATCCTATATGTATTTGTTAAATTTAAACAATGTTTGTAAATCCCAGACTCTGAAGATGATCTTAATAAAGATCGAAACGTTGGCACAATAAAGAAAAGGTTTTTCACCAGACCGCACCACAATTTCAGAATAACACTGAGCAAACTTTCTCTACAAACCAAACACCTACATCGAGGTTTTAACCCAAAAGTTGGTGTCTGTGTGTCAGTCAGGTATAGGAAATTGTTAAATGATTTTCCTGTGAAACCTAAACGTTTGAGGAACCAACAAATTATGTTATGCAATCACACCTTATATTTTCCATTAAATTTTTTTTTTACACTTTAGTGGCTTTTTTTAAACATTATATTGATAACATTCGGACCAAAATAGATCATGATAGAATAGTGGGCAAATAAGTCAAAATTGTGTTCTTGAGGTTTTTAGGTTACAAAAGAACAGAAATAAGAAGAATGAAAATTATAATTGATCTTTACAAATATACATTTAAAAAAATGTTATATTCATAGGATACATTAAATTAACAACAGAAACAAATTATTCTAACATATCCCGCCAGTATTGAATTTTTTCTTTAACAATCTTGTTTTAATATTGGCCATAGTACATATCATTACTTATATGATTATAAAGAATGATTATTTGGGGGGGGGGGGGATTGGCCAGAAATAACAGAGCTTACAATGAGAAAACAACCGGTTTGATACAGCGATAATGCAAGGAGCGTAGAAAAACATGATTCGCATAGAAAACGATTTGTGTGTGGACGTCGAGCCTTCTTTCCCCTCACACATTTAATTTGAATGCCAAAAAACAGTAATTGAAAGGATTCTTTTAGAATTCAAAAGAAAATGACAACGCAAAGACATGGCTATCTTTATTTTCACTAGATAAAATAATTTCAAAGTAATTTAACAAATGCTTACATATCTAATGGAAGACATTTTTGTAAAACAAGGAATGTTATACTCAATTAAATACCCACTAGTTATAATAAAAATATAACAATATTATTTACCTTATATTATTATTATTTTAAGGAATGCATAATTTAGACAGTCTTTGACACATTGAAGCTAATTATTTCTAAACAATTTTTTATTATTATTATATTTAAAGGGTTTTGTATCATAATTTTGTCAGTCCTATTGCCAAATTACTGTACAAACAATACTATTCTATTGAGATAAAATACATTTTAGTCTGAAGACCCTGGTTTACCAGGCAGTACTTGTTTAAAAAAAAAATATTCTCTCAAGATTAGATTGTTTGTTTTTAATTTATTAATCAATACTAAGTCAGTTATGGGAAAGGAGGGATAAAAATATAGTGAAACACCTCTATAATGGACACAGACAGGGAGTAAGTTTTTTGTCAGTTACTGATAGGTGCCAGGCGCATGTTCAGCAGAGGTTTAAAATAAATAAAACAAATATTTACATTCAAAACCATTTAAAAAAATTGAACTTAGATTGTTTTTTTAAACTATCGACGGTTCATGCTCGTGATGAATTATAATTTGTTGTGTTCGTTTTCTTCATATTACTCAAGAACCCTAAATTGTTCTTTTATTAAAATTCAATTGAAGCGGGGTGGCAAAATATACAGTTGAGATTTGAGAATCAAGATGCACCCTTTTGGGCCAATTAGGCCAAATAAAAACTATAGGAAAGGTAATCTCTTCCAATCAGTATCAAGAAGGATGAAAGAAACCCGAGAATTTATTTTCGATTAGTCGACGATAAAGCAACTTTCAAGGAAAAACAGAATGCAGAAAATAAAAAAAGGCCGGTTATTAAAATTATATTTGTTTCTTTTATTTACTGGTCAAATCCTCCAATATCAATTTCTGTATTCAAATGTTTGCACTAAATTATACTTTATTATTTTTATTGCAGATTTATTAGTCAGGGTGTAATAAACTGTGCCCTTTAAGAGCTATTGTATCCTGCCAAAAGCACACCGGTGTGTCCTATATACATCCCAAAGCATATTTCCTCCTGTGTGTGATTATTTTTTATCAATGTCAATGTTCAGCATTTCAATGTTTTTTATGCTTTTTGTTGGTTTAAATGTTTCTTTGCCTCTTATTGTAGTTAAAATAAAACGGTCTACTGTCCATATATAAATAAAAAAATAATATAAATCTCATCAATTCCAAATAACTTGCCCTTTAAATATAACAATATTTGTAAAAATAATTTATAAAATTCAACTTTTAAAATTATATATTTACGTCCTCTATTATAAACATATTTTGTTTGCCACATATCACAACACCAAAGTTTGTTTGATTAGGTATGTGACAAATTGCAAAACAATACTATCTACCCCCGTCTACTTGGTTTCAGCTAATATTTTTTTTTTTTTGGTGTGTGTGTCTCGTTACAATTCCACCGCTTGAACTGTAACTTTAGGGTCTTCTATGTCGTTTTTGCTTTGAACTATCTTCAATTCTAATTGTGCCTGTGTAAGTGGTTGGCCGTTTGAAGATTCTAAAGATTAAACAATTAAGATTTACAAAAAAAAAAAAAAAAAAAAAAAAAACTAACATAATTAATCAAACATTTACCTTTAGCGATGTTCAGTGTTCTTTTCAATAGACTTTGTAGTGTTGAAATCGTGTATTCCAAGGATTTAGTCAAATTGCTTTTCGTCTTGTAGTTCCAGGCTAAAAACAGTGCTGCAAATAGATCGCCGGTGCCAGTAAAATTACCCGCCAACTTTGGAAACTTTAACAAGACTCTCTTCTCCTTTCCGCCTAAAAGGAATACACGGATTTTTTTTTTTTTTTTTTTTTTTTTTTTAATATAAATGTTGATTGAACATTACATATCAAAATTAACCTGCATTGCTACTCGCTAAAGCGATCAATTCATTTTCTGTTCCGAGATTTGAAGAAGAAACGATTACGGTACTGCAATTGCCCTTATTGTGAAATGAGTTGATAGCCGTCCAAGCATCATCGATTGAATTTATCTTATGCCCAGTAAGTAATCTAATAATTTAAAGTTAGACAAAGCTTTTAAAAAACAAGACATAAAACTTACTCTAATTCAAACTGATTTGGAGTGATCACATCTGCCAAGGGTATTAGTAAATCCCGATATATAGGCAGCAAAGATTCAGGGACGTACAGCTTACCGTTGTCTCCCATAACTGGGTCGCAAACTGAAAATTTTTGACGATTATTAATTTAAAAGCTGATTGTTTTACAATTATATGAAGTTTAGTTTTCTTTTACATCCATAGCAAAAAAAAAAAGAAAAAACAAAGATTCCACTCCAAAAATATTCACTGCTTCACAACATATGCCCAATCACTCTGAACAGTCCTGTTCTTTCACATCCATGACCTTCCCATCATTATAGAGGTAAAGTATGAAATATGATAACACATAATACAACACATAATGTACAGATCCATACAAAAAGGTGGCATTTACTTTAAAAAATGAAAACTCGAATACTGAAAGTAGTTGGATGTATAGTTGTATAGCTTAGAACCCTAAGGACAGAGAGATCAATATTGGAAATACTGATGATAAGAAGCCTAACTTCCATATCAACTTCAAACTACAACGAATAAACCTGTCTGTTTTGAATCAAGTACTAAACAGAAAATTAAAATTTAACTAACACACTTACTTATACAGCTCACGATCAGTGTTGCTTTATGGCGGATAAGTTTTTATTCTTTATACCTTTCATGACTGGGCTCTATGTTGCTCGATGCACCCCATCTAACTGAAGGGTGCAATACAGCAATATGGATCTCCTGTTCTTTTTTGTTTTAGGGAACTGTGGTTGAGGCGTATAGTAGTAATAGTCAAGTGTACCTAGTTTGTGTTGGGGGGAAATATTGACTATCCTATTGACCCACAATTAGGTTAGTTATAAAATAAGTTTAAATGTCGTGTTGGGAGTGAATGTATTTATTAGTGTGAGTGTGTGATGTGAGAGAGTCAATGGCTGAATATTGACTATCCCATCGTCCCTCAATTAAGTTAGTTAATAAGTTTAAATGTTGTGTTGGGAGTGAATGTATTTATTAGCACGAGTGTGTGATATGAGAGGGGAAATATTGACTATCCTATTGGCCCTCAATTAGGTTCGTTGTATATGTGTAAAGGGTGATGGAGGAATATCGAGTTCTCTTTTACCCTAATGGAATGAATGGTAAATAGAAGTGAAATGTATAAAGTAAATGTACATGGGTACATAAATAGCTGTGATGTACTTAAGATTTAAGAATGATCGTGAGTGCGAATGAGCTTGGAACTGTATGTGTTGGGTGCTGAATTGACTTAGCTGTTGACAGCATCCCTCCCCAGACAACCTTGGTGGCTGGATGGTTAATGCTGAGGACTGCCCTCGTCCGTGATGAGTGATTCTCTGTCAGCCAACAGTTTACTGCTGATTACAAAAGTCGAATTTCTGGGGGGGGGGAGAAGCAAATAGGCTCAACCCGGCGTATGTATTGGGTTGTCCGGAAAATAATGCAGGATTTTGGTATTAAACAAAAAAAAAAAAGAAACTAGTTACTTTAAAGCAATGTTCTTTAATCAAAATAATTTCCCATACTCTCAATACATTTCTCCCAACGTGTTGGTAACTTATTAATTCCGTCTGAGTAGAATTCAGAATTTTTAGAATTGATAAAGTCAATAAATGCATTTTCCAGTTCCGTTTGATTTTTGAATATTATGTGTTGTAAGTAGTGGTCCAGGTGTCTAAAAAAATGGTAGTCAGTAGGCGAGAGGTCCGGAGAGTAGGGTGGGTGAGGCAAAGTTTCATAGCCAAGCTCCAATAATTTTTGTGACGTTACACGTGACACATGTGGTCGAGCGTTGTCATGCAACAAAATGGGCCCTTTCCGATTGCCCAAAGAGGTGGTCAGCGACAGTAGTTTTACTGACTTTGAGTTGCTCTGCAAGTTCTCGAACAGTTGTTTTGGGGTTTTCTTCCACCACTGATCGCAGAACATCATCATTAAGAGAGGAAGGCCTTCCACGACCTTCTTCATCTTCAAGGCTGAAATCTCCCTCCCGAAATTTTTTAAACCACCTTTGCACAGTGCACTCATTAACACAACCCTCGCCCCAGACTTGGTTAATGTTTCTAGCCGTTTGGGCTCCGCTTCGGCCGAGTTTAAACTCGTAAAAGAAAATCGTACGAAATTCTCGCTTTGACATTATAAGGATGACTGAATTATTTCCAAGTAGCGGAATGCTACACAGGTAAACAAACAATATCATTTGGAAGAGGATTAATAAGTGTTGACATTCATACAAATGAGTAATCCTGTAAACGTAAACAGAATATTTTATATAGATTTTTTTTAATGAAAACTTAAAATCCTGCATTATTTTCCGGACAACCCAATATATTCATGTGTGGATTTAAGCCTATATATAAAACAAAATCTCTCTGAGTATATCTGACAAAATGCAACTGTTCTTTGTGAAACATCCTGGTAATTCTGATCCCCTTGCAATTAACAGTTTTGACTTAGGTTGAAGTTGGTTAAGTAAATGAGTTGCAAGTAGGCTTTGCAAACTAATATAACTTTATATTCTATCATATGATCTACTTTCTCTGAATCACCCACAATATTTATATGTTTTGACCCTTGAGAACCAAATTATCAAATTTCTTTTTTAATGAGGATTTGCAACAGTAGAGGTTATATCAATCCTCGGGCGCCAATGTTTTTGAAAAAGAAAGCCCATTTGGAAGTATGTCTGGTTCGAATGAAATTACCTACATTTCTGTCAGAAAATCAATCACTAATGAGCTACACATCAGTTTCAATGTTGTAGCAGCGCTTTTTATGCTTTAACATGACTATGGCACACCACTGAGGTTCAAAATACTTCCAAAAAAAGTACTAAAGTCGGTTGAAGTAATTCCAAAAAGTACTAAAACTCAATCCTCTCCAGCTGCAATACAACTGTTCAAATTATTCTATTATATTTAATTACTCAGACGATATTAAAAAAAATTAAATTTAATTTAATTTAAAAAAAATTATTGCCATACCATAAACAAGATTGGGATTGATTTGGCGCAATTCCTTGACCAAATCAACAATTTTGTTGAGGAATGATGGTGAACCGACATATCCAGTCAGCAAGTGGGTGTAGTTTAATAAATTGTTATGCTTTAATGACTCGGTTAAATCACCTGAAAATATAATAAATACAATTATTATGCTAGAATAAGAACTTATTTATTCATTAACGACTTGTTATTCTAAGTATTGTACTATATAATTTAATTATTGCTTTAACACAAATTTCAATTGGATTTAATAAAATATATGTCCATGTTGTTTTTGTATTTTAAAAGATAATTTTTTTACGAGTAGATTATATTGATGTTACACAGAATTTCTCTTAAATAATTAGAAGAATATAAAAGCTTTATGTTGATATGTGGAGATAACAATGAAAAATCTCTTTTTATAATCTCATTTGATGTAAATTGGTTTTACTTACTTGTTGTTGTGTAAGGGAGAAATAAAAAATGATGAGACACTACTATTTGAAAACTGTGGGATAATTTCTTGGTAAACTTACAGTAAAACTTACTAAGATCATTTTCATTCAATATCTGCCCCTTAAACGACTTGTACCCTGTGTGATTGCTCAACTGAACCGAATTAATTGGGTCGACTTCAAATCCTAGAACCTAATGTTTTAAAAGTGTAAAAATATTTTATCCAAGTGTAAAAATATCAATATCTAAACAATACCTGAAGAGGGAATGTTGCGCTTTTATTTCCGACATAGCCATGAACAACGTGACTTTGGATGGAAAGCACCCTTGGAGACTCCATGTCTGCTATGGTCTGAAAAATAATGGAGCAGGCTTCTATGTCAGTACACAGTGTGACATAACTTACCTTATGTAACTGTTATCTCATAAATAAAAGCTCATTGATAAAACATGATAAAAGCAATGTTAATATTTGACTACATAATGAACTTAGTGCTTATTGTTTTCAGTAATTATTGATACAGTTAACAGAAACAATAAAGAAATGATAGTATAGAAATTTAAGTTTGTTACTCATCAAATTTTTCAATTCAGTTCCATCAATACATCCAAATCATCAAACTATTTGGACTAAATTTCATAAATGAATTATATCATTTTATTTAATTTCTTTGCCTTTATTTTCGATTCCAAGATTGTACAATTCTAAGCGTATCTGTAGAATAATACAAGGCAGAGCAGGGTGATCGTACTACTGGGAAATGTTTAGCGACTCAAATTCTGTTCAACAAAACTATCAATTTTGTCTTGAGATTTTACCCATTTCTCTCAGACGAATGTTGCAACGGAGACCCTGATGGATAAATTTAACACGCCACTCAATTTATTTAGTAAATTTAAATTCCTTTTTTAAGGGTTATCATAATCAAAACAGTAAATCCTGGTTTATTTGCTTCCTTTAATAAACATTTTTGTACTGATTAATCCCACTTACACAAAAAATAAGATTGTGCATTTCCGCTATGCTTAAAAAATTGCTTTCAGTCAATTGTTTTTCCTTGATTTCATTTTGTATTATTCTTATTCTTAAACCTTTTTCAATCATTCCATTCAGGCATTTGAGTGAATATGACAGTGGTCATTCATAGAGGAAGCATACGGCATAATTTTGTCAGGAGAATGAGTGGTAATAACTCAAAACAGTAAGTTCTTCGACGCTCAGAGAAACAGGCTCAATTTTACAAGGCTAAGGCTACTGGCAAGATAAAAGATGATTCATACTCTTACGAGGCTTACGAAACTGCAGAATTATGGTAAATAATCTAAGAAATCTGATAAGACAAAACTGAAATGGTTCAATCCAATTCCAGGACTGTAAAAAGGCTCCATGTTAATAATCTCAAGGCTCATGGGTCACATCTTAATACAAGAAAATGGCCAGGCTTTAATTCACACAGGTGGCATTCCACAGTGGGTCAGTGATTTTCTGTGGTAGACGTTTCCTTGGATACCCGCACCAAATTGGTTGTTGTGTGAGGACGACCTCTAACCACATAGGTGTTTACAAGACATAACCAAAGAACGTGTGGCCATTTGCTCCCCACATCGGTGAGAGATTCTTGCTAATGTCAGGCCCCATAGAGCATATATCGTGGATGAACCCGAATGAGTTTGGAACCGAGGGCTTGGTGTTGCCAGCTCGAAGACCAGATCTGAACCCAACGAGTATGATGAAAAACCCAGGTCTTAACACATTAGAATATTTGGAAATGGCTCTTCTTGATGAATGGGAAAGAATTCCTTAGTATTTTACCAGAAATCTTTTCCAAGGAATGTGAAGGCGTTTAATGGACAGGTTGTGCACCAGAGATGGAAATAGTATTAATTTTGTTTGTTTTTAGAATTAGATAATACACACTGTCTTTTAAAATGTATGTTTTTTTACTTTTACAACCAAACCTTTTTGGTATGCAAAATATGAATAAATCTAAATTAATTAAAATTTAAGGGAGGTGCATTTATCTTTTTCCATTAGTGTATTAAGATGGTGTGAACCAATAGCTGAAAAACGATACTTTACTCACAAACTGTTTTTCACACTTATCCAGATTTCGAGCCTTTAAATAAATGTGCAAGTTTTTCAAATAAAACTGGACGTGAGTGGTGATTAAAATGAAGGCTGCGATTACGCAGACCACCACTTAAAACTTATACTTTCAAATGGGATTTTCCACCAGTTTTTTAAAATCATCATAGATTGCCTAGTTTTGAATTGTTATTTTAGCATTTGAAGAATTTTCCTAATTATAAAAGATTGTCCGTTGCGGACAATTGCACAACATAATTCCATGGATGTTCAGAGATGATTAGTCACATGAAAAATATTTTGCAATTTTTAGGCAATGCAGATAAAATGAATTATATAATAAACCTCTAGTGCCTATTTGGGTTGATTTTGGTTCAAAATTAAAATATCAATAAATACCTTGATTTCGAACCAATGCAGAACAAAAATAAAACTATCAAGAACTAGAAACTTTTCAGAAACAATATTTTCTTACGCAGGGGGATTAAATTATATAAAATTGTATTTTTTCTTCACAGACATGTCCTTCATTGATAAAATCAGGATATGCATTTTTACATTGCATACTTTGTTAAAACAACTATTTACATTAAAAAGAGATATATTTTTTTGATAATCAATTATATCAATTAATTATTCATCACTGAATAGAAAATATCAAATAATAAAAAAAATAGTGATTGTTTACTTACATATTAAATGTAGTAAGAATTTAAGTTGAATTTCTGAATTACCTAACTCCTTTAATAGGTTCTATATTACAATTTAATATTCAAAAAGTTACAAACAACATCAAGAGAAAGCTCGTGTCCGACTCTCTTGAATTCGAGTAACCGTCATATAACTTCTTACTTTCTTAGTTCTCACCGCTACATTATTTGCTGAAGAGACAAAACAGCGCAGCGAAGCGCGGCGCATCCTCTTTTTGTTCAAATTTTAATTTTCACTCAAATAACCGTATCTGCAAAAAGTAAAAAACATAAACGCTCACAAGTTTGCGCATTTTCACTGAGAAATTAGACTAAATTAAACTTTTTTTATATAAGGTTTACTCTAAATGCTTTTTGCCTCAAAACAAGTTTTGTATTGCTGAAGGTTTAGTTTTTCTTTTAAGCCCTTTTTTTTTTCAACATTTAAATGTAAACAGCTGGTCAACTTACAAAATCCATATTATATTAATTTTCCATAGTCAAGTCATTTATTAAAGAATCTTCATCAAGTTTTTATTGCAGTTGTGGTTTACCAAACAAAAATACATGTACTGATAAATTGTTGATCCAATATTATCAATGCAAAAAAAAAAAAAAATCTAGAAATGATGCACTATTGTATGTACATAATGCATTTGGTACCATTGTCATGATTTGTCCATAACACCACTTTATCAACTCACTTATGGCACAGTGCAAAGCAGATCATCATCAAAAGCATGGTCTGAGGAAGACCAGAGTAATCGTATACATTTTATTGAGTTATCCGCTTATTTTTTATTTATTGAAACAATATAAAATATATTTTGCAATAAAAAGTACAGATTTTCCTATTTGAAATACTAAAACTTAAATTAAACGATAATTTGTTGAAGTCATGAGAAGCGATCAAGAATGTAGAATTTTAGAAAAACACCTCGTTCATTTTTTTTTTTTTTTTTTTTTTTGCCAACGTTTCAATCTGTATTCAGGTCTTCTTCAGGACCTTGACTATGTCAGTTATAATTTAAGAAAAAAACAAAGTGGCATCAATAACTTTTTCTGTCTATCATTATGATAAAAGAGTATCACTGCGATCTGAGGGTAATTCTTGATAAACAGTAAAAATTGAAGAACAATTGAATTAACTGAGTAAATGAGGAACTTTCATGTTTTCATGTAATGCATAAAAAATTACATTTGGTCGTAAGGAAATGTACAAATTTCACCACTTTTCACCCTATTTTTAAAAATTAATTTTGGCAGTTTTTAATAACTTATTTTATTCTCCAACGGGAACAATACATGGTTTACATAAATTCATTTTGACGATTATTCTGTATAAAAAGTACAATAAAAATAAAATAAAATTTATCTATATTCAAGTATAATAGAATACATAAATTGTAAAAAAAAAGAAAAAGAAAAAAAAAAAAAAAAAAAAAGCGCCTATTTTATGTTGTTGAAGGACAAGAAGCATAAACCAGTTTATATTTTAAACTGATAATACTAATTTACACAAATTTATAATAGGGAAATTAGTCATTTTTTTGCTTGCGATTCTTGGATTTGTTCTATCGCAATGTTAAACCTATTAAATTTTTTTTGTGTACATTTTTAATTTTCTGGATTTTGTATGTAATAATAAAATACATTACTCTATGCCGTGAATTGTGTTTATTGTAGAGAGCATATTTGGTAATTTAAAACCGTACCAAATTATTAAAATATTGATCCATCAGAGATAACAAGGCAATTCGGGAGTAATTGTTTAATATTTCTTGTAATTTGGGAGGTGGTTTTTTTTTCTGTATTATTTGAGGGTTTTTTTATTATGTTATTTTTATTATGATATTTGATATTTTCTGTAAATGCAGATTTGAGCTCGTTTAAATCAGAATCAAAATTCTTTAACTTTAATTAATTTTATTATTATTAAGATTTCCTTACTGATCAAAGATAATCAAAACTAAAAAGTCTGCCTGGGTGCTTCAGAACTAGAGTTAATAATTGCTTTTGATCATAAAAGGAAATGTTCAAATTTTTCTCCACTTTTTCACTTATTTTTTAAGTTTGTGGTTTTTAACAACTTATTTTGTTCTCTAATTGGAACAATAATGGTTTATATAAATACATTTTTATGACCATTCTATTGAAAAAATAAATAAATAAAAATAAACAAACTAACAATTAATCTATGCTCAAACTTAATAAAATATATAAATTGTAAATACAAAGTAGCACCTATTATTTGTTGTTGAAGAACAGGAAGCATAAACTTTACTATTTTATTCTGTTAATGAATGATAAGGAAAATATACATTTTTCTAGCTTGTTGCAATTCTTGGATTTGATTTTATCGCGATGTTGAACTAATTAGATTTATTTTTGTACAAAATTATTTTTCTGGCTTTTGTATGTTATAATAATAACTTTGCTTATTATTTCATGCTTACTTTCATCTTCTTGAAAAAAAAAAAAAAATCTATTTATTGTGCCAATAATAAAATAATTGGGTGAACTCTCTCATCGTTATGATTATGACAAGGGCCTCTGTATTTTGGCAATTTTTAACACCATACCAAATTATTAAATATTTATCCATCAGAGATGTTGATGAACGTTTCATTTATCATTCACACAAGATTTGGTCTCAAGGACCATTCTTACATCTAATGTGAAATACAATAGTTACTAACTTTAACATATATCTAATAGATTAATTACATGAAATAACATTATTCGTCAATATATTCCGCCTATTTGTTTGACATTGAACTTAACTTAAATTTGCTTTTGAAATAGATATCTCAATTTACATAATAATTGAGCAATGAAAGCGCAAATTACTAATAAAATAAGTGATCAAACATAGTATTCAACACAACGCAGTACAAAACAATGACTTGTAAAACAACAATATAAATCAACAAATAAAACCTTACTCACTAAATTGCAATATAAACAAAAAAACAAAACAACAAAAGAAGTTAAATTTGAGAGATCAATCATAATTAGATAATAGGTAATTTGTAAGGCGAATCTGGAAATCTTTGATATTTTTACATCGTTTTATGTCTGTAGGTATTCTCGAAAACGTTATTGCACCTTTTACTGAGAATAACCTATTAAAAGCTTTGGTTTTATGCTTAACTACACCCAGACGATAGTTTGCAAACCTAGTATCTCTGTCATGAATCTGAGACATGTAAATAAATTTCGCATATAGATATTTTGGTTTTTGAACTTTTAGAATGTTAAAAACTTTACATGAGAGATTGAAATCGATTAAATCTTTAATTTTGAGAAATTTGAGTTGCGAAAACTTGTTATATATACAACTGTCATATTTCAGGTTCAGGATATATCTGATGCACATGTTTAAACCTACTTGCAATTTTTTGATTTGTGTACAATTTAAGTCACACATAGCTCCTAGTCCATAGGTTATGTGTGGAAAGATTAGAGTTGATATAAGGTGTTTTTTGATATTAACATTGTATTTTGCAAAACTTAACAATTTATTAAATCTATGTAAGTTAGAGTACATTTGATTTTTGATTTTTAACATCTGCATATCCCATGATTCTTGGTAAGCATTAAACCCAGAGATTTGGGAGTAATTATTTAATATTTATTTTTTGTATTATTTGAGGTTTTTCATTACGATATGTAATATGATATTTGATATTGAAAATGCAGATTTGTGCTTGTATAAATCAGAATCCGAATCATAATTCTTTACCTTGAATTACTTTTATTATTATTAAGCAATCCTTGCTGATTTGAAGATGATAAGACAATAAGTCTACCTGGCTGCTGGCCCTGAACTTTCAATGTATTCAATACGCCTATTAATAGGTGCTTTTGATCATAAAGTAAATGCTCAAATTTGTACACTTTTTCACCCATTTTTTCTTTTCTTTTGGTCTCTGTATTAAACAATACATGGTTTATATAAATATATTTGAATGATTATTCTGTTACAAAAATTAACTAAAAATTAATCAATTTTCAAGATTATACATTATACATAAAATACATCAATTTTTTTAAAAAAAGAAGCCCCTTTTTTATTTTGTTGAAGGACGGAAAGCATAAACTGGTTTTTTAATAACTATTTAATTTGGTTAATGAGTGTTTTATAAGGATGGCAAGGAAAATAATTTTTTTTAGCTTGTTGCAATTCTTGGATTTGCTTTTATTGCAGTGTTAAACCTATTAGATTTTATTTTTATAGATTGTTAATTTTTGGGTTTTGTATGTAATAATAAAATACTTTTTCATTCTGGCTTTCATCTTTTTGAAAAAAAAAATCTAATTATTGTGCCAATAAAAAAATAATTAGGCCAATTCTTATTTGACTACTCATTGCCATCATTAAGCTCATTATGAAGGGCACTTGTATTTTGGCAATTTGATTTCATACCAAATTATTGAGATATTGATCGATGAGGGAGAACAAGGTAATTTGGGAGTGACTGCTTAATATTTCACATAACTTGGGATGTTTTTATTTTCTGTATTATTTGAGGTTTATCATTATGTTATTTTAGATATGTAATAAGATATTCGATATTTTCTGGAGATAGGGCGTGCTGAATGTGCCAGCAGACAATTAATCAATATCGTCAAATCCCCACCCCGTAGTAGAAGTTTGATTAAAATTTTTTCCTCCATTAAACGCTAAAAGGGATTGCATTTTTAGTTTTAACTTATAAACGGATTTACATTTTTTTTAAATTATCATAAATTTGATAAGGATAAGGGAAAGTTTGTGAATAGCTTTTTCTTCGTTTCCACTGGCAACGCATGCGCCACATTCCACGGGGCTGAATTAAAGATTTCCCAGCGAATCCCGGCCATTCCACCAACGGCCGGGACACGTGTAGGCCACGTGTGGCCCATCCGTATCAGCTGGTTTCCCCACCAACGGATGGCAAGGTCGAGCCTCGTCCAACTGCGGTACAATTGGGGCAGACGCTCTCGCTAAGCAGTAGAGCACTGAGCCTCATGCATACCACATGAGCAACACCAGGAAGGACAGTCAGACTCCCGTCACTCCTCTCCAAAACGGTAAATCATGCACGTCTTAATATCACGCCTTGCATAATGTATTCTCGTCCTAGTACAAACTGCATCCAAAGGGAAAAAAATTCTGGCATGTCTATCCTTTGCTTCGTTCAAAAACCCCGACTTTACACATTTTGAGCTTCAAAATCTCCGAAGTCCAGCCAACGTCAAAATATACAAAGTTGTACATTGTACCAAATGGTCATGGCTCAACGATCTTAAACGATCAGTATTCTATTTTGTTTCTTCTATTTGCAAATGATACGATCTTTAATCACAATAGGCCATTATTGCCAACAATTGGCCGATTTGATCATATGAAAAGACAAACAAACATTATTAAGATTGTAATATACTAGCGAATCATTTCATTTCAACAACATATCTTGAAAGGGAAAACTTTTCTGGTTTAGCCACCCTTCGTTAAGTTTGAAAAACCAACCTCATATTTTTGAGCCCAAAATTACCATCTTATTTAAGTTCAAATAACAAATTTCAACACATTGTATAGTAATAATCGTGTAACCAAAATTTGCATAATGCAAAAACAAATGAACTTAGGTGACCTTATCATAGAATTTATGCCTTAAAAAATTATAAAATAATTTAGAAAATTTCCTCTGTGTATTCTTCATTCGACTGACATATAACTTCAATCTAACTTAATTCCACCATCGACAAAATATTGAATATGTTGAGCTTACACATTTCATTATATTAATTTAAAAAAAGGATAATTATACTAGTCTACATTTGTATTTAATACCTCTACTCTTAACCCAGTTTTAAAAATTTTCAATTGATGTATGACATATCAAGGACATGGCTGTATAATCAACATAGTCTGCATAATCATATAATTTACAAACAAATTTATTAGGCTGGATATATAGAATTTACTCTATGGATTTTTATTGTAAGGGTAATAACGATTCAGCTTTAATTTTTTAGGAATAATTTTTAGCCAGATGTTTTACATTTGCGTATGATTTTAATGTATAGGCCAATACTGACAAATTGTCTTATAGTATTATTTTAAATAAATAAAAATATAATTATTTGTTGAAAAGCAACTGCAATAACTTCAAATAGTTTGAGCTAACATTTTACTGATAATTTATGCCACAAATAAATTGTATGTTTTGATTATGGATTACAACATGTACAAACATACACGCGTGCACAGAGTAGAACCTGTCACCTACCGGCAATTCTAGCTTTTGTAATTTACAATAAATTACCCGCAGACTCCGAGAATCACCCACCTTCGGTGTTGGCGAAATGGATCGGACCTCGGTCTTATTCGTCCAGCCAAAGTGGTTGGGCTACAGGGGCTGTCAACAGTTAGGTAATTTCAGCGCCCAACGCAATCACTTGCTCCAAACCCATTCATTCTTAAATACATTCTTTTTTCCTTACATATCATTCAACCAGTTAGGGCGGTGAGTATTCGATATAACGCCTTCACCACCTTACACAATCACACCATTTTATACATTCACCCTCAACAACTGGTCGATGGCAAAACTAAATGAAATAGGCCAGTCCCTGTACGAATTGGCCAACGTAATATAACCAAACATCGCTTAGCTGGAGGGCTTCCTCCGAACCGGGCTTGATGCGATTTGAATCGAGCTGCGATCTTGACGAGGCATTTGTCTGCTCGTGAACTTGGCGGGCGATCCGCGAAAGTAGAGGGATGAGAAAAGTCAAGATAGAGATTAGGAATCAAAGAAAACCATGGGCTAAGCTGTAATGGACAGAAACCATTTGAACGATTTTCGTGGTTAGAAGATATTTGTCATAGGCAAGTCTAGAACAGAAAAACACAGGCAGGACCACAATTTGGATTGAGAGTACAAAACAGCTAACAGCTCGCGTGTATACTATATTCAATAAAACAACCCTGTTGTTACCTACAAGAATCGAAACAGAGGACCAGATACTCACTTCTGAGCTCAATTCTCGTCTCGGGTGGCATTTCTACGAGCTCTCTATATAGAGCTAAGAAATTGCACCCTTCAATTAGTAGGACACATCGAGCAACCTTTCTCTAACCGGACATATAAGTGGTCTTTGGCCCAAAAGTGTGTGTCAACCTCGTTTGCCTTATTCTTAATTGCGTGGATGACCCTTTTGTCCTCCGAGGGCCTTCTGACGACAGTGCTTACGATACACGAGGGCTTCTCTGCAAATCCGACCCACCGATGCGGCCATTTTCTTTTAATCATGTTTTTATTGCATTTTTAGTATCAGGGGCCGGATCGTGGTGGTTAGGACATCCCGACCTTAGCCGCGTCGTCCGCCTTTTCGTTACACTCCAGACCGATGTGTACGGCTGCCCAGAAAACAACCACCATTTTTCTGAGATGCTCCATCTCTCAGTATTTGATTAAGGTCCGACGGAGGACCTCTCTGACAGCAGTAACCTAACCACGCTGAGCGAGCCGGTGCAGACTAGATAAGCCATCGTCCCCAATCATCTCAACTATGTTCCAAATCGTGTATTATTTTACCGTGTAAACGGTACAGTGCGATCGGGACCATGAAGAGGACACACCGGACACACCATCGCAATATACGGCGACACACCTTCATCAGCCTTACACCTGTCTGTAAAGGCAAGGCGAAAACGGTCATACCTTCCAAGATCTTAACTCGGTAAAAGTACGGTGGAGTTAAGGACTTGGCAACGCGGTAGATCGAGTACGACCGGAAGGACCCAGGGAGGAGTTGGCCGGTTGCTCCAGTACCGTTCTTCGAGTCATCCCTGCCCTACCTAGCCCAGGGTCGCATCCTAGCCATGTAGCTTACTGTCATCTAAGGATCGCACCCGAAAGGTGACGTCTCGGTTTGGCCAAGACCTGCCAAAAAGCTTGTTCTAAACGTGCCCGAAACTGCAAGCCGGTAGTAGAGCTCATCGGGCTTCTGCATGCCCGTTTTCGGGATGGCAAAGAGACCTACAAGCAACAAATAAGACCAGCGAGTCAAATATTTTCAGGAGGGCCTCTATGCGTGCCTGCCATCATAACGTAAGGCCGAGGAACCTCGTTGACTCTACGTAGTTTTGATAACTAAAATTGGTACTTGACAGTACTAACTTCAGCTTGATCCAGCTGAAAATATTCTCTAGTTTAGTTTAAAAAAAGTTTAAAAATCATTCATTTGTGTTAGGATCAGTTAAATGGTCATCGGATGAAGAAAACGCCAAATACGTGCCGAGCTTTCATCATATATTTTAACATCTTCATGGTAGTAATGGACCAGATTAAAATTTAAAAAAGTTGAAGTTAACAAGCATTCCTTATAGGGCCCAGAATGAAAAATACATATTAAAAATACGAAGAGTGAGGACATTACAAAAGGATTTTTATGGATTAGCCAAGACTTGTAGTCCCTTTTAGTCTTCTACTACGTTTTCGGTATTTTCTTCTTCCGATGACCTGTTCCCTATTTAAATAATTTCACCGGTCGATGAAATCACACAGATTTAAAAGCATGAGACAACGTAGATAGAAAAACTATAAAAAAAATCGCCAGATTGATTTGAAAACTTACACTTTTATGTCATTGTCTTACTTCTTTAATCCTTAATATTGACAAAGATTTTGTAATGTTAAACAAAAAAATTACTTTATTTTATAAAAAGTCAAAAATATTCCAACGTAAAATTTTTTTCACGTAGGAACAATTTTCTCTAGGATTTTAAATAATTCATCAATAATCTATACAATCAAGTGGTTCCGGTTCATTTATGCTCGTCCTAGTGGGACAACATTGGCAAACAATTTAATTTGGACTTATTTAATTTCGTAATATCATAAAAGTATAATTAATATAAAACAGCCAAAAAAAATTAAATTTAATATATTTTAAAATTAGTTATTAAAAATTATCAAATGTATTTCCTCTTGTAATAAATATTTGAGCTAAAATTGATGAAGAAATAAATATAACTTTTTTTAAACTATTGACCCCTAGTTTTAGGTAAGACACGGTTCAATCATGTCATCATGATGTTTAATCATCCTTAATTAAGCTGGTGATGATTTACATTTATTAAATAGTTAAAACGAATTGTTTTGTTAAAAATAAACCCAACTTAAATTGCTTGAATTGAGTTTTTCCATTTAGCATGCCATATACATTTTCTTTATTTGCATGTCAGTTTATACTTATTCAACCCAGTTGATCAATATTGACTGATTCCATAGTTGCTTATTCTTTGAATTTCTCTATACAATTTTACTTAAATAAAAATAAAGATAAAAAGAGAAAATAAAGATAAGACAGATAAAAGTTGTATGTCGAAATGTATAAGGTGGTTTAATTATTCATTTTTGTCTTTTTAATTCGCCAGTTAACCCAGCTATTTTTATTTTTCCATTTAAATTTCCGTCGTCCTTCAGTTCCTGTTATTTTCCTCCTGGAAATAGTGAAAACCAGCAATTTGACAGGCTCGACTGTAAAAATTTGTAAACCCTCGATGCAACCACGTAAACTTCAATGCCTTGGGATATTTTAAATGAGGAAAACGTGAATCATCCTTTTACATCTTGTATGCAAACGAAATTTTCCTTGACGAGAAATTTTGCCGTCATTGAGAAGCGAGTTACGTCAAACATTAAATAAAATACACTTCGCTATCTAATTATCTGAAGAAAATCATTATTTTTTTCTTAGTGTAAGTTTGCTTTCGAGAACGAATACCGTTAGGTTAAAGAGCTTGCCAACTCCTTGATTTTTAATTTTAAACCAGTGGCATTAAATTTCTGTATAAATGTACGGCAAAAAAGATCTTATTGAAGAATAATGTTTATAACTTGTTGTTTTTGTCACTGACGTAGATCAGGAAGGATCTTGAAAACTACTAATAATTTTTCTTCAGCATCGTGTCTTGCGTAATGAAAACGTTTCTGTTGCAAATACAAAGAAATATTAATATCGAACTTGTAATTGAAATTTCAGTTATATGCTTTAATTTAACTTATACTTTTTCTCAAATTAAATTAGATTACTGATAGAACAAATAGATCATTTGTGTAGTGAGGTTTCTTTGTAGAGATCTACGGTGTGATTAACCTGCAGTTTGGTCGTTTCCTTTCATCCTGTTTTCTCTTCGGGTTCGGCCAAAATCAGCGGGGTTACACGGACCTGGATGATTGAGAACGACGAGACTGTAATTTTGGTAAATTCCACGGCTTAATTAATACAACAAAAAAAAAAAAAAATACACGGTCAGACTTGTTCAGATAAAATTGCTTATCTTTTAATTGTTATTTATAGGTCACCGAATCAACAGATTCACAACTTGCCTCACCTTCAGCTCGTCGCTCCTGCTTTGATCGCATGATATGTTTATTTCGTTGAATAAACAAGTAGAATTTTTAGTAAATGGAAAACCCAACACGCGTTAAAAAAAAAAAAAGGAAAATAGTTTAAATTTTAAACTAAAATTTGTAAATAATATGCATTTTTAACATAATACATTGCTTACTCCGGGATAAATATTTCAATTTTTGCGGCTTTTCATTATATTTAAATTTAATTATTTCAATAAGCGTTGGTGGTTACTGTTCTGTTGCCTGAAAAAAGTAGGAAATTTGAATTTTCTTCTTCGTTTTTGATTAAAAAAAACAAACTTATAAATATTTTTAGAGGCTGTTCAGATAAATTTACATAAGCTTTTAACGTCGTTCAAAGCCCGAAATAATTTTGTGTGGCTTTTTAAACGTTTATTTCCAGTAATATTAGAATACTGGTCGATGTCGTCAGATTGGTCATTTTTAACGTCATGTATCATCATTTTCTACAGCAACAGTGAAATATCGATTTGCTTGAAAAAAACACACGCAATGCGAGAAATTTTCTCAACGCTTTAAAATCGTCCAATTTCAAAATATACATTTTCTTTGGTTAAATTGGATGTATGTAATAAAATTTTTGTCCTGTCTTACAGAAAAGTCACTCAATGATTTAATCCAATCCCATTTTCTTAAACGCTGATAATAAATTATTATTCGCTTTTCTTTAAAAAAAAGTGTGTAATTGTGTATATTTTAAAGTGTTGTGTTAGTACTTTGTTGGAATACATCAAACTAGCTCTCAGAAAATGCATATTTCTAGTTTATTTTTATTTAATCAAAAAGCCCAGTTTTTAACGCCGATAATTAATTTATTATCCGATTGTCTGAATAAGCAAATATTTTCTCGTTCTAATTTCAACTTTTCCCCTATAATTCAAGCTCGGAATCGGAAACGACGTAATAATTTTTTGGCTTCTTCGTTCCTTGATTTAAGAAAAAACTAGATAAATTTGTTACATCGTCTTTCAATGGTCTGGATAAACAGTAATGCAAAAAAAACTAGTACTACATTTTTTTTAACGAGGGTTCGCAACGCAGATCAACCCTCAGGGTGCCGGCGTTATTGAAAGAAAAAACAAACAAAACATTTGTAAGTATGTCGAGTTTGAATGCACGGCCGCTGGATTCGAACCCGGGACCTTTACATTACAGGGATGAGCGCCGTGTCAAAGATCAACGCCCCTCTAAAAGAGTTTTAAATGTATGTAGTATGTGTTTTGTTTTATGTGTTGGTGTGAATGTAAATCCTTCACTTCGACGAATATCTAATACTCTGGAGTGAGAGAGGAAATAATTTATTTGCGCGAATGGAAACTCGCCCTGAGGAATATAGAGTACACTGCGGGAG
>CM077105.1:8847147-8862371 GCA_039619505.1 Cimex hemipterus
TCTGAATACTATGATTTTAGATTTCTTCAAATCGACTCTTAATACCCATTGTTCGCAATATGATTCGAAGAGATTTATGTTCCTTTGAAGGCTCGCTACGCTATCTGCTCGTATGTCTGCATATGGTCTGGTTTTTTTCTTCTAATCGTTTGTATACATCAGTGTTTTTATAACATTACCATCAATTCGACCAGAATGGACGGAAACCGTCTACAAAAATTGAGAAAAGTAAGGGACTTAGTAATCCTTATCTCCGATCCCATATTGAATGTTAAAAAATTTGGAAGCCTTTCTCGAACGCGGTAACAAGAAGCACATCCTGAAAGCTGAAGCACAAAGCTTTCAAAATAATAAGAAATTTCGACGAAATACCTAAATCACTTAGTTTGACGAACGATTCTTCTTCGGTCGACACGATCAAAATACTATACGTAGTGCGTCGTGCAACGCCTATTACGTCTCTGTCAAAACGATTGATACGATTAGAGATACGGTGTTGAATTATCAAACAGCTGGTTAAACAGTGTTTGTTCAACGTTTTTCAAAACAGCAACGCCACACGTTGTGACGTTATAGGTCGAGGACGATTGGCTACGTCCATTCAACATTGTGAAATTTTATCGCTTTTATTGTATTTACCGATGGAGCTTTTTTTTTGCTTTGGAGCATTTTCAACAGGCTGATAACAGTATTCTGCTTGTGGATGGTCGTGACAAAATTAAAAAAAAAAACTGTCGTAAACACACAAACGCCATAAGATTGTCATACATGAATAATTTAAATGACTTTCCTTATTACATATGTGATTTTTGTTTTATGTTTTCCTTATAACATTGAAAAATAAAACTGTTTATCACTTATAGAATTTTTTTGTTCATTATGTTATTTATAATCTCACAAAAGTTTTATTTGTAATCATAATTTAACAAGTGGTCGATTTTTATAGGTAAATTTATGAAGTTATTACGACGTTTTCAGCCAAACCACGCAATTTAAAAATATTTACTTTTCCATCAATTCACATAGAAAATTTTCAAATTCTATTCCATTTTATGGCACAATATTGGCTATGGTTTAGCGGTCAATATTGACATAATTGGCTTCTTGTTTTTCTTCTTGAAACGTTCCTAACTAATCTCGAACCATGACTATGCTCTCTGGACTTTAATCAGAGCAACTTTATTACACTTAGATCCGAGTTTCTATTTTGCAATTAATTAAGGTTTTTCATTGAGATAAAAAAGTCAGTGTCACGAGCGGGATTCGAACCCACGATCTTCGGCTAGATACGCCGCTGCTCTACCACTTGGGCTATCGTGACCACTGCGGCGAATCTAGCTGAAGATCGTGTGTTCGACTCCCGCTCGTGACACTGACTTTTTTATCTCAATTAAAATCCTTAATTAATTGAAAGATTTTAATTGGTCAAGCGGACCACGAAAATTTGTGATTTTTATTTTAACTTTCATGTTGATTAATAGAAATCCATTTTAAATCCATGAACTGTTCTATGTTCGTATAACAAAAATTTGTCCTTTTTATTTATTTGAACGAGTTCTTTCGTTTTCTAAAGTAAAGGCAGATGTGCTTAATTCCCTGAACTCTTTCTGCCAGTACTTTAATCCCTCTCCGGTTTGTCACAATCAGCTGTTTATCTTTATGATTACGTACGATACTTTGGCTTGTGACTGGACAACCGACTTACAAAGAATCTTCATATGAGACGCAAACGTAAAAATTAAAAACAAGATTCAGGCTTCTAAACGCTTGACAAGCGATCTAAACTTACGTTAAAACATGAAAACCCAACATAAAGATTATGCGTAACTTAAAACATGCCCGGCTATCAACGCTACAATCTAAAATCCTCCGAATGTTCTATTCTATGCCCCAACCATAAAATTCATACCGACATAAATATTCGTATCCGACCTTGCCCAACCTCCCATACAATAAAATTCACTCTAAACGAATCTTTCAAACCCCTTAATCTGCGAATTGTCAACCGAAGCATTGCCCGCCAAGTTGCGTAACGTCGGCTAGGGATAGTTGCCAAAGTGATCTCCACCCTGTTGGTGAACTTCATACCTTTCGTCCATATGCGCGTGTACGTTGTACACAGTATGCTCGTTTTTCATAATTTTTATCTGCTGCACATTCAAGTGCAGTTGTAAATAAATAAATAAATTGAAAAAAAAAAAAAAATTCTCAGCTTTAAACTTGCGGTTGTGCAAAAAGTGGCCCGTGGGCCGGAACAACGATGATCGGAGCGAGCTCAGGGCTGCATGACCGATGAAGACAATAGAATATCGTTGTCTTTCTGCAGAGAAACACTTCTCGGCGTTACATGATCTGAACATTTTCTGGCCAGGAAAGCGCGTACACTCTCACAATTTAGTTGGATAGAGTTACGAATTTGTCGTTTTTCTATAAAAACTCAATGGTCTTTTTTTTGCCAACTTTTAATCAAAATCAGATCGTCTTTTTAAAATTCACGCTTTTAAAAGGAAGTTCAGCTTGAACTAACTTTATTTTCATGAATTTTTAAATGATCTCAAAGCAATTTTTGTTAACTATCTGCTTTTTTCATCTACTGAAATTGGTGCCTTTATTGACTCTTTTGTTTTATAAAAAAAACTTCTCTGAATACGTAATACTTAAAGAATTTTTATTTATGTGGTGTAAAATTAGAAATCTAATTTAAGATGTATTAAATATAATCCACTGTACATGTGCACAGCTTTTTCTAAATGTAATACTGTACATTATTTTTTTCTTGGCAGCGTAGTTTTTGTCATATTCATTTGTTTTTAATTCATCGTACTTTAACTTCTTCTACCCTTGCCCTTAAAAGTAACAAAAATGTGTTGAACTTGTTTGGCATGTTGTCAAGAATAAGAATGAATCGGCAAAATTAAAATTGGAAACTAAAATTGCAGACAAATTTTAACAATATTTATAATTCGTAAGGAAATACCTTCTGATGTCTGAAAGATAAAGGGCAAAGGCGGAAGGTAAAAGGTTAAATTAGGTAAAAATGGATGTGCAATCGCAGCTCTAGTGATTCATTGTAATTTAAAAACTAACATAAACACAAACAAAGATAACAGTGGACGTTATTTGATATAGAAATAATGTTTATGTTTTTAATTTGATAAACGAGGGTAAAGAAAACAACTTGTAAATTATAATAAATAAAGTAGGCAAACACATGCCTGCTGTTTGGACGTTTTAGTCTTATCTCATAATCCGATGGTCATCCGGAATTGTGGAAACAGGTCTGATACACGTCAAAAGACAAATGATGTCGTGAATTAAAAAAACAAAAAATTGCTACCTGGGGACAGAAAGTGGACAAACTACCCTGCAATTACGGTAAAGTGAACAGACCAAGGTCAGCCTGTTCTTCCGGTCGTGCTCGTTATATTGAAAGGTATGCTTTACGAAGAGTTTACATCTAGAATGTTACGTCAAAATAAATCATAGCAATTGTTTTAATAGGTAATTACGGACTACGGTTTTTATTTTTTTTAAAAAACGACTTAAAAACCAAATAAACAATGTTAATAAATTTTTCACACTCGATTGTTTTCTTACTTCGTCTTCTTAATTTCTGCCTCCGAGGACGTTTCGCAATTTACGAATTCTTTCCTCCGTGGATAGACTAAACCTTCATTACGGCTGGGTCACGCTTTTTAGAGAGGGGGCGTCTCCTAAAATAAACTTGACCTCTCCGTTTTCTTTACAATACATTACACAACGGGATATTAATGAATTTTAGCATTTCTAGACAGTTTTATAAAGTTCGTAAGTTATTAAATTGTTTAGAAACAAAATATAAGAAAAAACTCTGGTCTACCTATTTCTCTCTCTCTCTCTCTCTCTTTCTCTCTCTCTTTCCCTTTCTCTTTCTCTCTCTCTTTCTATCTCTCTATCTCTCTCTCTCTTTCTATCTATCTATCCATCAATCTATTTCTATCTATATATCTCTTTCTTTCGAAAATTTTCTCTCTCTCTCGCTCTCTCTCTCTCCCTTTCTCTCTCTCTTTCTATCTATCTATCTATTTCTATCTATCTATCTATTTCTATCTATATATCTATTTCTTTCGAAAATTCTCTCTCTCTCTCTCTATCTATCTATCCATCTATCTATTTCTATCTATATATCTCTTTCTTTCGAAAATGTTCTCTCTCCTTCTCTCTCTCTCTCTCTCTCTCTCTCTCCCTCTCTCTCTCTTTCTCTCTCTCTTTCTATCTCTCTATCTCTCTATCTCTCTATCTCTCTCTCTATCTATCTATCCATCTATCTATTTCTATCTATATATCTCTTTCTTTCGAAAATGTTCTCTCTCCTTCTCTCTCTCTCTCCCTCTCTCTCTCTTTCTCTCTCTCTTTCTATCTCTCTATCTATCTATCTATCTCTCTCTCTCTATCTATATATCCATCAATCTATTTCTATCTATATATCTCTTTCTTTCGAAAATTTTCTCTCTCTCTCTCCCTCGCTCTCTCTTTCTCTCTCTCTCTTTCTATCTATCTATCTATTTCTATCTATATATCTATTTCTTTCAAAAATTCTCTCTCTCTCTCTCTCTCTTGCTTTCTGTCTCTCTCTCTATATATATATATTTTTTTTTTCTCGAGATCTTTCTCTTGCTTTCTCTCTCTCTCATTATAACTTTCTATTTCTCTCTCCCTCTCTCTACATCTTTAGAAATATATATCTTTCTAGCTATCTATCTTTATACATCTCTTTCTTTCGAAATTTTTCTCTCTCTCTTTCTATCTATCTATCTATTTATATACATCTCTTTCTTTCGAAATTTCTCTCTCTCTCTTTCTAGCTGTCTATCTTTATACATCTCTTTCTTTCGAAAATTCCCTCTTATCTATCTTCATCTACATATATATTTCTTTCGAAATCTAAGAATAGATAGATAGAGGGAGGGTGAGAGAGAGAGAGAGAGAGAGAGAGAGAGAGAGAGAGAGAGAGATAGAGAGAGAGAGAGTGAGAGATTCGAAAGAAAGAAATATATAGATAGAGAGAGAGAGAGGAGAGAGAGATTCTATTGACGTTTGAAACGTTCGAGCCTTCTGGACTTTGTATTGTCAGACTGCTTAACGATATTTTTTCTCTTTGTTATTACTGTTACAAGCAACCTTTGTTCCCAAGGTTGAAAAGCTGTTTCACTATTGACCGGAAAATGTGGTGTTCTGGTGAAATTAGGTCATTCTGCCTCCCGGATAAGATAGAAGATCCATCTATATAAAAATTAAATCCATGAATTGTTATCTGTACAATATTTCAGACTATAATTTTTTAAACTTTTTTCAACAGATTTTTTTAAAAAATTTTTTGAAAGAAGTTAAGTTTGAATTCAAACAATTGTACAAACGAAACTGCTGAACGATTCAGATCTTGAAGGTATGCAAATGTGTGTGCCAGTGGATGTTATTTTCTGTTCACCAATATTCAAATACTTAGTTTGCCCTCTGCCTAACCGAGACTGACATCGCTGTGTAAAAACTAGAACCTTGGAAATGTTTTACAAATTTCAAAAGATTGATACGATATTTTGTTTGAATTGACACTCCCTTTCTTTTTAAGCATGAATATTTAGACCGTATATTTCGTATTAAATACTAAAAGTTGTTTGACTTATTTAACTCTTTCCTTTGTTTGACAAACCTTCATGCCTTTTTCACTATAAAACGGGAATTTTGGTTGCCAATGCAGCAAATCGCTAAAAAGTTCTATCCTTGACGAACTTGTAATGCTGACAGGCTAGGTAAAAATAACTAAAATTAATTTTCTATCTACAGTATGTGTTTACACAGTTGTGTTCAGTTCGTTCCAGTGCAGTTTGCACCTTTTTTTTTCACTTAGCCTGCCTAACTATGTGTTTTTTGATCTGTTGTTTCACAACATGTTCAAATCGTGAGGAGCGGTCAGAAATTAGGTAGTTTAGAAAAAACAAAATTTTTAAAATTTTTGCGACGTTTCGACTTTTATTCCAGTCACCTTCAGAGCCTAGTTAAATTTCCAAGATTTACCGCGTCTCCCGCCGTGTCACAATAATGTAAAAACAGCAGAATACAAATTCACATTTCAGAACGCTATCACACAAAACCAGTATGACACCACAACAATTCTCACCTTATGTGAGTATGAAATACTGAAATAATTTACCTCTTAAATTTTTTTTTTTATGAATATATGTTTTATAATTTACCCAGACCGTGAAGATGACCCGAATAAAGGTCGGAACGTCGGAAAAAAATTAAAAAGCTGTTGTTTTTTTAACCTATCTCATTCTTGACTGACCGCGCCTCAGGACTTCAACAAATTTTCAAATGTAAGAAGCATTGTAGATTGAAATATTCATTAAACATAAAATAATTTAGGAAGAAAATATATATAAAAACGCCCCTGGCATTACACAAAACAAGAAAGGTATTAAATAAAACAATAGAAATAGAGATAGTTTGATAATTAAATAAAACAATAACAGTATTCAATTACGTGCTATACATAACAGCTCGACTAAAAAACAACAACATAGAATTGACATTTTTTTACATATTTAACACAGCATTTGTTTAAACCAGGTTGGCAGAAATACGTTTGTTTGTTTAATTTTAAAGATATTTGTCTTTATAGCTAATTCAACTACGTACATTTTTGTAATTAATAAAGTTTTTTCTTGTTAAGAAATGAAATATTAGTAAAAACATAAATAAAATAGACCATTTCATATATTTGTATATGTTTAATTTTTGTCCAAATGTTTGAGTTTTTAAAATATAAATGTGAAAAACGAGTTTAAAATGAAGAAAGGCGGAAATATATATGTAATGATTAACGCAATGATGAATAGAGATGGGAAATCATATTTCATTAGATGACATGTCATCCTCACTAGTATGTAACTGTGGTACAAGTTGATTATAGAAAAGACGCTTTAAAATTTCATAAAGAGGTTCGTTTATTTGTTGTTGTTTCTGGATTTTAACAAGCACGATATTTTCTTTCAATTAACCTCGTGAAATTTAACTGTGCACTTTCTACTGCTTTCTAAATTGTTGTTTCCCCATGCAGTATTTTGTAACTATTCGTAATCTATCTCTTAAACAATTAGCACAGATTTAAAAAAAGAAGCTACGGTTTGAAATCCCGGTGATTGGCTGTAAGCATGCACCTGTACACAAGCTGAATCGATAGACTCGACCCACATAGTACATTAACCTCTAGGAATGCTGAATCAGAATGGTATGCCAGCTTTCGACAATTTGATGATAAATTGTGCGAGCCAGTTAGTTGGGAACGGCCGGAAAGCATGTTTTAATTGGAAAGCCAGTCATTTAAAAATAAATTGACGCGGCGAATAATGGACGGTTGGTAAAGAAAACGATTTAAACTCGACTGGATTTGAAATCTCGTCCTTTTAAAATTTGAAATTATTCATTGACTGGGGCATTTTCCTTGTTCACGTAATCAGCATGATATAATGAAAACTTTGGCTTTGGATTACATAAACGCACTTGTCCCGAGAGTACTTTTGACATGAGTCATTCACGAATCCCATGGCTTCGTAGTCGAAACCAGGCCGGACTGTGTCGTTCTCGGACTGGGAAAAATACTCGGAGTGATTCACTCAGATACGCCGGAGGAGATAATTTATTATCGTACTGATCTTGACCCAGAAAATATGTTTAAAAGGAGAACCGTCAACCTCTGAATAGTTCACTTCGATCCACCACGATAAAAGGATCAAGTACAATCGAAAATAAAAATTATGTACACAGATAATTTATTTGATGGTGAAAAGAAGTATTGCGTTTTAATATTGTTTTGCAGAGTTTAGATATTACATAATTGATTAATTTCTGTTATATTCATATAAAATTCAAAGCAATAAAATAAAATTCATTTTTTTCAACACACCATATGGCATAGCATGTATCAAATCAAACTATGATTCCGTACTACCAATCGTGTTGAGAGTCTCAATGTGACTTTTCTGCTATTACAGGACGGATGTTCTTTTCTGAAGTGTTGCACTCTCACAAATACAAGTTTTCAAATGATGTGGAATAATGACCTTCCGCGTTTTTTAACGGCTTGCGAAGTCAGTATTTAACATTTGCCTCTTATCCGATGCTGCACGGTCGAGACTTCCCGTCTTTTTATAGATTGAGCCGGGCCTTCGTTTTTTTCATTTTCTGAACTTTCCTTTAACAGACCGTCTTAGAAAACTTGTTATCACGAAGCCCGAGTCAGCCCTCGGTAAAATTCATGTAAAATCGTGACATTTATACTGGAGTTGGTCGGTATTTTCCTCTGGACGGGTTTTGCCATTGCTACCGCTTCATAAGACCGAAAACGCCCAAACTAAAAGTTTTGAGCCTCATTCCTTACGAATAGCCTGAGTCAAGGTATGGTCTTGAAGAAGAAAGCAAATTTAGTTGGCAGTGCAAAGGATTCGACCTATTTTAAGGTCATCATCAGGACAAAATAACCTAAAATATGCCAATCCTTCCTTATTTTCCTCTGAATAGGCTTTGTCATTGCTACCGCGACGTAAGACCGAAAATGCTCAAACGAAAGGCTTTGCCATTGCTAAACTAAAATTTGTGCAAGCTCATTCCTCACGAACACTCTTGATGAAGGTATGACTTTGAAGAAGAAAGCAAATTTAGTTGCCACTCCCAAGCATTCATCCTAGTAAGGTCATCATCAAGGAAAAATAACCTAAACTATGCCAATCTGTAAACTTGAGTTGGCCTGTATTTTTCACTGAATAAGTTTCGCCATTGCTAAACTAAAATTTGTGCAAGCTCATTCCTCACGAACACTCTTGATGAAGGTATGGCTTTGAAGAAGAAAGCAAATTTAGTTGCCACTCCCAAGCATTCGACCTAGCAAGGTCATCATCAGGGAAACATAACCTAAACTATGCCAATCTGTAAACTTGAGTTGGCCTGTATTTTCCCCTGAATGGGTTTGGCAGTTGGCTATTTCTACTGCGTCTTAAGACCGAAAACGGTCAAACTAAAAGTTATGTAAGCTCATTTCTTATGAACACTCTTGATGACGGTATGGTTCCGAAGAAGAAAGCAAATTTAGTTGCCAAGCTAAACTACTTATTTTAAGGTATTATCACCAGGGAAAAACAACGTTAAATACGCAAATCTGTATACATATTTAAGGTTGTTTTGCCCTTATAATGACCTTGAAGTAGGTCGAAAGCTTGGCAGTCGCAGCCAAATTTGCTTTATTCTTCTAATCCCTTGATCCTTCCAATACTGAATATAAAGCTTAATCCTAACCGATGAGAGCCTTGAATACACGTACATTCTGGGAGTTCCTATATTGCGCTCTTGAGAGCTATTTTTCTGTACCTTTAGTAAGCCTGGTGAGTCCTACAAGGAATTTGATCCGGTTGTAGTGGGTGTGTTGTAGACCTTGTGGAGAAGTATACGTGCGTTGTCGTTAATCAAACGTTATCAACATATTGATTGACGCCAGCATGCTAAGGTTCGGTGTTTCTTCCAACTTCCTTTGATGCATTGGTTACTTTCTTTCTTTTAAAATCTCCCAAGGAGGTTCTTGAGTTCTGTCCTGAGAGTGATTGTTATGAACCATGCCATATTAAAGATTCTCGTTGATAATAAGATCTCTATGCCACAACCGAGTTCAAGTTTCAATCAGTAGCGTTGCAGACCTCTTTTCTAACTAAGGCTTCCGCTTCTCCGCTTAGGAACCTAGTAGAGAGTGGCTCTGTTTTCATATTTAACCTATTGGTCTTACAATTCATCATAATTTTCTACCAGAAGACATTCGAGTTTAGTACAATGATGGCTACTCGGCTAACTGACATGAAAACCTATGTCCTTGCATTCGTATTCTCTGTTCAGATAAAATTGAGTACATCCCTTAATTGGTTGCATGGTGTAAGAAGCATTTCACTTAAAATTGAAAGATAATGCTCGTACGTTTTGAGTACTTAATTTTAAGACCAAATACTACTGACTATGTCCCTTTTTGTATTCTAAATCATCTGTATGCCTCAGATTGTGTTTTCCTTGACTGTGGTTTGGAGAGTTGTATATATAGATATGTTGTTTGTTGATCGAACTGCAGGTAATCTATGTGGAGTTTCAATCTTCTTGGAAGTCAGTAGATAGGTGAAGAAAGAAAAAGATTAAAGGATGATTCACGCTATACCGTGTCGGGGCCGAGCCCGGGTCTCAACCGAGCCATAGCGTCCGAGTGGAGTCCGAGCCTTTATGCATGCTGTTCCGTAGTAGGCGACGGGATTCGTAGCTCTTTCTCCCATTAATTTTAATCCTATGCACAGACTATAAATAACTATAATACTAGATAAAATACTCTGTGACAATAAATGTTACTTATAAGAAATTGCTAGCCAGAAAAAATATTGCTGAAACCACAATCATACGGATTTTATTAGCTCCACCATTCACCATGTTTAATGTAATTTGCTGGCTATGTGTTCATCACCTTAAATCCAAGACGTCCTTACTATAGTTTTATGATGCTAATCGTTTTCTGCACTCTTGGGGAAGCCCCGATGGTAAGTTCCCGAAAGCTTGGTGAACCCAACAATTAGTCTTTTCCTTTCTTCACCTATCTACTCCATGAATATTGAAACTCCACATAGGTTTGGATTATATTCATACATCATATTCTTGTCATTTTGTGGAATCAGGAATATCCGATATTCTCGCATTAGAGTGGTTTTATACTTAATCAGTCTAGCTGTTGTGCCGTAATTAAAACAATAATAATAATAAACACACAGGTTCTTAATCTGGAGTGGTCTTATTTTAAAGATGATAAATACCTTCGACGTCAGCTGCTATCTTCAACATTCGACCAAAATCGGTACACCGATTAGACAACAATATCGATGAATGTAAAATAAAATAATATGTAAGGTGTTAGTAGAAGGGGTTAACTTTTAAGAAAAAAACGTACTTAAAGAAAATGAGGTCTCCAATCGAGGGTTAACACAAGGAAAATTTCGGGTATATAAAAGACTGCTCGAAATACAAGACATTAAATTGCGGAAAAACGTTGGAAGTAGGAGAAGAAACTGTCATATTGTGGGTTGGTACGCAGACTGAGAAAATGGCTAAAACAGTAAAATAAACGAAGAGAGAACCAAAAGAACAAAATTATACTACAGATTCTTCTTGGCTGGTGTTAAGCACGGTGAACTTCGTTATCGTCATTATAATCTGTTCTGCAGTCAATATATTCATACGATAATCTGTGTTTTTGAAAGTTCAGGTTTTGTTGTTTTTGTTTTCTATGCAAATGCTACTATGGTCGTTTTGTTAGGGTTCATCCTCAGCCTCTCATGTTTTTTCAAATTTGCCCCAGGCAAGTACGACTATATCAAAGCGTACCGTTCGTATTTTATCTCTTTGTGAATTTCTTTACTAGCCTTAGTGGTATTGTGTGGTGATTAGTGACCGTTAATCGATATTTATTTAGAAATCGTGAGATGCGGTCTGGTGTGATGTAGGTCTCAGAAAAACAATTTCTTTATCGTGCCAACGTTTCGATCTGTATTGAGATCATCTTCTGGGACTGGGATTTACAAACATTGTTTACTTTAAAAAATACATGTAGGATGTGGAAAAAAGTGAATTTATGCAATGCGAAATATATTTTTTTATATTCAAATTATTTCTACTCACTCAAAATGTTTGTTTTCTGACTTGTATAAAATGTAAAAAATATATTTTCCATTGTATAAATTCACTTTTCCAAATTCAAAATGTAATTGTAATATGTAGAAAATGTTTGTAAATCCCAGGTCCTGAAGATGATCTCAATAAAGATCGAAACGTTGGCATGATAAAGAAAATGTTTTTCTGAAGCTTACATCACTCCAGACCGCATCTCACGATTTATAAATAAACTTAGTTGTATAGTTGTATTTTTTTATTGATTAAAAAGTGCTCTATGTGTAATTGCTTAAATTGCGTCTGATTAGCGGTATTTAATGATGATTGTTTCTTAGTTCTTTTTATCCTTATCTGACTTTTCAGTATTGACTGCAGCAAAGATTGATTACCACTGCAGATTACCGATAATTTGTATTTTCTAGATTAAAATAAACTATTGTGCTGGAAAAAAAAAAAAAAAAAAAAAAAACTGTAATGTACTACCAAAGAAATTTTAGTTGTGATTTTAAGGAAATAACTTTCAACAGTCAAGATGTCATGTTTTGGGTTTCAATAACACTCAAGAGTTCAGAGTTGGAAGTACTTGGAACATCAAAATTATAAGTCTGTTTTTACCGTATATTGACGTTCGAAATGTGTATTTTATCGTGGGTGGTTTTTGTTTGAAGGGACAATTCGGGGTGTTTTTAATTTCATATTTACACCTCTTATTTCTGCTGGTTTAAATTTTGAGTCTTACTTTGTGTACTACTTTGTTTGTTCAGTACCCAGTGAAAGGATCTGCATTAGAGTTTTGATTTACCTATGACAATTGCTTTATTATTGATTATATTTTCCTTAACATTTTCGTATAATAGTTTAACCTTATCTTTATGCGACTCTACTGTAATTATTTATTAATTTTTGGTTTATGTCGATATCAAATGGATACTTATCGAGGTGACAGTATATAACAAATAACCGAAAGGTGAAAATTTTGTAGATGAATGCGACGTGTTTATTGCAAGCCAATACGGCATATTTTACCTTAGTTTTGATGGGGTTATTTTTGAAAAGTGGAACCTTCCAAATTTCAATGGGATCTGTTAATGTGCGTCTTCTCAAAATGGCGTCGTGTAAGAACAGGATTGAACTGACTCGTAATTCATGAGACTCATGAGCGTATTTGACTCGTAATTTGGCGTATTTATAGTGTTGATCAAACATCTAATTGTAAGGCGTTTATAACATCGTGGAAGATTTTTAATTAGTCATTTTTCAAAGAACGCTTACTGTCAGGCTAAACGAAATGTTTTGTATTCAATTCACTTCGCTTAATTGCCACAATTACTAATTAGTGTTCAAGGGTAAAAACATTACAGTACACAACTTTCTAATTGCTTTCTTGTACTGTTAGCAGAAATCCAAGGATTGTGAATTTCTTCTGTTCTAATTTCAGTTAGGTTATTCGCTCTCGAAACAAAAATAACGTGTCGCCGTTGCGACAGTAAAACAGTTTGGAAGGATAAAAACGTTGAATTCATATTTCAAATAAATATCCAAATTAAAATGTTGAGTTGATTAAAAATATGAGATCTGCAATTTAGATACTCCCTAATTTGAATGAATAATGATTGAACCATAAATAGTCTGATTATTGTCTGTAGAGATTAGTGACCGTTAATCGATAATTATTCTGACATCGTGAGATGCGATCTGGTGTGATGAAGGTTTCAAAAAAACATTTTCTTTAACGTGCACGTTTCGATCTTTATTGAAATCATCTTCAGGGCTCGAAGTGTTTGTCTTCTGTGTAATTGAGCCATTCTTGCGTGTCGTGTTGAGATTGCCCTGAAGATGATTTCAGTAAAAGATCGAAACGTTGGTCCGATAAAGAAAATGTTTTTCTGAAACCTACATCACACCAAACCGCATCTCACGATATCTGAATAAATCTGATTATTCTTTGAATTCACTAATTTCGTGGTCCGCTTGACCAATTTAATACATTACAATTTTATCTCAACTAAAAACCTTAATTAATTGAGTCTGATTATTGTTTATTATTATTGTTTTCATATTTTATTATGTTTGATTACACCTCGATTTTATGATGAACGATGGCGAATCGTGTGAGCTTCCGTGTTCTAACTTTTAATCATAAAAACACATTTTTGCATATTTCAGAGTATGTGCTTCGTATTTTAACAATTTTTTCAATATTTTATTATTAAATTGTCGACGCTATGTCGGTGAATTGGAGGATTCGACAATAATTTGCCGTGTTACCGATGAAATGTCAAGCTTTGCATTGCCATAAAAGAGAGGGATTCCATTTCCTCTTCCTTATAGTCCGATTTTCCTTGTCTGCTGTATTTAAATGGAACAATCATGAACAGGATTCAGTGGACAATTTACTATCCTATCAAGTGCATTTGACATTACTTCTTTTGTAAAATCTGGATTTTATTTTGAAATTTGAACTGACGAAATTATGCACTTTACATCGATAGTCAATAATCTTACTGGAAAAATGGATAAGAAATTTAACGTTGATAAATTCGAGGACGATAACTCTATCCATAAAAGGATTTTTTTTTTAATTGTGTCATTTTATTAAAACAATCTAACGCTGTTCTACTATTAGTGCAATTAGAAACAATAATAGTGTTATTGGGCAACAGTAATTGTACAGTAATATATTGTTGTACAATTTTGCCCAATGTACATTGTTTTGGTAGGCTTTACAGATGGCCTTTTTTGACTTTTGGATAAAAGTGCTCTATTTTAAATTAAGGTCTCCTACAGAATATTTTATTTGGAAGGGTTTACAGATGGCCATTTTTGACATTGCGGTACAGTGCAATACATTTAATTACGGCTTCATATAGTAAAATATTTTTGATAGGGGTTAGGGATGACCCTTTTTGATGTTGGGATAAAGTGCAAAATATTTAATTAGGGCTTCCGACAGTACAAAAATGTTTGCAAGGTTTAAGGATCAAACAATTTTTGATGTAGAGGTGAAGTCAAATAAATTTAATTAGGGCTTCCTACAGTAAAAAAAATGTTGGTAGGGTTTAAGGGTCAAACAATTTTTGATGTTGAAGTAAAGTGCAAAACATTTAATTAGGGCTTCCTACAGTAAAATATTTTTGGTTTTTGATAAACTGTGTATTATTAAATTAAGGTTTCTTATAGAAAGTCATATAATAGCATTTTTCAGTGGAATGAAACTTTTTTTTCAACCAAATGAAACTTTTTTCAACCAATGAAACCTTTTTAAACCAAATGAAACTTTTTTCAACCAAATGAAACTTTTTTCAGCCAAATGAAACCTTTTTTCCAGTCAAACGACATTTTTTTTACAGTCAAACGAAATTTTTTTTAACCAAATGAACCTTTTTTCAACTAAATGAAACTTTTTTCAACCAAACGAAACTTTTTTTTCAACTAAATGAAACTTTTTTCAACTAAATGAAACTTTTTTCAACCAAATGAAACCTTTTTCCAGTCAAATGAAA
>CM077105.1:8862471-8877042 GCA_039619505.1 Cimex hemipterus
AAGCTTTTTCCAGCCAAACGAAAATTTTTTCAACCAAATGAAACCTTTTTCAACCAAATGAAACTTTTTTCAACTAAATGAAACCTAAAACCTAATGATAATAATTATGTAGATATATATAAATAAAAGACATTATAACACTAATAATAATTTTTATGATGAATGACTCTGGTTTTTATTTCTCTACCGCTTTGACTTATTTAATATTATAATCATTACAATTGAGTTGGTAAACTCCACTTTTTGCCAAGTTGTTTACTTTGTCTTTAGGTTTTGAAAGGATTTTGTTAAGTGTACCCGTACTTCTCAAATCTACTCTAAAACCTTCTTGTTTAAAAATTTTACTTACTTTATCCAATAATTCACCAATGTATGGCAAACAACAGACACCTAATGATTCATTTATGGTGGGGTGGCTGTGTCCTATTTTTGATTCTTTTAAAGTTAATTTTTTTATTCATCATAATGTCATTTATTTATTCCTCTACATAATTATTATCACTAGATTTTAAGTTTTATTTGCTTGAAAAAGGGTTCATTTGGCTGAAAAAAAGTTTCATTTGATTGAAAAAAGGTTTTATTTGGTTGAAAAAAATTCCTTTGTTTGAAAAAAAGTTTTGTTTGGTTGAAAAAAGGTTCATTAGACTGAAAAATTCTATATTTAATTACGGCTTCATATAGTAAAATATTTTTAATAGGGTTTAGGGATGTCCCTTTTTGATGTTGGGATAAAGTGTGATATATTTAATTAGGGCTTCCTACAATAAAAGATTTTTGGTTGTGTTTTGGGTAATTTGGTGCCTGGTATTTGCCTGTAATTGATTGTAAATCATAAAATCTGGAATAGCCGGTGGACTCTCAACTTGTACACGCGCATGCAGATTTGAGCTTATATAAATCAGTAATCAGGTTCTTTGTAATAATTAATCAACTTGTAATTTTGGTCAGTCATTGGCAGTTTTGACAGGCGAGTATTTAACTTAATGAATTTTGCTTAGAAGGAAATTTAATTAGTAATAATTAATTCAACCGATCAATTAGTGTTACAGTTTCACAACTTAATAATAGAATTAACAATAATTATTAAGGCTTAATAGAAGCCTCTGAAATCATTTAGTTTGTAAACTTACTCCTTATAGACAATAATTAATCAATCCTTTTTAAAAAGATATTTCCTACTCACAGTAAGAATTACGATAAGCTGGAAGGAAGGATCGAACACCACTTTCACTCCATTATTTCTATAATTAATCGTTCTATTTTTAACTTGTTCTTATTACCAATTGATTAATTGTTATTAATAATGGTCATGAATTTGAAGCAACATGTTTCCCAAACTGTTAATTTATTTAATCAAACGCGAATAAAAATACATTAGTACAATGTTAGGTTTTGAAATTGTTCTTTTAAGAATTTTTTTTTATAACAACGCTATTGTGTGTACTGAAGAACAGATTTTAATGATGCATAATTTGAATGTTAATGTTTCAGATGAGGAGTGGGAGCTTGTGCCACCCGATGGTGGATGGGGCTGGCTGATATTGGGAGGAACTTTACTTATAAACATGCTTATTCCTGGTACAATAAAATCATTTGGCGTTCTCTTTGTCGAATTTATTGAAGTTTTTGAAACCACACCTGTAGTCGCATCATGGATACCTGCATTGTGCTACTTCCTTTATTGCTCAACCGGTGAGTAAGTGTCTCTGACATTTTTTTTGTTGTTGTTGTGTATATTTAGTGTCAAATAAGAAGTTAATAAATTTACTTTTTAAGGACCTCTGACAACATACTTATCTATAAAAACATCGTACAGGACTGTCACAATTGCTGGTGGCCTCTTTGCCGCATTTGGCATGATACTTAGTTGTTTCGCAACGTCGATTATTTATTTATATTTTAGGTAAATTTTGAACGTAACCATGTAGAAATTATTTATTTACATTTTTGTTTTGCAAAGCTTTGGAGTAATGGTGGGATTTGGAGCTGGTCTTTCTTTTCCTCCAGGAATATACCTCGTCACAAATTATTTTGTGAAGTATCGAGGCTTTGCCAACGGACTAGCAATATCAGGGAGTGCCATCGGATCAATTATATTCCCTCCATTTATTCGATTTCTATTAGAAAAATACGGTTACAGGTTAGTATCTAACATTAGCACATATTTAAAAAGCTGAGGTTTATTTTCGTTTTCAACAGAGGTTCGGTACTGATTATGGGTGGATTGACATTCAACGTGATAGTCGGTGCTCTCGTTTACCATCCAGTGTCTCAGCACATGAAACGGGTCCGGGTGAAGAAGGAACCTGCAATCGAATCAAAATTAAATGGAGCCGATGAAAAATCTGTTGTAGATGTTTCACCAACCAGCCCGGAAAGAAATGGTGACACAGTCATTATGATGAAAAGTAACAGTAAAGTGGATCAAGAATCGGAGCAACCTTTGTTAACTGCGAGTGAACACAGGAAACTGAGTTCAGGCACGGGTTTCAAAAAGTCTTTGGTCAATTTGGATTCAGTGCCTTCTGTTAGAAAGGTCAGCTCAAGCTCATATGCTGGAAGAATGTATAACATCGGAAGTTCGGGACAAATAAATAGGAAGATTAGCGCCTACGCCACTCCTATGGTGGTTGGCAGTACAGGCCAAATGTCAAGAAACTACAGTGTCGCATCCAACATGTCAGGTTCATCATTCAGATATGTCAGCACGGCTTTTCACGGGAGCACCCTTGTTGGTCTGCATCCAGAGTATTCTTCAAACTTAAACATGAAAAAGACAAAGCAGACTTCTTGGCTTAGTTGCTGTAGAAAGAGCCCTGAAAAATCTAAAAAAGAAATAACAGAAGAAAAGCCATCTGTTATAAAAACTCTTTTATCCAATCCAATGTTTATAATTATTCTTATTTCTAATGCTACTAATGCAATAGGATATGTAAATTTTACTATTTTGGTTCCAACTTATGCAATTTCAATGGGGTTTGACAAATCTAAGGCTTCCTACTTACTATCTATTATTGCGTCTACAGACTTAGTCGGGAGAATTGGTGGTGCTGCATTGTCAGACATTTTAAAAATAGACAAACGGATATATTTCGTCGGTGGATACTTGATATCCGGTATTGCCTTGGTGACTCTTCCATTAGCAATGTCTTACACAAACGTCGGTATTCTTTGTGCCATGTTTGGTCTGGCTTCGGGGACTTACGTCGGAATAACAACAGTAATTATGGTCGATATGCTTGGAGAAGAAATGCTAGCTTCAAGTTACGGTATTTCATTGTTTGTGAATGGCATCTTGCAATTAATCGGGCCGCCGATCTGTGGAGTGCTTTTTCAACAATTAAACGCATACGCTCCTATAATCAGTGGACTAGGAGCCACGCTAATAATTGGTGCAGCTGTGTGGGGTCTTGTTCCTTTTATTAAACAAAAATAATATAAAGAAGAAAATGAAGGGTTAAAAAAAGGTGCTGAAACAAATAACGGGCAAATTTTTGTTCCTTGTTTTGTTTTTATTATTGATTGATTTTACTTGTAAATAATCATACCAGTATTTTAATATTGTAATACATTATTTAGGAGTAACATTCGTATAAATTATATTATTTAAAAAAATATTATTAATACAGTGTAAATAGTATTTATTTGTTGTATATATTTTTGTAATTCAAGAAATTTTTAAAGTTCCAAATATGTGTTATTTTTTGTTTTTAATAAAATTAGCCTTACCTATAAAAATAATAAAATTATTGCTCAAACTTAGGCTTGACATAAAATTCTTTTGTAGTTATTTAGAACAATCGTTCTATCCATTGCTCGTTATTTGTATTTTAAAAAACATATCTTTGTGTGGCCTTTATATTTTTATAAAATTTTAGAATGTCACGTGTAAATTTACAAGATGTTAAAAAATTCAAGTATTAAATATTTAAAAGTATGTATAAATTCTGTTATATATTAATATTTATTATAAAATTGAAAAGTTCTGGGTTATTTTATTAAGCACTTCAAAGGTTTTTGTGCACTGCCCTTTTCTATGTATCTTTTAAATAAATTCTATTACATTTTGTTCAAATGTCTTACAAATTAAATATTGTGAAACTTAACTTAAACTTAGAACATATTAATAAATTAATTGATGTCGTGTATCAGCAAATTAATCATTATTTAATTTAAACTTTGAAAGAAAACAGTAATGTTTTTTTAGATGCTGTACTGTAACAACTTTTTCAAATATTTTCCCAAAAACATTATGCTTTTCTTCACATACATCTTCAAGAATTTACTTTGGATGATTTTGTTTCTTGCCATGTCCAATAAGTGAAGAATAGAATTTTATAGAGAATATCGTATAACTTTTTCATTTAATAATTTAAACAGCTATAGAGCCGTAAAATTCAGAAGGTTGATTGCCTAATATATTATTTTATGGTTTTACTCATTATGGACAATCTTTGTTAGCTATACTGTATACTCTGCCTTTTTCCAAAGTATGTTCTTAGAAATTGGAACGAGGAATAAGTTTGCACCTCGTCTTCACAGACTAGTGGAGTGTTGTGCATCCACTTCTCCCTCTACTGTATAAATATGGTGGAATTGTATGCTATTTGGCAGATACTTGAGATAATTCGCAACGATGGTGCCTCGGCTTACCTGGTCTGCCCTGACTCTTCAGCTTAGTTACTGCTGTATGTGACGTTAGTGCTGGAAACCTCAATAACAGGAATGACTGTTGCATTGTCGCTATCCGTTATTACCGTAATCTGTTAGTACCAGGTGGAACTGTCATGAACTAGTTCTGGCACTAAGCAGGGTGGCAACTTTTGTTTTCATCCTCACAGCACTCTTTGAAGTTAGTCATGCACTTCGTACTGAGTGTCATGTTTAGTCAACCTCGCTGTGCTGTTGTTGGCGAGATATCCTGATATGGAGCAGCGAAAAGTGATTTCTGGGGTACTCGGGCAGGTCTGGAGAGTAATGAAAAGATGGATGAGGCAGCTAAGGCTGGGACATCTCGACCTCCACAGTTGACCACTCTGGAGGTAGGATTTATTGCCCATTCCATAAATAAGACTATAAGTATATACATATTTAATTAATACCTGATATTTTCACTCATAATTAATTTACATTATATTGTATTTTATATTTTTAGGAGTGATAGTTACTTTTTTCTAATGAAAACTTTCAATGAGTGGATTGAAGTCACGATAGCTCGATTGGTAGAGTAGCTGCGTGTCTAGCAAAAGGTCGTGGGTTCGAATCCCACTCGTGACATTGACTTTTTTTTAATCTCCACTAAAAATTTTAATTAATTGTAATATATTAATTGGTCAAGCGGACCACGGAATTAGTGAATTTAATTAATTAAAATGAAGTATGCTTCATTAAAACTCTCCACGGCCATTTCATTTGTCGCCGAGAATTGAATAGATCACACGACATTTGAAAATTGGCAAAAACGAGGACAAATTCTAAAGGTGGGGTTGGGATGGTTAGTTAGTGGAGATGGGAAGTTGCTGTCTGAGTGGATCGAGATCATTACAGCTCAAGTGGTAGAACAGCGGCGTATCAAACCGAAGGTCATGGGTTCAAATCCCGCTCAGGACATTGACTTTTTTATCTCAACTAAAATCCTTAATTAATTGAAAGATATTAATTGGTCAAGTGGACCTCGAAAACTAGTGAATTGAATGAGTCATGTACAACATAGATTTTAACTATGCAAGTAAATTAAAAAATAATTTAAATAGCAGGTAATTCAGTAATTAATCTTAAGCGTAGTTAATCATCGTTAGAAGTCCAATATCACAGAGTTCCAACAAAACAAAACACTCCTATCAATCATTATATAAAAGCTTCATTCAGACAAATGGATTCCACAAATTGAAGAAAGTCTTCCTGGAACCTGTGAATATTTTCTGCAATTAGCCACCATGATACATCGCTAAAAATATATTAAAAAACATTATTTTATAAGAAGGTGGCAGCATCAGTGCACAGATCAGCAGAAAAGCTCTCATATTGAGCCTCAGAGGTTATTCGTAGAAGAAGGATCATCCTCACCCAATTAAGAATAGGCCATGGTTGACGTGCACTTTTGGGCCAAAGCCCACTTATATGTCTGGTATGTACAGAAAGGTTCTTTGATGGATCCCACCTTGATTGAAAGGTGCGATTCCTTGGCTTTATGTAGGGAACATGTTCTGGAACCCCTGTTCCAATTCTTGAAAGAAACGGGATTGTTTTATTCTATATAGTATTTAACTTTATGTACCTAGTGAGGTTAAAAGTGAATGAATTTATAAATTTGAAAGTATAGTGTGAATATGTGCACACCATCACCACTCAGTTAGGTTAGTTATGTAATAGGTGGAAAGTGAGGTGGGGGAATAACAAGAAATCCACCAATTTAACTGGGTGAATGGTTTGCAATTAGGAAAGAATGTATTTAAGACTGAATGTGTGTGACTGGGCTTGGATTTAGGAAATGATTGTGTTTGCAGTTGAAATAACCTAACTGATGACAGCACCCTTGGCGTCTATATGGATAAGTCTGAGGTCTGGCGCAGACTGCAAACACCAGGGTGGTTGATTCTTGAAGCCTGGCAATAATTTATCGTAAATTACAAAATCTGGGATTGCGAGTACACACTTGTATGTACGCACATGCATGTGCAGATGTGAGCTTATATAAATTAATCAAATCAATTATAATAAATTTATATTATTTTAATTGTTACTTTTTTCCTCCAGTGATTTAGACAAATGTGAAAAAAGTTTGATCCAAGCAAATAAAAAAAAAAAAAAAAAAATGAAATAAAAACTGAGACGTTATTTTCCAGTTGCCCAGCGTGGTAATCTCGCAGCAGGTGTGTTAGTTTGAACAGGAAAGTTAGAAAACCTGTCATTACTTCTTCCAACCACACCTACAAAAAGACCAAATTTATCGATTTGTACAAAAAAAAAAAAAAAAAGTTTTGAAACCTTGTTTTGGAAAAATCAGACAGTACTGCTCAAGAAACTCATCTCCGCAAATTGTTCCTTTTACCATATCATTTTCATCTATTTCAGCATCCAATTCTCCTGGGTCGTCCTTAACAATATGCACAACAAATAGTAAATAGTAAGAAAAATGTATTTACTTTTGTACAATTGTTCAATCGATAATACAAATGAAAGTAATTAAAATATTTGATATATTACTGCATTGAACTAAAATGAAATAATTAGCATACCAGTTCGTCCTCGCAGTTTTGACCCAGGTGCAGAGAAAATGGAGAAATTTCTCTTCTGTGCAGTTTTAACAAAGTGTCCAACTGTCGGCCTAGCGTCGGGTTGTGTTTGTTCTTACTATAAAATTGGCCTATTTTGATACCCAAACCTTCTCTTGCACACTGTTTGTTCACCTCTTCGTTCCTAAGAGCACAGCAGAGCGTCACGGTTATGAACTCACTCACCTGTCAAAAAATATCAATGGAAAACTTTGTTCTTTAAATACGATTACTCGATTAATTGATTTTTTACTTCGTTGTCAGAATTTAACAACAAATCCACCATATAGGAAGAAATGTTTGCGTGCCTATCCCAATAGGACAAAGGAGCATTTAAAGCGAGATTCATGAGCATTGATGTCGAATATTGAAGTGTATATTTGTTAAAATTATTCATCCTCAACTTATTCAACAAATGATCAATCATCCCTTGGTCAATCATTCTTTCGCAGAGTGGTTTTCTGTAAAATAAAATTTGAATATTTGAACTGATACAATAATGATGTAGCAATAAAATATAATGGAATGATAATTAATGTTAGTAGATATTATTATATAGTACTGATAATTATGAAAATTATTTATAAAAATTATTTTTTAATGTTTGTTTCACACAGTCAGTTGTTACTATTATTCAAATAAATTCATTAGTTTCTTGTTAACTAATATCTTACGATTAATTGAGGTTTAGATTAAAAAAGTCAATGGCATGAGCGGGATTCGAACCCACTATCTTCAGCTAGATATGCTGCATCTCTACCACTTGAGCTATCGTGACCTCGATCCACTCGGACACAAACTTCCTATCTCAACCACAACTTTTGAATTTTATCAATTATATTAGAATTATCAAATATATTACACGACATTTGAAAAATGGCAAAAAGGTGGTAAAATTGGTGTCTGAGTGGATTGAAGTCACGATAGCTCAAGTGGTAGAGCAGCGGTCTAGCCGAAGGTCGTGGGTTCGAATCCCGCTCGTGCCATTGCCTTTTTTATCTCAACTAAAACCTTAATTAATCGTAAGAATAAAATTTATTTATGTTATCATTATACAAATATTATTAAACAAGACTTTTTTTCTGTACTAGTTGAAAGTTCCCCAAAAAATGTATTTTCTTCTGTTGGGGGAGAAATTGAAAAATAAAAAAGGGGCTTCTTGCCTAAAATGAAATGAAATTTATGGATAAAAACATCAACTGCTCTTTCCTACGTTCAACAAACTTGGAGTCTCGATTAAAAAATGAGATTGCAAAATAAAATATGCTCAACACGGCTGTGGGGGGGGGGGGATTTTTTTTGTTAAATTGAGGATACATGAAAGAAAATTGAGGAAAGTGGTCTCACTGTAGGTGAGACGTTGCAGTTTGTAGATGAAATGTAAAGGAAGATTAAAACAAAGAAAATGTAAGACATTTAAAAAACCGAAGAAAGAAAAGTTGAAAACAAGAGATAAAAATTGATTTTTTCTGATCAAATACTTTCCTTTAAAATTTTTAAACAAAATATAACCAACTTAATTACTTTTTCCACATTTATTTTTAATTGTTCGAATATAATAAAATTTTGTTCAAAGAATAATTTTGTTTTCCATTTGCACAATCATGACATAAGTTTGCAAAGGAAAACAAAACAAATTAAATATTTTAAAACTGTTTAGAAAGCCACCAAAATTTTAATCATTACCAGTTATTTAAGAAAAATATTATTAAATAAGCTCAAAGACACTGAAAATATATTTGCACAATATGCATTTTTTATTTAATAATTTATTTTATTTAGTACAAAATATATAAAAAATTGCGACATTTAAAAAAAAAGTTCATTTTGGAAAGAAGTAATAATTCACAAATGAGTGGACAGATGTAGACTAGTTAGGTTCAGTATTATTTTTACCTTAAACTTAGTTTTTGAATTGTAGCAACAATCATATTTTCTGAAGTTTGGTCGAGGTTTTTGGACTTGGTTGCTTCCAAGAGTAGGTCGACAGTTTCAATCGAGGATCCGATATAATCCCTTCCACAGTTTAACGATGCTATAGCGTTGAGAAGTCGGACGACTGACTGCTGGAGCGGATGGAGATTTGTTGATGGAGAAAAAAAATCAGAAATACTCTTGCTCCTTAAGTTGAGCACGTCGTGACGAGCTAGCCAAACGACAAATTGTTCCCTTTCTTCTATCTCACTCTGCGTTATGTGCTAGCATGACAAAAAAAAAGTCTTAATGTTTATTCGATACTTGATGAATATTCAAACCTGCCACTGACCCATCTCAAAGCTTGCAAGAGAAGAAGCTGTGTTTTGACACTTCCGTTATACAAGTCATTTTTAATTTTATGCGCGTCCAAATCAGAGTGAAGAATTTGCTTTTTTAGCAAGAAATCCCTTCCCGTTTGATCCCACTTGAAAAGAAATTTATTATCATTTAATATTTTTTTAAAAATTACATCAATGACTGAAATTTAAATGGATTACATCGTGCTAACAAAATATTGTATTTTAATTGAAACTTATTGCAATAAAAAGTATAACAATTCATTTTTTGAACAGAAAACAGTGCAGAACATAATCATTTAAATCAAATCGTTAATCCTATGAAAAAATTTTAATTATCAAAATAGAAATTATAACCAGTGTTGATTTTATCATTATTATATTAATAATATTAATGATGATAAATGATGATTTTTTCCTCTATATTGACAATAATTAAAACATGATTTTTAATGAGCTTTTCAAATTAACCATATTAGCTACCACTAACTTCAATTGTTGATATGCAATTTTGTAAATAAATATTTTCCCCCTTTTTAGGAGTGCCAGAAACTTGCTTCAGTACTTGCATATAACTTTCCTATGTTCCTACTAGCTCACTGTATGGAGCCAAGATACTCCCACTAATTATTTTATTGGTATATACATCAAGCGTATTCAATTACATTGAAATAATTTTAATGATTAAATTGTAGCTCGTTTAGCTGAGCAAAATAAAATGTTTCATTCTGACATTTAAAAATAAAATAAAATAAAATAAATGTTTGAAATCTTACAGTTTGGTGTTCTTCTGACACATGCATTGGAAAAAGGTCGGGAAATATTGAAATGCAATTGAAAAGTATAGATTTCAATTCCACTCCTTCCCCCTGGACTGATTTTTCTAATGCCGAAGCCAACTCTGAAGCTACACCTGTAAAGTTTGTTGGTTCTACTGTAAACTGAAAAATCTGTACCGAAGATTAAGTACAGACCTACTAGTTTTTGATGATCTCTTTTCAACTTGTGCATTTTCCTTTTTATATCTTTATACGAGTTTGAAACGTCTATATTCTCCTCGTTTTCTTTTATCATGCTTTGCTTGCAGATTTTGACAATTTCTGGAATGACGGAATCGCCGCAGGAATATTTGATAAGAAATTGGTTCAGTTTTGATTTTAGATTTACAACCCAATCATCCTGAAAAAATAATATTAGAGATAAATTTGTTAAAACTTGTCTTAAAATTATTGTTTGAACCTGAAAAATTGTTATAAAAGTTGGATGAGTTTTTGGATTTTCGACAAATGGAAGAGCAAAGTAAGGTAGGAATTCTGGCTCTTCGGAAAATTCAGCGCCGTGTTCTAAAAGAAATGTTTTAAACATATTCATAGCAGAACTCGGATGGCCATCTTCTGACAAATTGGCGTAATGTCTTTTGTGTTTGCTGTATTCAGATTCATCCTCAAGGCTATCTGTTTCAAATTTTGCATCATCATCATCATCATCTTTTGAAGGAATTAAATCAATTTCATCAATAACAGGAACTTTATCTTGGTAAGGTTTTTCGACAACAAATGTTCCATTTAGATTAGTGATTTGCTTCAGATGTGAATCGCTTTTGGTTAGCTCACTGGTTCCAGGAGTAGTTCGCTCCTCGTCATTTTTTTCCTTAAGAACAGCTGAATTTTGTCCAAACGGTTGAAAATTGTCTCGGAAAGGAAGTGTTGCGTAATAAGCATGCAGATATACTCTTAGTTTTTTGCATTCCGGCAATTCTTTTATACTTTGCGGTATTAATGATTCCCAGCTCTACACATAAAATATAAAATAATTGTTAATCAGTTGATGCAAGTTATTATTATTATGCATTAATGTGTTACGGACAGTAAAAAACTGTTTGTGGTCAGAAGATTCTATAAGGTTGAGCAGAATGACCACATCATTTTTCAATATTCTTTCTTTTTTAGATGAAATTTGATTAACAGCTTTTATTCCAAGAGACGAAATTTCATCTTTCAGTGTCTCCACTGTGCGATTTAAGCCTTGTGCAACTAAGAACTGAACAAAGAACAATTAAAAAAAAAAAAATTTGATCCTTAAATTTGAGATATCGTACAAACCTCGACTATTAACTGCATGGAATATTCTTCGGCCTTTGAGTTCTTATCCAATTCATCGATCTGGTTTCTACAATACGTAAAGGTCATATTAAAAATTATATAAGATGATCAAATTGGGCATAGATTTTGGTACTTGCTCGAAGGAGACGTTTTGACCAAGGGCTATTTTTATAAATAGTAGAAATATATTTGTTTAGAGCTGATAGCGAAACAGATTGATTAAAAGAAATTGACAATGTATTTGAACTATTTCGTAAGGCTAGGTCAGTAAAATTAAAACACTTAGAAATTCAGAACCATGATTTCGAGAATTTTTACATTTAGCATATAATATAAATCAGTTTAATAAAAAATTCTAGATTTGTTAACTACATTTTAATTATAATATAAAAATTCATTGAATAAGAATTGTAGCAGTGATCTATGTGTAACGATGATTGAAAAAACAGGCAAATTATTTCACCATTTCTAAGAACATAACATACAATCCAGCAAGGCTACTAATAATAGCATTAATTAATTAATCTTTATGTAAGGTATTGGCTGAGGTAAAAAAGTCAGTGTCACGAGTGGGATTCGAACCCACGACCTTCACCTCAATACCCAGCTGCTCTAACCACTTGAGCTATCGTGACTTGAAGTCAGAGGTTGGTTAGAGCAGCTGGGTATTGAGCTGAAGGTCGTGGGTTCGAATCCTGCTCGTGACATTGGTGTTTTTTTATTTCAACCAATACCTTACATAAAGATTAATTAATTAAAAGATGTTATTTGGTCAATCGGACCACGGAATCTAATGAATTTTCTTCAAAAGTAAACAAATATAGGTATGATAATACTCCTGGGATTGATTTTATATTATTACGACCGATTAAAAAAAAGTGTGTTAAAAATGAATTCTGAAACAACATCAAAGTAAAGCAAAAAAATTAATACTATTACTATTACCAAAATGAAAAAAATTGATGCAAAATTGGAAAAAAGTGGTATTCGTGTGAAAAAGGTGGAGTGAGATTAATGAAGTAATTAAACTTTTTTCCTATGCAAAATTTATTTCTTAACTTTTACTTAATAAAGAATATTACAAAAAGAAAGGTTAGGTATGGTTAGGTTAAGAAAAATGGAACAAAAGACGTAAAAATGGGACAATGAACATCGCGAACAACCAAAGCAGAAAAATTGGGCAAAATAAAAATTTAAAAAAAAACCTAATAAAAATTCACAAAAAGAAAAAAATGCTTAAAAATCAAACACATAAAAAGAAATGTAGTGAATAAGCAAATTTTGTTGAATTTCACTTTTTTATTAGGCCTGTTTGTTTTGTTTTCTTTTGACTGTGTTTTGAATGATTTAGTGTGGTAAAAATTTTTAGATTGCCTCTAAAGTGGGTGCCTCCTTAAAGGCAATTCAATCCTCTTTTCAATGTTTTTTTTTTTTTTTTTTTTTTTTTTTTATATATATTTTTATTTATTTACACAACAATGAATATTTGAAGAGCTGAGAGTGAAGTTTTTGAGGTGTGATTCACTGGAAAAGAGGGTGACGTAAGTCGTACCCCTGTATACAATACATACAAGCAGTAAAAATTATTTCTTAAATCACCATAGTACTATAATAACACTATAAATAATTTTAAAGAATTCTATAAAGCTTTAACATCATCAAAAAGCAAAAGGATATATTCAATAAGTAATTTGGTTGTTTGCAATGTTTATTGTTTCTTTTTTTAAAAGATTTGTGACACCCTATCAACTTCGCCACTGCAGTCGCTTATTTGCGAAATTATACATTTTTTTATAAATGCAAATAATAATAAAATATAAAAACATTTGGCTTGGTTAACCATTAAAATTTTGTACTAAATTCTTTCCGCTGGTGTTCACATAAGCAGTATAATGAGTGGTACATAGCTTGCAAATCAAAAACTACATATGAATTTATATGTGTATTACAATTCAGTATTAATTATAATGTCAATTAATTATTATTTTTATTAGTTTATTTTTAGTTTATTATTATTTAAATATTACATAAGAGTAAGCGATAAATGTGAACACATGCATCATATAACTCTTGAAAAAAAAAATATATATATATATATAAATAAATACAATTAAAAGTGCAATTTATTATATGACAGCTATACCTAGAAGTCATGTTGAAATGTAAATAAGATTCTTTAAAGTTGGAAAATGTTGTTGACGACATATCAACAACAAAAATCCCGGGATCAGCTGGCCATTTTCTAATGTAAATCCCAGTCCACAACCATTTCATAAAAATATTCGTGTTGAACTCGCCCTCAATTGCCCCTGACCTTTTCAGTTGCCATGAGTTACCAACCACGATATATTACCAACAATCATCAATCCATAGATTTATGTTTATTTGCTATGTATATCTAATTTAATTTCCATGTTTAATAATGTACGATTGATGCACTATTTTTTTGTAGTGTGTACTTTTCAAATTAAATATATATTTAAGCAAACGTATATGCGCGCTAGTTAAAAACCTTTCATTTACTATCGAAAAGTCTAATGTTTTAAAGGCGTGAATCTTTATCTTAATTAGATTTAACAAGTAAAGTTGTTAAAAGAAAAAATCAATTTGGCACAAAACTAAGCGGTAGAATTTCATCTTGGGATATTTGGGCAAATAAACATGTAGTTTGGCTGTTTCAAAACATTTTGTGCTGTCAATGCTTGCTATTTTTTTTTTTAAAGTTTCTTGCTCTATTGCTTTTTTCTTATTTATATTTTTTTTTATGAATTCTTCAGCTTGTCTAAAATTGATTCAATGTTAATTTATTGTAAATGTAGATGTAATATTCTGCCCCCTTATAGAACTATTGCATCCCCTATTTCCGGTTCATCAAGAATTTTGATTAGAAGGCCTGGTTTCAATGGTTGAATTTTGATTAGA
>CM077105.1:8877052-8893886 GCA_039619505.1 Cimex hemipterus
GGCCTGGTTTCAATGGTTGAATTTTGATTAGAAGGCCTGGTTTCAATAGTTGAATTTTTTTATGGTTACGTTGTAATCCCAAAGCACTTCCTCGTGTGAGCTAATGTATCTCGGCAGTTTGTTAGTATATGTATTGGTGTCTCCTCTGCTTCTTTGCATAATCTGCACATTCTGTATTATACCGATCTCTTCAAATGCCCTTTTTGTCCACGGTGTCCTGTTAAGATTCAAAGTTTTTTCACCCAGCTTCCTTCGATGGATTATTTTCCTTCTGGAACTTACCGGAAGGTTTGTGCCCATTGAATGAGTATCAATGTTTCCTCTTTAGTTATTCTTGTTTAAGATACTCTTTGATCATATGAATCCCTATGCCGCAGAAGGGCTTGAAATCTATCAGTGGTATAACAGTCCCTTTCTTGCAAGTTATCTGCTGTCTTGTTTCCCTCTACTGCTAGACCTGATCTAGACCTAGATTTTGCATACCTATTTTTTTACAATATTGTTTTGCAAATTCCTGCACCAATATTCCTAGATGAAGTCATGCAATTATAAGATGCATTCAGTACAACGTGAATAAAGGGTACAAAAACAAGAATACAGCTATCATGTCATATAGTCAAGCAGCCACCAAAGCGCTAAGCTCAAGTATCATTAGTTCAAGAATGGTGCTGAACTGCAAATCCAAATTAAATACAGGTATGAAGAATAGTCAGCCTCTGCTGGGTCCCAGGACACATTGTAACAGAAGGCAACGAGAAAGTGGACACCATTGCAAGGAAAGGGGCTGCCACACCGCTGATAGGACCTGAACTCTTCTGTGGCATAGGAATCCACACAAGGAAGGACAAAAAGACAATGAAAGAACAATGGAATTCACTCATAGGACACAGACAATCCAAGGATCTTCTAACCAATTTCAGAAGAAAAGAAATTGCAGGATGTGTCAAGGGAAGCAGGAACAGACTGCGAATCCTAACAGGACACTGCAGATTAAATGGACACACAAAGAATATTGGAACAATCCAAGATGACACATGTAGATTCTGCAAAGAGGCAGAAGAGACACCGACACATTTACTAACAAACTGCGGAGCTACACTAACCCGCAGGAGGAAATGTTTTGGGATGTATAATGTGACCATAGAATAGCTTCAACCACTGAAACCGGGCCAATTAATCAAGTTTCTTGATGAAATAGGACTCATCGATGTGCTTTAGGCAGAGAACGGAGGATACAATAGCTCTTAAAGGACGCAGTGTACCCTGGAAAAATTACATTTTACATCAGTTTTGTAAGAAGGCATAAATCAATTTATGCGCTTCATCCAGACACAAGCAGACTCTCCTAGCTGACAGGCTTGATAAACTCTGCCAACTGGTACACCCTGCGAAAAAGGATTTTCCTATTTTCCACATGCTACAAATAATTAACAACGCGTTTAATGTTCTCAGGCTCATCACCGATAACAGTTTGGAGAAGGTCTTCATTCAAGATTCATTCAAATCCAAGATATCATTAAAAAAAAAATTTTGTGGCCAGTTTTTATCATCAAGAACCATGGGTTTGTTGGATGTAAGTTGAGGAATGTATGTATAATGTGACCGCTTCAACCATTGAAACCGGGTCTATTAATCAAGTTTCTTGAAGAAATAGGTGGTGGATGGATGGATGGATACCAGGGACTGTAGGAGTTCCCTCCTGAGCACTGCAGCTGTACAGCTTATTGTACTATACCCTGGCTCCATTTTTGGGGGAGGGCTCACAACACAAAGTGAACTTGAGCCCCGTTGTACCATCGAAGAAACTCATTTTTGAAGGGGGTTGGGACCAGGTTCAGAGTTGCTGAGGTCCCGCCCCTTCCATTAATGAGTGCCGTTTCAATTTCTTTTAATTGCGGCCACCGGTCTCCTTAGGGGTCAGAAAAATTCCAGAGGCGATGGTGGGGATTGAACCCACGGTTCAACGTGGGGGTCTACTAGCCGAGAGTCTGACGCCTTAATCACTCGGCTACCGCGCCTCCCCCCTTGATGAAATAGGACTCACCGATGTGCTTTAGGGAGAGAACAATAGCTCCTAAAGGGCGCAGTATACCACACCCTGGAAAAATTACATCTACATCTACAAGACGGACAAAACATAGAGGATTTTTAAATTTATAGGTGTTCTGGATGGTGAAACCTAGCATATAGACTATAACCTAGGAATATGTTTTTTAAACTTGAGCTTTTGATCAAAAAGTACACAAAGATCCTTTACGACCGACCTCAACTCGCGAACTATCTACTGCAACTTGGTAGCACGACTGTGATATTGTTTTGTTGAAATGATATAAATATGGTTTTTGTCCCAACAGACAATGGATTGAAATCCAGGGTTAATGTATGTAAATTTGATTGGACAGACTGTACTGTTTTGAAATAAATTAAAAATCGCCATCCAGCTTTTTTCGGAATGGGAAGTTTTGAAACGATTTTGATTTTGCCTCCAGTTGTTTGAACCCACCCTGGTGAAGGAAACTAAAAACCAAAAATTTAGAATTTCGTGGAACGATCGTATCGTATATCATTGTATATAGCTTTTTTAATATAGTTCTTATCACTTTTTTTAAAAATTCATTATTCATTGGCCTTAAATGTACAGTGGACTTTGAATCATGTGGCTATCTTTACCAGAATAAACCTGAACGATGATTCAGTCCCCTCAGTTAAATCTCTAACGATGATAGACGAATAACCAAATATTTAAGTAGTTTTATTTTAAAATGTATTTTTAGTTTTAAGTTGTTGGATTTGTTGGCTTTCCTTTCATTTTTACTCAAACCTGACGATTGGAACAATTAAGGTAATTATGATTGATTTTCTTGTGATTTGTTTGTGACGTTGTCAGCTTTTTGATATATTTGTTTAACCGAACACTTCAAACATATCGTTAGCATTTCAAAATCACTTTTCATGAACCATTCTAGAGTTTATATTCATTTATAAAACGTAAGTTGCTTTAAAAAGAGTCTATATTCGTTTATAGGTGCTTTTTTAATTTTTATAATTCGACATCGTTAGAAACTTATGTTGTTTTAATTTCATTGTTCATTTGATGCTTTAGGTAAGTCAGATTTTTTTTGTTGAGAAGGTTGAACAATAATAGGTTTTTAACACCATAATTTTGTCAATAAAACTGCGCACTGTTTGGGCGTTAATAAGGATGTCGCTAATTTCATAAGGAATTTCATTCCAAGGATATTGCTTTGGTGGCTACGAATGGCGATCGAAAAGCCTTCTCTGCAACGCGTCTCACATGTGCTCAATGGGATCGAGGTACGGAGACAATTAGGGAAATAGAAGCTGGGAAATACCCAGGTTTTTTAATCAGCGATGATCAACTGCTTCTGCGAGTCCGGCATTGTCGTCCAGAAATCGGAAATCTCTGCCAATGAGATTATCACTAAACAGACAGAAACGCGACTCATCATGAGCATGTTTCTCAATTTTTTTACTTCCATCTCTAGAGCAGAAATACGGTCACATAATTGTTGTATTACATCTCTGTCTACATGAGAGGATACTACGTTAACTTGGTAGAGTGAAAATTTCTCCAATTTCTAGCCAATTCAATCTATTTTGTCTTGTTTTCTATCGGTGATTGAGTTTATTCCTCTTATCTAGGTGGGTAATTTATCCATCTATAAAGTTTATAATAACTGGACGAAACATTTTTGTATGTGAAAGGGAGTTCACTTTGCTTGGTATCTGGCTAGGCTTCATGTCTCTTAGTTCAAGCTCATTAATTTTTTTCCCTCCCTTTGGAAATAGTTAATAAGCTTTATTGTCATAAGTTGAAGAATGAATGAATAAATTAGTTCATCAATGAAATAGTTAAAATTAGTTTGTTACTGGGTAACATCAAACAACTGGAATTGTGCTTCTAACTGAAAGAACTATATTTCAGGATTATCTGCCCAGAATGATACTAAATCTTGATGCTAACTTTTTACAAGAATACATTTTGTTGAAAAAACAATTGAAATTACATTCTAGCCAGAGGGGGCCGCGGTAGCCGAGTGGTTAAGGCGTCAGACTCTCAGCTAATAGACCCTGCGGTCGTGGGTTCGATCCCCACCGTCGCCTCTGGAATTTTTCTGACGCCTAAGGGGACCGGTGGCCGCTATTAAAAGAAATTGATACAGCACTCATCAATGGAAGGGGCGGGACCGGATCTCAGCGACCCTGAATCTGGTCCCAACCCCCTTCAAAAATGAGTTTCTTCGATGGAAGAACACTGGTACAACGGGGGCTCAACTTTGTGTTGTGAACCCTCCCCCAAAAATGGAGCCAGGCTATAGTACAACAAGCCGAACAGCTGCAGCTCAGGAGGGAACTCCTCCAGTCCCTGGTATCCATCCATCCACCATTCCACCTCCACATTCTAGCCACCAATCATTAGGAATCAATTCTCCTGAGTTGATGGTGGTGGGATGCTGCTGCAGGACGTCTCAAAGGGGCATACGATGTCAGGCCAATTTACCACAAACGATTATGAGTTGTTTGTGTTGATAAAGACCATGTCAAAACATTTTGTACTTCATTTAGTATCTGGTAGACAATATGGAAAGGTGAGGTAGTGATTAGTGACCATTAGTTGATGATTATTCAGAAATCGTGAGATGCAGTTGTTATGATGTAGGTTTCAGAAAAACATTTTCTTTATCATGCCAATATATTGATCTTTCAATTAATTAAGTTTTTAGTTGAGATAAAAAAGTCAGTGTCGCGAACCGGTTTCGAACCCACAACCTTCGGCTAGATTCGCCGCTGCTCTACCACTTGAGCCATCGCGACTTCGATCCATTTGGACACTAACTTCCCATCCCAACCTCACCTTTTGCCAACTGTCTCTGCGATATTATCTTGCCGATGACCTTGATGACTCATTCTTACAATAGTATTGCGAACTTCTGGTTCATGATGATGCCTTCCCATGATTAAAGAGAATACAACTAGATTAAATGGGGGAAAAGTTTGTTTACAGAATGAATAATCTTCATGTTTACTATTCCTATGTAAATTTGTTATTAAAAATGAGAATTAACATTTGTTTGTTTTTGACTTGTGTGCTCTACCCAACTAACCTGTTAATTTAATTAAAATTAATAGAATAAGAATAAATTACAAATATCCCTATTTGTTAGGGCTCGTTATTTGCCATGCTGGTGATTCTGGGTCCATATCCTGGCATAGCCCTTGTACTTTCATTTGAGAATTATCTGACAAAATGTATCGTAATTTGGTTTTTGTTCTTGTTTCCATGTTACCCAAATGGGCAATTAGAAGTTAAGAATCATTAACCAAAAGATGCTGTTGTGCTCTTCTCAGTCTTAAGACGTACAGAAATTGGCTAAAAAAGGATTTTTTTTTTTTTTTGAGGCTGCTCTTGAGTAATTTTTCATTTAGATTTTTGATCTACTTATATGTAAAACGTTTATTCTTGTGTGGAGAGAGAGACAATAGAAATTGCTGTAAAATGCAATACTCCAGTGCATAAGTTTTCATTTTTCACTTTGAACCCCTAAACCTTCAAAAAACATTTAGCAGGTAATTAAAAAAAAAAAAGCTTATAAAGATGTCTTATGTGGCAACAGCATCTTTGGAAAATATTGTATAATAATTTTTCGTCCCTTCAAGAATTTGCGGGTGTTCTTGCGCTTACAAACACACTACATAATTCTCCACATAATTTTTATGTCACAAGGTTGTAGAATGTACTAACTTTTTAATACTTTATACAAAAGTGGTTTTTTTTTGTACAAAAAGATGGTTTTTACAGTGAATGTTAGGACAAAATGCCATTTAACACGAGTGAATTAATTGAAGCAGCCGAAGTGGTTGTCCAACAGGAAAATATGAAGGTTAACTTACAAACTTCATTAAAGGGAGCAACGTTCACTGGGATTTCCACGTTTGTAGGAGGCATTTTCGGCGGCCCAATCGGTTTGGCAGTCGGTCAGTTAATGCCCTTAAGTTATATTTTGAACAAAGGCTGATTTTAGTGTTTTGTTTACAGGAGCAACTTTGGGAGGCCTGTCGTCAATGTGGTATACGAGAGGACAGTTCAAACCGGTCATTTTGATTATTAGAGAAGACATGAGTGTTACACAACGAAACAAATTTGCCCAGCACTTAGAAAATTCGATCAAAGACTTAGATATAACAGACGCCATTAAACTCACCACCCTGGTTTTGCAAAACCCAGATTTGTTTATGGCATTGAAATATGCAATTGTACAATTTTTTGAAAAAGATTTACACATGATGTTAGCGAATTAATCATTTTTAAGTTGTACTATGTGTTAGAAAGGAGTGTAATTATTGAAATTGTGATATTAATCCAAAATGATGGTGATTTTTGTGATTTTTATATTGTGTGTTAACAGTGATGTGATATTTAAAAAAAAAAAACAAAGAAATATTTTAAACTAAATTTTTTTTCCTTTCCTAATTGGAGTTGTAGGGATTAGGATGTGAACTTTCAGCTGTTGTGCTAAAAAAAGTTTGTTTTGTGAAGTAGAGAATTTTTCTCAGGTGTATCAAGGCTATGTACGGTTTACCCAGGTACCGTAAGCCTTTTCCTAAGTATTGCAGGGCAGCTGCACATCTGCGCAGGTTAAGTTGAAGGTCAATTTTTTATTTTTTAACAGCTATTTGTAGGTGAGATGTAGGTTTTAGAAAAACTTATCTTTACCATGCCAACATTTTGATAGTTAAATTCACTAATTTCGCCTGACTAATTAATACATTACAATTAATTAAGGTTTTTAGTTGAAAAAATGGCAAAAAGGAGGGAAAATTGAAAAGGTGGGGTCGAGAATATTCGAGTGGATCAAGGTCACGATAGCTCAAGTGGTAGAGCAGCGGTGTATCCAGCTGAAGATGGTGGGGTTCGAATCCCGCTCGTGCCATTGACTTTGTTATCTCAACTAAAACCCTTAATTCTTTCAATCTTTATTAAAATAATCTTCAGGGTTAAAAGGTTAGTTTTCCATTGAGATATGTCGTTCTTGTCTGTTGTGTTGAGAGGCCCATTAACGGACATTAAACACCACACATTTAATATTTCTGGCCCTGTGACTTTTTTCTATTGAATAGCCATTGATAAAAAATATTGCAAATAACCGTTATTTATTCGCCTTGGCGTATTCTGTGATGATGTGTAAATTTATTGAAATTCCATGAAATTGTACTGTAGTTAAGAGATTTGATCCATAAGTCTCAAAACGTTTTATTTTGTGGGCGCGAGTATCTTTTTAAGATATAATTGTCTCGGATTAATCACTAGATGTGTCGGAGGTCTACAGAATCTACACGTTAGGGAATATTGATGACAATCTTTCAAAAAGTAATCCAGTTGTTTAAATTTCAAAACTATTAATTATTTAAATGTACTATTTTTATTTTTTATACTACTGTTTACTATCTATTTTTTAAAGTCTACAGGGGACTCTTGCATTGCTTTTGTAGTGGTTACTTATTCCACCTAAAATGTCTTATAGTTTTTATCTGTCGTGAATGAGAATTAGAGACGTGAAAACTTGATATGGAAAAGCATCTATCTCTTTTCAATCTGATAATTGTTGAGTCATGAGGAGCGGTCAAGAATAAAGCAATTCAGAATTTTTTTTTTCACGTTTCAACTTTTATTCACGTCATAAAGTAATAAAATAAGGAACTATTCTTGTAATACACTTTATGTGCTGAAGATGACCCAAATGAAGGTTGGAACGTCAGCAATTCACTACTTTTGTGGTCTGCTTGACCAATTAATGATGAAAAGAATGAAAAAAAGATGGAGATTGAAAAATAGCAAAAGGAGGGAAAACTCATAATGTGGGGTTGAGATGGGAAGTTGAGGTCCGAGTGGTTCGAGGTCACGATATCTCAAGTGGTAGAGCAGCCGAAGGTCGTGGGTTCGAATCCCACTCGTGCCATTAACTTTTTTTTCATCTCAACTAAAAACCTTAATTAATCTTCAGCACAAAATTAAAAATAGTGTTTTTCTAAACAACCATTCTTAACCACTTAACACCTTCACCAATTGCATTTCTCAATTTTGTAAACGAGCTAACTGTAATAGTAATTACCAAATAAATGCGTATTTTATGTCTATTATTTTATTTAATTCCTTTGGTATCTTATAACTAAATCAACTGAGGCTCTTTTATATTTTGCTCTGAATTAAAAAGGAAAAATGAATCCAGATATAAAATTCAAAGTAATTTATAGCAATTTTTTTAAGCATGTTAAAAAATTAGTGGGGGGGGGAGTTAGTGGGGAAATATATAATAAAAACAGAAAATCAAATGTTGTTTAAACAGAAATATTTGCATTCGCCATAAAAATTTTCCCCTTCCAGATTCAAAAAGTTATGTTTGCCCAAGTGTTCGACTGTAGAACAGTGGATACATTTTTTTTTAAACTGTGTTGAAAGTCAAAGTTGAGACAAGGGAAAATGAGGTTTTTCATAGTGTTAGCTTTTATTAATTGTAGTTTTGGAATTGTTCATTGCCGGCCGGGAGTACATGGAATGATCGATTATAGCACACATGTGTCGAAGAAAGTAGTTGACGCCGGTTCTCACGCTGTGATAAAAACCTTAGACTTGGGAAATAGGGTTGTACAATTTGGAACTAAGCTTGCTTCTAAGGGTCTCCGAGGAACCGCAAATGTGTCAAATAGTCTAATTAACCTAAGTACATGGATGAAAACCAAAACAATAACCTCTAAGGCTTCTGTGTTCAAATATTTATTAGGTAAAAATATAATAGATTATTAAAAACACAAAGGGTAAATCATGTACTTTGTTTTAGTAAAATTGAAAGATGTAGCCAAGTCTTTTGAATCTACCCTACCAGTCGCTTCTTCGTTTCTTAGACTGTTAGCTGTTTTGGGAGAGTTAATGGTCCGTGGAATAGAGACTGCTGGGCTGACTGGTGTACAGATAGAAGACTTTATTTCTAAAACCAGTGTAGCTGTTCTGCGTATGTTAGGCGAAGTGAACATAAAGGCAGCTGGAGGTGTATTTGCTTTAACTACTTTAAAGGGGCAATTTGCTATATCTGGTGTAGCAGCATTTACAAAAACCATGTTTGACACATTCGCAAAATGGATGTACAAGGGGGTTTCTTATATTGTTACTCCACCTACAACTAATGTACAAACGTATCACAATTCTGGGTGGTTTAGCAACTTTAACAGAAATTATGCTAATTCAACCTACAATGATATACCTCATTTTGTTAATACTATTGTCCGATATTTGGAAACTATATAAAATATCATGTTATAAAGTAAAATGTTACCGTATTTTGGTTGTATTTCATTAAAATAAAACCATTTCAATTTTTTTAATTTTGCTCATATATATGTACAAAATAAAAGCTGTTAACAGTTCACATTACCTACAAATTGAAGCCAATACTCATCTATTTAAATAACATAGCACTCGGTGTTTGTTATTAGAATAAAAATATTTTTTAAATTATTAATAAAAATAGTACATAGTTCAAATTATTAACTGTAGAACATTTAGATAAAGGATGTTATGGTAGAAACTGCAATCTACAGGAAGTATAATATTATTATTATACAAGACTGTTTTATTATAAAAACTCTTATAATTAAAAAGTCAGATTAATGTGCTGATTTCATTAATGGTTTTGTGTTTTGCAAAGCTTACAAATGAAAGATATGTTTTTAATTGTTTAAATTAAGTTAAATGCCAATTGTACTTTGAAAAACTTTTGTCATATCAATTGAAAAGATAATGATATTGTATCCAAATGAAAAATATTTTTCTAGTGTTGTTAATAAACTGTAGAATAAGCAAAATAATAAAATACAGTGTTCTAGTACATAACTATTTTATTTTTAACCTTTTAAAATTGTAGCCTGTGATGCTAGATGGTAGGAACTGTGTCATGAAAATGCCCTTTTTTTTTCTCCCTCGCTTCAAATCATATCGTACAAATATTGTTTAGGCGTCGACGTAATCGTCTCTAAACATGAAAGAGTTTTATTTGATCAGTTGTGTAAAGTTTGATTTTTTTTCCCCTACGAAAAAAAGAAGCGGTTCCCAAGGGTCAGTCCTCTTCCAAGATGATACTATACATGATCATGTTTATGGCTTGTTTGAGTCGCTCTAAATCCCAAGGAACAACTGAAACTTCGACACAAAGTTCAAGTACATCTAGTATATCAGTTGTAGTGGAGGATGAGTCGAAAGAATTTACAGTGACCACTATTAATGGGACACTAAATGATTCTACACATCTTGAATCTCCAACTACCCAATCTCCTGAAGAGGGTAGGCTATCCACACCTGAGTTTTTAAAAATTGCATTTTCAATTATATGTTTGCTCCAGGTAATACTTCGCGTTCAAATATAGAAATGAGCCCAACTACTGGAAGTGATATATTGGTAATAATTCAAGACCAATCAACTGAAGTCAAGACCAACAAAACAGAAGAAGTTACAGAGAAGCCATCAAACAGTGTGGATTATTGGGGATTTACAAAAAGTAAATTTCAGAGTGCATGGAACAAAGTAACGCAAATCGGCAGCCGCGTTCTACAAACTACAAAGATAGCCGCGACTTATATAGGAAACAAATTCAATCAACTAATAGAATACATGAAACAAGGGGAGGAAATAGTAGAAACGTTACAAGGGGCTACGGATTTGGCAAGTTTAGCTACATCAAGCTCTGAAAAACAATCTTTTCCATTTATAAAAGGTTTTGTTGCAATGTTTAAGCAAGTACTTAAAATTATTAAATCAATTTTGAAAACAGACCCAATAGAAATAGAAAAGGAACGAGAAGGCCTAGCAGAGTAGAATAATAGAAATAAAACTAGTTAGATTGTATGAATTATATTTATTTGTAGAAACTTAAAGCACAGTTGTAAATAACAATAAATAAATTAATATAACATTAGTATTGTATTGTTAAATTAAACATTTTTATATGTGATGTAAATTAAATTGTTATAATAAAATTTAAAAATATACATAAAAATATTTTAAAAAATCGCTTTTTAACTATTTACACCTGTTTTTATTTCATTACATTTAACAGCAAAATGTTTATTATAATTTGTCAGTAATGAATCAACACAAAAACTTTCAGAAATCGTCATTTGCATAAATCATTTCAGTGCATGCGTCAAAATCCATAACATAATATGATAAGAGATGATTATACATAATACATTTACTATTTATATAAATTTATTTGTTTATCAAAAAGTGAATAAATTTATGAAACTATAAATACAATATAATAAAAAAATATGTAGTTTGTTACCAATCATTTTGTCATATCAGTCTCTCCTCGGTGATTTGCCCGGTCAGAACGAGTCAGGATTTTGCCACCACCCAGACAGATCCACTAGTGAAGTTGGTGAAATGTCAAAACGAGGATAGGAAGGCGAAAATGGTGGTAACAACTAAACGCCAACCGGACCACAAGGAGAATATACTTATACGATATAGAACACTCGATAAATCAGTCACTTATTTCACTTAAAACATTACAACTAAAATTTGGTTATTGAATTAATGTTTTGAAGATATAAAAGAAAGTCGTGTGTAATATAGTGCAATGCAATGTAATTTGATGTGTTAGTAGAAAATAAGTTGTGTCTGCCAGTGAGACCTGAGTCATACTTGGGTTTGATTCAAAAATCGGCTGACAGTCAACTGTTTACAGTTGAGTAAACAAATTTGCATTTCAGTAGTAAACAATTTTTCGCTTAAGATAGAAATTATTCTGATGCAGTTAACAAATTGAATGGAATTTTAAAACTATGGTGGCGTTTTGTTTAGTGGTTGGTTCATACATATTTGGTTATATATTGGTTATTAGAAAGAACTCTAAATATTATTTCAATTATTGAATCAAACATCAAAAAAGAAACTATTTCACCAGTAATCATTAAACTTTAAATGTAGTTTCCTAGTATCGTGGTCTGCTAGACCAATTAATACCTTACAATTAATTACAATTGAAAAATGGCAAAAAGGAGGGAAAATTCAAAAGGTGTGGTTGAGATGGGAAGTTAGTGTCTGAGTGGATTGAAGTCACGGTAGCTCAAGTGGTAGAGCAGTGGTGAATCTGGGCGAAGTTTGTGGGTTCGAATCCCGCTCATGCCATTAGCTTTTTATCTCACCTAAAAACCTTAATTAATTTTAAATGTAGTGTTTCTCAACTGTTGAAAAAATGGAATCTATACATACGATGGGTCCAGTGAAAAAATGATAAGGTTCCATTTTTTTCAACAGTTGAGAAACACTAAATTTAAAGTTTCATGACTACTGGTGAAATAGTTTCTTTTTTGGTGTTTGATTCAATAATGGTAATAACTGAAAAATGGCAAAAAGGTGGGGTTGAGATAGGAGGCGATGTCCGAGTGGAACGAGGTCACGATAGCTCAAGTGGTAGAGCAGCGGTATCTAGCTGAAGATCGTGGGTTCAAATCCCGCTCGTGCCATTGACTTTTTTATCTCAACTAAAAACCTTAATTAGACCACGACATTAGTGAATTTAATGGTAATAACAATTAGAGTTCTTTCTGAGTAATTCTCATATCCGAAAACCATTACAAGCTTGTTTTGAACGCAGAAACAAATAAGAAAATGCCATGATTGCGAAATTTTATTATTAATTTCAAAGATGAACAGATGAAGTGAAACGAAAATTCTGAAATTATATCTATGGCCATAATTTTAGATTAGTTATTGTAAAAACAAAATTGAAAAAGAGTTAAAAATCTCTGCGCTAAAAAGATTTACATTACTCATCGTCTACCTCATAATCAAAATAAATGTGTGGTGATTAGTGACCATTAATCGATAATTATTTAAAAATCGTGAGATGCTGAAACCTACATCACACCAGACTGCATCTCATGATTTTTCATCATGCTGAGTTTCTGTGGCGTTCGATCTGTGACCAAATTATTGAAAAACCTCCTGGCATCTTTGTTGATGAGAAACTTTGTCAGGTGTTGTAAATCATTATATTTTTCCAAACTAACAGTAAGGGGGCTCATCGTAGGAGTTACAAAGTGCTTTTTTGGTGGGGGGAGGTTCTTCCCATTTTTTTTGCCTTTGCGGCACCCACAACACATTGTGCTTAGATTAAGCTCCACAGAATGAGTGTATACGTACTGTGGTGTATAAGAGGTATTTTCAAACACCGAATTGTTCTTGTGGGGATGGGACATTTCAGTTTGTCCACCAGTACTAAGTAATTTGTCCACAATTTGAAAAATTCCCTCAACCAATAACAGTGAACGGTTGGGGTTTGCAACTGCTCAGACCAATTGGAATGTGTCCCTCCATCCTTGCGACATATCTCAATTAATTTAGATCTTAGATTATTCTAGATTTTTGATTAATCATGCTCATATCTCTATCGCACTTCATATAGCTATGGCCACGGGTGGGAAAGAAAGCTTTTATACAACATATTCTCCCTTTTTCGGTTGCGAAATGGTGAAGTAATTGCATAACTGTATAATTTTTATTTTGCCCAAAAATTATAAGCGGACAATATTCTGGAAAACATTAGTAGCATTGAGCAAACAAGGCTACGTAATATTCTTACCGGACATAAGGAAAAAGCACTAATTTCACAAAAAACTTTTATTACTATGCGAGAAAGTAGATCTTGCAAAATATGAAGTTCATCCTCCAGATATGGAGAAATTGTTATCCTTTCTAAGGAAGTATGAGTTTAGTTCATTGATAAACATGACTGCTCGTGGAAGAAATTTTTAAATGCTGGAGAGACGGATTCTCATCGTTCTTCCTTAGGCGTCCATGAGGCCCATCGTTCTTCTACTGTGCCGCCCATTTTCAAATGCAATTTTTAGTGGAATCTAATTGGTGTTCTCTAGCAACATTTGGCAGGTTAATAATTAATGTCACAATTATTCAGATATCGTGAGATGCGGTCTGGTGTGATGTAGGTATCAGAAAAACATTTTCTTTATCGTGCCAACGTTTCGATCTTTTATTGAGATCATCTTCAGGGCTCAAAGTGTTTGTCTTCTGTGTAATTGTGCCATGTCGTGTTGTTGGGCACTCTCAATAAAAGATCGAAACGTTGGCACGATAAAGAAAATGTTTTACTGAAACCTACATCACACCAGACTGCATCTCACAATATCTGAATAATTATCCGTTAACGGTCACTAATCTCTACACATTAATGTCACAAGCATAGATGCCAGTGAAATCTTGATTCTGACAAAAAATGGATGCTCATCGGTTTTTCACTCTCTTTATTAACATCCAAACACATTAAATTAGTTCATCAATGGGATTTAAATCTTAGGTCACGCTAAGTAACTGTAATTGTGCTTCTCCCCGGAAGAACCATATTTCAGGTTTATCTGTCCAAAATGGAGGAATCTTGATACTAACTCTTTACAAGAATACATTTTGTTGAAAAAATAATTGATATTACATTCAAGCCACCAATCATTAGGAATCAATTCTCCTGAGTTGTTGGTGGTGGGATGCTGCTGCAGGACATCCCAAAGGGCATACGATGTCAGGCCAATTTCCCACAAACGATTACGAGTCGTTTGTGTTGATAAAGACCTCAGGGGGATAGAAGAGGCCTTCTGCACCTCGACCTGAATAGATTTATTGTGCTTCCCTGTTATTTATAACTCACTGGCCAGCTTCAGGTTAGCTCCTCAATGCAGGATCTTGATGTTGTTTTTCTTGTCCAAGTTGCAAGAACCTGCATCTACATAGACTTGCGCAGAAATATAGAATGTGTTCTGCAGTCTCCTCCTCTTCCTGGCAGTATCTGCATAGTGTTTCTTCTATTTGTACTCCTATCTGATACAAGTGCCTTCTTAAGTGGCAGTGCCCTGACAGATTTTTTTGTCAAGGTAAACTTTTTCATTGCCTTCATGCCCTGAATATCCAGAGACCCATGCCAGAATCAGGTGATTAGTGTCAGTGTTCTCCATCTGGGCCTCCAAACGGCTAAGGCCCTAAGTGCTGCCTGGCTGTCAGAGAAAATGGCTATATTATGGGAATGTATTCCTAGCCTTTTTATTTCCCCGGCACATTGTTCAATTGCTATGATTTCAGACTGGAAAACTGTAGCATATTTACCTAGGTTTACCATCAATTCCGTCCTTGGGTTCATCCCAAAGTCTCCAGCTCCCGAACGGATGTCGATGTTGGATCAGTCAGTATACCAGTAGAAGTTTTCTTTAGCTGTATTCTTTTGGCCCATTCTTTCTGTTGGTATCAGTACTTTGTAGTTGTACTTTGGAGTAGTAACATCAATTGGCATGCTTGGAATGACATCTGCCGGTATCTCTTCCCTCAGTTTCCATTCCATGGCCTATCCTAGCATATGGTTGCCCAATATGAACCTGTGGACTGCTGCTCTGGCTTCTTCTTGAATATCTCATGGGGTACGAGTCTACCTAGGCACTTAACCATTTGGGTCTTGGTAGCCCACCCTGCATACTATGCATACTGGTAGGTGAGATTCAAAAGACAAGGTTGCATGTTTCGATGTGCCTATAACTTACTTTTATTTACTACTTACTTTATTAGCCTTGTCTGTTTTTAATAATGCATGATATTTTAACTTAATATATATGTTTTAAAACAGAGGCCTTTGTGGTTATTAATTTGGTTTTAATCCATGAACTTAGATTAATTAGACTATCTCACAGATTTGCAGGTCCTTCAAGGCTGTTAGAAGCATTGTACAACCTTATTTCCCAATCCTAAGGTTTTTATCACGACATGAGAACTGACATCACTACTTTACGTACAATTAATAAAAGTCAACACTGAAAAACCTCGTTTTCCCTTGTCTCAACTGTGACAGTTAAAAAAAAAAAAAAAACCTGAACAAACATGTAAACTTTTTGAAACTGGAAGGGGAAATTTTTTACGGCGAATGCAAATATTTCTGTTTGAACATTTGATTATTGTTATGTAATAAGAAATTTTACCATCCTAATTCTTTAACCAAAAATAACTATAAAATACATTAAATTCTATATCTAGATGCATTTTTGCTTTTTAATTCGGAGCAAAATATGGAAGAGCCTCTGCTGATTCAGTTATAAGACACCAAAGATACCAAAGCTGCAGCTGTTGTCGGAGCACATAAGTAAACGATTCTTGACACTGAGGTTTTTTTGTTTTTTTTTTGGGGGGGGGGGGTTCGCCACCTAAAACTGATTTACCAATTTTCAACTTACAGTATCACACCTTATCTTATTAATATTAATACCGTATTTTTGACAAAATTTTATGTTCTAAGTAAAATGTCAATATTCCAATATTTTCATTGTACTTTCATTAAAATTAAAACTACTTTAATTTTACTCACAACTACATACGAACGTACAAAATAAAAGCTGTTAACAAATCACATTTCCTATAGTTTGAATCAAATTATCATCTAATGAAAAAAAGTAACTTTTTAATCATTAATAAAAATGGTAATTAGTTCAAATTATTAACTGTAGAACATTTAGATAATAGATGATATTGTAAAAACTGTAATCTACACAGAGTATAATATAATTACTGTTTTACTATAAAATAAATGTCGGTATCAATTGTGAAAAACATTTGACAAATCATTGGGAACAAAATGATACTGTTTCCAACTGAAAAATATTTTTCAAGTGTTGTTAATAAACTGTAGAATATGCAAAATAGTAAAATACAGTGTTCTAGTACATAAGTGTTTTATTTTTAATTTTTTAAAACTCAACATTTGTTTTGGT
>CM077105.1:8903886-8985379 GCA_039619505.1 Cimex hemipterus
ATTATAAGGATGACTGAATTATTTCCAAGTAGCGGAATGCTACAGAGGTAAACAAACAATATCATTTGGAAGAGGATTAATAAGTGTTGACATTCATACAAATGAGTAATCCTGTAAACGTAAACAGAATATTTTATATAGATTTTTTTTAATGAAAACTTAAAATCCTGCATTATTTTCCGGACAACCCAATATTTTGATTATCTCAAAACGGGATTTTTGATGATTTACCTGCGAAAAAGTCAACTCAATGCTTTTTCATGGTTATATTCGTGAAAAGTGTTAATTTTTTTTTTGTCACAACAGCGGTTTTCATTTGTTCTTATCTTATTTGCATTTCGTGTTTCAACAGTGGATAATAATTGTAACGATTAAGTATTTTTAACGGTTTGCTGTCCTCCAAAAACATGCCCATGATGGTTATTGGTGATATTCGTTATACTTTTGGATTTTTGACCAGAATTGTGGACGGTGTTTCATTGGATTTAACGGGCCGAAATTTAGAGATTCAAATAAGCTCGGGTATCACTGAATATTTCGGCTTTTTGCCTATATATATTACGCAGGGAGGACGACCAGGACCCGAGGGGTTAAAAACTTGGATAGGTCCGTACCCCATCCCTAAAAGGTCCGGGACCTGGTCGGCTTACGAGTCGTGCATAAACCTATTGGATTTATTTTCAAACCCCAGGATTGTGGACCATTTTATTCTGGGGAGTGTTTTAGATATGTCCTCTCCTTCGAAAGTGTCGAATCTTTCCCTAGCATACCTATCGCATTCAGCTAGGTAGTGTCGAGCCGTTTCTTCTTTTGTTTCGCAGAATCGGCAGAAGGGGTCTGGTAGGGTGCCCATTATGAAGAGGTGTCTTCTCAAGGGGCAATGGCCCGTTAGGATACCTATCAGCCTCCTAATTCCCCTCCTAGAGTTGGAGAGTAACCATTTCGCTTCCTTAGGTTTGATTTCCTTCAGAAACTCCTTTGATAGCCTCATGTCCATGATTCACATGTGATAACAGGGTTGGCTACGAGGTTCTTCCTCACACTCTCTACTCATCAGACCTCTCCCCTATGGTATGGTATGGAATGGTGGAAAGGATACTAGGAAGGGGTTCGTTATTCCCCAGGCACTGCAGCCCTCCGGCTTATTGTACCTTCCTAGTTCCTTAGTTTAGTGCAATAGACTCAATCCTTTTTCTTAGAAGTATCAGGTCATTGACTGTTATTGCTAACCATTTGGTTCCCTGTGTCTTTTCCTGGTTAAACCTCCATTGAGCTGTTGCTTCGCATTCGAAGATGATAATATGAGTGGCTGTTTCCTCCTCCTCGTTACATAATCTGCAAAGAGGATCATCATTGTATATACCCATGTTGTGTAGATGTTTTCTCAGATACCTGTGACCGGTTAGTAGTCCTACCACTCCTCTGAGTTTTGCCCTGTCCATTTGCAGTGGTGTTTTTGAAAATTTTGGTGAGGGTTGTTTCATCATAAATTTACTACGTCTAGCACTGCTAGTGTTTATCCACTTCTCTCTTTGTTTTGTTTGGATCCATTCTGCGATGGAGGTTTCTATGTTCGTTTTTGTTATCCCAAGGATGTCTATGTATGGTCTTGCAGAACCTCCTCTGGCCAGCCTGTCTGTTCCTTCGATACCCGGAATTCCCCTATGCCCTGGCATCCAAGAAATCATTAGGTTGTTGTGTTTTCCCAGGTTTTAGAAAATTTTGGACATATTCAATGACTAGTTTTGATGTAATCATTGTGCATACCAGTGCTTTAATAGCTACTTGGCTGTCTGATCTTACGAGGACTTTTTGTCAGTGTAACCTCTTTTAAGATTTTCCAGGGCACAAGCGTTGATGGCATGTATTTCTGCTTGAAAGGGCGAAATATACCTCCCTAATGAGTTTGATTGCTCATATTTTGGGCTTGCAAGAAAACGTTTGATCCGGTTTCTTAATTTGTTTTGGAGCCAATCCGTATACCATATCATTGTATCTGATGCTCTTCTGTGTTATTCCTCTTCTTTATAGTCTGTTGAGACTTTATAGGACGTTGTGAAGATTGTTTCCGTGATCATGTTTCTAATAATGGGTGTCTGATTTTATTGATTATGATTGTATGCCCGAATTATTTGGTTCTTTTTTAATTTAATTGTTTTTTGAGCCAAAATGAGCTTTTCCTAGCCTCTCCCTGTATACACAAACAACACCCCTAGTGGAGGTAGGTTTAGCAAGGTTTCTAATGCGTTTGTAGGGATCGGTGTTTATAAGTTGTTTTCTAAATATCCATAAGACCCAAAATTTTATTCAGGGGGTGAGAAGTTATCACGTTGGGAGAAGTGCATTGAGGAGGGTATTTTAATTAATAAAACTGTGTTTGTAGTTTTTAGAAATAGCTGAGCTCTTCTTTGGATCTAGTGATTTTTGTTCTGAGGGATGACGCTTTGATACTTAGGAGCATGTGAAATTACGAGTCTTTTGCCACGAAAGCGAAGAAGCGAATAAACCCAAGTTTACTCTATATTTTATTGTTTATCCGATGCCATATGCGACCAGTGGATATCTCCATTAGTACTTTTACAACCATTTTGATTAGATTTGTCAATTTTTCAATAACGCCGGGTGGAAGGAGAATGTGGCGGCGCAGAGCGGTCTCGTTTGCAACTCCGGCCGAGTCACGCCGTTCTGAAGCAGTTTACCACGCGCCTCTGTCTTTACCGGTCATCCAGTGTTGAAGTGCTCCGTCGTAACGCAACTGCAATAAAACTCAACGAAATTATTAATAACAATAAAAACTGAAATACCACGAAGGCGCGTGTTTTTGTAAGTTTTATCATGAAATATACAACACAAAGTAGTCAGGACAGAACGTTGCACTTGTTCCAAAATGGGAAAATGCGCGTGGAAATTTTTTCATAAGAAAAGCATGTAAACTGTAAAAACACCCACCTGGGTTAAATTAAATGAAACAATTATACAAAAACAATATAAATGCAATAAAACATCTATAAAAACCTTAACAAAATAAAAATAAACGATAGGCACATTGTTGTCAAGGAAAAATTTATCTTAAATAACCTCATAAATCTTTATAAAATTTCTTAGTAGTATCAGAATTGAAATAAAACAAAGTTATTAATAACAGTAAAAACCGAAATACCACGAATACGAATTTTTCTGTAAGTTTTATCATGAAATATTTAACACAAAATAGTCAGAACAGAAAATTGCACTTGTTAGAAAATGGGAAAATACTCGTGGAAATTTTTTACAATGATAAACACGCAGAAAGTAAAAATACGCACCTGGATTATATTAAATGAAACAATTATACAAAACAGTACTAAAACAATAAATTCAATAAAACATCAATAGAAACCTTAAAAATAAATATCGCTGTCAAGGAAAAATTGATCTTAAATTATATTCCTCATAATCACTTATAAAATTTCTTCGACGTATCGCAACACACAAAATAATTACTTAAAAGTTAAGTGGCGTGTTTTTTTTATTATTATTTTTTTTTAAATTTTGTCATGAGATATCCAACATAAAATACCCAGGAGAACAATACTCGCACTGGTTTGAAAATTGAAATTTCCTTAATGTAAAACACGTTGCCGATAGTACCAATCTACGTACTTGGGAGTTATTTGAAGGAAAAAATTGTACAAAACCCCTTAAATCCGTTGAAATTATATATTCTATAAATAAACGCACACATGTGAAGAAAACATTATCTTATTTAATTAAAAAGTTTCTTTTTTATCCAATAGCTATTTTTTTTAAATCGAAAAATAAAAAGCTGCATTAAAAACTTAAACATTAACATATGCTTGATAATCTAATTAAATATTGTAAATAATAAAACTAAAGAATGCAAAATTTAACGACTTTATTGTTAAAATTGTTTATTAAATTACACAGATAAAAGAAACTGAAGTACAAAACTAAATGTATTTTGGTTATGTGTTTTTAAACGTATTTTTCTGAAGTTTTAGGGCTATTGACCTAGATAAAAATTTAGGCAGAGACTAGAAGGTATACAAATTACCCAATATTCAAACATCGTACTAGTGAAATAAAAATAAAATACAGCAATACGTGTGGCTGGTTATTATTGTGCGTTAGTTCTGACAATTCAATGATTTTACGTTTTGCCTTTTGGTACGCCCCTGGATTCGTGCATAATTTAAAAACACAAATCGACCGAGGATAAACGGTCAACTCGCTCGTGTCGCTCATTCAATAAAAATGAAAGGTAGGAATCGATTCAAATCATGCTTAACAATGTTAGCGTAAGGTCGTTCTGGGTCAAACTAAAAACTCTTGACACTAATCTAGAAAAAAATGAATAAATTTTCCGTTGTAGTTGATTGAGTTAAAAAAAAGTAAATATTGATCATGACGAGTTGTATGGATTAATTTTTTATTTGAAAGACTAAGCTAGATATTTAAATAAGAAAAATTATCTTATACTCGCTCATAATTTATTTTTTTTTAATAACATTTATCATTATTCCGTTCGCCCTTTATCCCAAAGTTGCGTAGAATTGCACAAACTCCAGGGTAGTCTAATCCTCGTGTTAATTTTGAAGACAAAAGAAATCGATTCCCCTGAACAGAATCGTGACTGAGTTTGAAAGATTGAGATCGCCTTTGTAACACAATTCTTAATTTACAGTGAGCAATAAAACCTTATTTATGTACTTGGTTATTATTTACATACAGTACAAAAATGATTTATTGTCGCAGCCAAATTTTCATTTTTACAAACTTTATTTATAATGTGTGGTGATTAGTCGATTATTATATGGAAATCGTGAGATGCGGTCTGGTGTTATTTAGGCTTCGGAGAAACATTTTCTTTATCCTGCCAACGTTTCGATCTTTATTGAGTTCATCTTCAGAGGACGAACAGGGCACTATCGACACGGCACACAAGAATGACACAATTACACAGAAGAGAAACAGTTTGAGCTCTGAAGATGATTTCAATAAAGGTCGAAGCGTAGGCACGATAGAGAAAATATTTTCTGAAACCTACATTACACCAGACCGCATCTCACGATTTTTAAATAAGTTTTGCATATATGCGGCCATAAACAATACTCTCGGAACCATTAGGCCGATTATTTGATTAAAATTCCACACCGTAAATTTACCAACTAATGATGTTGATCAATCTCACCTTTGGTTGGACTCCCAACATTGCTAACGACTGAGCATTAACAACGACATTCTTAATATGTTTATCAACGGTGTTAGACGTGAAACTACCAGGTTTCCTAACAAGAGAGGAAGAACATTTTTGTGTTTGGTCTTTAGTGGCCGTTAGTCGATGATTATTTGGAGATCGTGAGATGTGGGGCACTTTGAGTCTAAAATTTCTAGCATTGTGTAAATTCACTTTTTTTTCTTCACATTCTACATATATTTCTATAATTTAAACAATCCTTACAATCCAACAAATAAACCCCAGGTTCTGAAGATGATCTCAATAAAGATCGAAACGTGGCACGATAAAATAATGTGTGGTGATTAGTGAGCGTTAATCGATAATTATTTAGAATGCTCTGGTATGGTGTAGGATTCAGGAAAATATTTTCTTTACCGTGCCAACGTTTCGATCTTTATCGAGATCATCTTCAGGGCCTGGGATTGACAAACATTGTTTACATTTAACAAATACATTTTGAATGTGGAAAAGTGAATTTATACAATGCAAAAAATATTTTTTATATTCAATCAAAGTGTTTGTATAATATTGGAAATTTAAAAAAAGTTATAGTAAAATTCAACATGATTAACATATCGATTTATGGCAACGAATTTTTAAATCAATTTTCTTTCTTCATGAATTAATATAAGTATTTGGCAGCTTTTACAAAACGATTTTCTCTTACATCTTAGCAAAACAGATACTTTTAAAATATAGACAATAAACAATAATTGTTTAAAAAATTTATTTTGTTCAGTTAGATCTTGTGTGTAAAATCTCGTCTACTCTACTGAACAGAAAGAATTATAAAAGTCAATGTTTTCCTTGATTCATAGCTTTTGACAACTTATACGAACTGTATGACCTAGAAGAAAATGATTCAAAGAATTTCCATTCCAACAGTTTAATAAACATTGTTAATTAATTCACTACTTTCGTGGTCCGCTTGACCAAATAATACGTGATAATTAATCAACTAACCTTTTAGTTGAGTTGAAAAAAAGCTAATGGCGCGAGCGGGATTCGAACCCACGATCTTCGGCTAGATACGCCGCTGCTCTACCACTTGAGCTATCGTGACCTCGATCCACTCGGACATCAACTTCCTATGTCAACCCCACGTATCTAGCCGAAGATCGTAGGTTCGAATCCCGCTCGTGCCATTAGCTTTTTTTCATCTCATCTAAAAACCTTAATTCATTGTCAAATATTGTTAATATTCAATACGTATTTAATATAAGTTGTATACTATACATAGTATGTACTCGAGTAATTTTTCCCTTGTCTTATTTTTGCTTTTATATTGTGTACTTCTATATTTACACATTTTTTAATAAATTGGATTAATTCAGGTAAGTATATATATTACTATTATTTTTTTCCCCGGGGGTTCGCAACAGTAGAGGTCTGATAAATCCTTAGGGTGCCGGTATTTTTGAAAAAATCAAACGAACATTTATTAGTACGTCGAATTCGAATGCAGGGCCGCTGGATTCGAATCCGGGACCTTTACCTTACAGTGATGATCGTCGTGTCAAAGACTAAACCTTGCGGCCACCGACGCTTTTTATTACTATTATTCAATTCATTTTTGTTATTGTTCGATTTATTGATAATATTTTCCTTAATTGTATTAGTAGAAATAAAATTAATTCTCGTGAATTATAGTTGCGATCAGGAAAAATAATGCTTTCGCACCAACGCCGAGTTTTCGACGGTATATTTCATCTTCTTCAGGATCTACGGAGAATTATCTTAATTAATTTAACATTCCGAAATAAATATCAACACAGATCACAGATCCTCGACAATGTACACGCCTGACATCAAAATTTAAGACCTTGAATAAGAAGAAATGTATCTTCGAAAGATCGTCGTCGGTACAAAACCAATATTTGTTTGTTTTTTTATTCACAACCCTAATTAACAAAATTACACAATAAAGGGTGGTCGATCGCGTAGAAGATATTATGTAATAAAACAGCCTTTCAAATATAACATAATTAACAATTCATTAAATAAATTTGTTAGACAATTATTTAATATTTAAATTGAAAACATAAAATTAGCTTATCGCTAAAAATGAATTCAACTAAAAAATCTTAACCAAACAATATGAGCCGGGTCGAAAACTCGGTCGAATAATACGGAAAAAGGGCGTTATGGTATACTATTTTTGACGAGTTAACAGAATTGCGGGTTCGTTTCTTACAAAACGGTTTTTATTTAACCGTTTTACCACATTTATTACTAAATCGTTGTGGACAAAATAATGAATAAACAATATGTTTTTTTTTATTGGCATATTTTTTTTTATTATTTGAGTTTTTTTCTGTATGAACCCAAAAGAGAAATTCAGAACTGAAATAACTTTTAAAATAATGTGTGGTGATTAGTGAGCTTTAATCGATAGTTATTTAGAATGTTCTGGTGTGATGTAGGATTCAGGAAAATAATTTCTTTATCGTGCCAATTTTTCGATCTTTATCGAGATCATCTTCAGGGCCTGGGATTGACAAACATTGTTTACATTTAACAAATACATTTTGGATGTGTAAAAGTGAATTTATACAATGCAAAATATAGTTTTTATATATTCAATTAAATAATAAATGACCAAAAATACTTTATACAAATTATTACCTCCAATGAATTTTGCCTTTATTTATCTTACTTTATTAACAAGGATGTTGATCCTTATGGATAAATGACGAAGGTGTCATCTTTGATATAATTTATAGCATCTTGTAATTTTAAAAGCTTTGCATCAACTATCGTTCCAAAATGTTATTAAATGTCAAATGTTAATGAAATTTTTTTAATTTAAAATTTTGCATGTTTTCTGTGAAATATGCAATTTGTGAAGGCAATATTTGTATACAATAGCAATACGCATTAAAAGTACAGGGATTTTTATGTTTAATAAATAAATTAACAACCTCGTTGTTGAAAAAAAAAAAAAATTGTTTGCTTCAGTGGTAAACAGTGCAAAATCAATCTGACTGTTTTCTTGTTTTTCTGGTCTTTCACGCGTATTTTGTTTGATCCCGTTAATGAATCTTCTCTTTTAAATGTGGATACGCTAAAATACCATCCTCTCATTTGTACCTCAGGTATAAACATCACCACCCAATCAATACAAATACAAGGTGTCCTTTTTAGATAGCGTGGGCGTTTTTCTCTATATATTATATAATGACACTGTTAAAAAGTTTAATATATTCTAGTTTGGTGTTAAATTTTTACGCTTTATTTGGAGATCGTGAGATGGGGTCTTGTGTGGTGTTGGTTTAGAAAACACAAAATTTGTTCACATCCTACATGTATTTGTATAATTGAAACAATGTTTATAAATCCCAAGCTCTGAAGATGATCTCGATAAAGATCGAAACGTTGGCACGATAAAGAAAATGTTTTTCTAAACCTACGTCACGCCAGGCCGCATCTCACGATCTCCAAGTAATCATTAACTAACGGTCACTAAATGCCAAACATTTTTACTTTTTATTTTGAGAAAACTTCAAACCCGCTGCAACTAAAAAATTTCAAATACCATCCTATACATCCTGACTGATTGTTTTAAAAAATTTTTGACGTTGAGAATTGTACAATTGGAAGCTAAATTAGCCAAAAAAAAGACAATGTTTTGTAAAAAAGCGTGAAAGACCGAATTTCGTTTGTTTTATTCTTAATTCCAATAAATTGTCTATTATTTAAAATAAACATTAATTGCCTTTATTCATTACAATCTGTCGTTTTTTTGCCAAACTCGCATTTTGAGAACAAATCCTAATTCCACATCCTTCGCAATTGCAATGCACAATTCGAGCATATCCCTTTTTCGTTGGCTCCTGCATTCAGCATAAGGCTTTATGTATCGTATCCGGATATTTTAGTAGTACATTTTCTGTTAAAGATCATGTCTGGTTTCTTTTATTGGATATTATGTAGACGGATGTTTAAGAATTTCAGCAGCATGCCTGCCAATTTTGTAAGATTGGTTACCATCGTCTGAGACTGACCTACTACCCCAGAAAATCGTTTAGAGTCCGTGTCCTCAACCAAGTCCCAGCCATGTATTTGTCGTCTTCAGAATATTTGGCTAATCGAATGCTTATGTTGTAAGTGAGTTGTTTACCAATTTATCTATATCTCGAAAGACGTCGGCATCTGGTCCGCGGAGAAAGGGAAGAGAAGGAGAAAGGCCATGCTGTTAAGACTGCGCGTAGGTCACACAAGAATAACCCACGGGCACCTGATATGCGACAGTCGAGCACTTTTCAATCGTTGAAGGTTTGAAATATATAAGCAATATTTTGGTAAATCGTCGGACCTATGCTTGTTAACCGTATCCTGTGATTGTTAATATAAATTTTAAATTAAATAAATAAATTTTAATAATGACAATAATCAATAACAAGGTTTTTCAATACTAACAACTTACCTGTTTGAAGATGATCTCAATAAAAGATTGAAACGTTGGCCCGATAAAGAAAATGTTTTTCTGATACCTGTATCACACCAGACCGCATCTCACGATATCTGAACAATTATCTGTTTACAATGTTATAATGTGGTGATAGTGACCGTTAGTCGATAATTATTTAGAAATCGTGAAATGCGGTCTGGTGTGATACAGGTTTCAGAAAAACATTTTCTTTATCGTGCCGACGTTTCGATCTTAAGCCAAACACTTTGAGCCCTGAAAATGATCTCACGAAACGTTGGCACGATAAAGAAAATGCTTTTATGAATCCTACATCACACCAGACCGCATCTCACGATTTTTCTAAATAGTTATACAGATAGGTTTCATATAAATATATAAATCTGCAAGCTAATTAATTTTGAAGAATTATAAAGAAAATTTTATGTAAAATTTTTGGTTATTATTTTTATCTCTTTTATATTTTTTGTTACAATTATTTTATGATATAGTTCATAGTATGAACACATATTTATAATTTAATGGTTATTTGTTGTTTTAAGGTTTAATGTTATTTACTTTTTTAGTTTTTGTTTATGTCATGCTTATTTCGTTTTTGTTCATGACGAGAAATGTAGCAGAAATGACGACAATTTTGTAAATTACTTTTCTATTAGTAAATAGTACACATTTTTACATTAGTGTTTCACTGTGTTTTGCTTCATACAATTTTTCTCGAAATACATTTGCAGCTGGTACGAATAAAAGTTACTTCCCGTTCCACAATCCGTGGCTTAAAGATAAATCTCATAAGTGAAAAGCTTGTTAACATTTCATAAACGTTCTTGAAGCGAGTAAGAATTGAATGTCAAAGGATTCGGAAGGAGGAACTTTTACCAAGGGAAAGAGATAGATTGTTATAAGTATGCTTTATTAATGTTGCGCCTTCAACCAGTTTGACATATGGCTCTCGGATTTTATTATCTCTGTCAAACGCTTTTCACCGCGTTCACTTTCCCACGAGTGGTTTGAAGTCCGCATTTAATTTTCAAAGTGATTGTTCGCGGTTTTCGTTTGTTATCTTTCGTCGAATATCCGAAAGAAATTATTTTGACTTGTTAATTATACGCTAGGTCGTTTCTTGTATTAGGTTAAAAAGATGAAATTACCAAACTGTGACTATTGAGCTTTTGACGGTGTTACTTCAAAAGCCGGTTGGTTTTGTTTGTGCCAGTTAAATTTAGAATGTTTGTTAATCAATTATAGAAGTCTAAAGATATTTCAAAACGAGATGTTTCAGGATGATTAGGGACGGCCAACTTCAAATTCTTCCTTTTTTTTAAAGGGCTTATAGAACGAATCACTGATTTCTTCGCTGTTTAATCTTTGTAAGGCTAACAAACAGATCTGAGCTGATTTGACGCATTTGGCCGATTGGCGTTTTAATGATTTGAATCGTCGAAGCATATTCGATTTTACCAGAGCAACTGTATTTTATTAATAAAACTCGGTTCAACGATTCAAGAGGATTGCCTGACTATTTCAGCATCGGCATTATTCATCTGTGAAAATTGTCCTACCATTTGCCACGGGATTACATTCAAAATGACAGGCAAATAAATATAAAAATAGTGACAGTAAACAATGTAATACTAAGAATTTTACTCATCTTGGTTCATGCTCAAATTATAATTTGTTAAGAGGTTAAATTATCTTAATACCCAGTTTCTAAAATTTTCAAAATATTTAATAAAAGAGATAATTAAATTATTAATCACACTGGGTGGTGATATGACAAACATCTTATAATATTGAGAAACACTTTGATTGAATATATAAAAAATATTTTTTTCATTGTATAAATTCACTTTTTCACATTCAAAATGTATTTGTTAAATGTAAACAATGTTTGTAAATTCCAGGCCCTGAAGATGATCTAGATAAAGATCGAAACGATGGCACGATAAAGAAAATGTTTTCCTGAAACCTGCATCACACCAACCGCATCTCACGATATTATCATTTATCAATTATCAACTAAAAACCTTAATTAATTAAAAAATCGAAACGTTGGCACGATAAAGAAAAGCTTTTCCTGAAACCTACATCAACCAACCGCATCTCACGATATCTGAATAATTATCAACTAAAAACCTTAATTAATTAAAAAATCGAAACGTTGGCACGATAAATAAAAGCTTTTCCTGAAACCTGCATCACACCAACCGCATCTCACGATTTCTAAATATGTTTTGCATACGTTAAGCACATTATTTGATTAAAATTTCACCCCGTAAATTTACCAATTAATGATATTGATGAATCTCACGACCTTTGGTTGGGTTAACGATCTAAATAAAAGCCTAACCTGAAAAAAAATTCTTCAAAAACTCCGTTTAACTGTTGCCGAGCCTCCGTCGGCAAAACTACCATTTTATTGCTTTTACATTTGGAAAATAATATTCAGTGGAGAGTTACGTGATATGGGCAAAAACGAGATCGCGTCGGCGGTAGACCGTATTTGACGAATATTAAAAACGGAAATTGTTGTGTACTCCAGTGGGATAGATCGCAATCCTGCCATTGTCTTTCCTTTCCAGTGAATTACCATCACTAGCCAAATTATTGTGGGGATGAGGGATGATTAATTGTCTGTACGGTTTCGCGGCAGTACGATTATTTCCTTTGCATTCAGAAACATTTAATCGCCTATTTCAATAGCTGAATAATTATGGGCCGAAACAATAAAATATAAAGTTTATTGTTAATCCTTTAGAAATTATAAAAACGAAGCCTCCCGGTCCGGTCTGCCCAATTTGCATATAATTATCTATCCCATTTGCTCATTGTATTGTATATATATTTAGTACCGATAGTGATAAATAAAATAAATTAGACAAGAATTTGCTTAAACATACACTTACGCTGTCGTATCTTTCATTTCTCGAGTTGAGTGCTGTGTTATTTATTTTTTAATTAAAGGTTTAAATTAATTATCGTTAGGATTCTTGAGTGTTCTTTGTCTTCCAGATAAAAACTCCTTGTTTGAACTAGAAGAACCACTTCTGGCACACTCGCTCATTAACAGCATCTCCACCACATACTACTCAGGTCTCATTTCTTAGCCAAAAATAAATCATTCCCTAGAGTTAAAAAAAAACATAACAGTATTTTGTTTTATCATATCCAAAGAAATATTGAAATATTAAACGTGCAAGCAAAAATATTAAAGATGAATGAAAAAAAATCCGATATTATTTCCCGGTCAATCCGTTGCTACTAAAGAAAGACGATTGAATTTTTTGAAATTCGATGTGAAAACTGAAAGCTGACGGGAGTGGAATGGCATTCTTTGGATTCTCGTGTTCGGCTATTCTTCGGAATCCAGTCGTTCGATGAAAGATGAGAATTAAATTATAAATAATAAATCATGGAAAACTAACTTTTTTAGAAATGTACATATATATTATAAAATGTAACTTTTATTTAAAAAGGATTACCGCTTTGCCGATATCTCCTCAGAGAAGTGTACAATGAATCTAACTGATTTCTTCTCTTACATTTCCCTCGGTTGAACTTATGGCGATAATTTTGAAAATACCCGCCAGCCGGTAGGAAGCGTAACAAAAGAGTGGACGGGAGAAGGAAAAGAGGAGTCGGGCATGGATCATGGTTTCGAAAAGACTATTTTGAACGTAAGCCGAAGATTAAAAAAAACGCGAAAAAAGGATAAGAAGAAGCAAATCGAAGAATAAGAAGACATCAAAATTTGCCTCCCACAAATAATTTTTGTTTTCGTTTGGTTGTATCGAAGACGAATTATTTTATTATGTTTTTATTCTTAAATTAGAATTGACACTGTAGCTAGTTCAATTTCATTTAAATCAAACTGACTAAAAAATTATTTTACATGGATTGTACTTTTTAATGAAGATAATCTCAATAAAGATCGAAACTTCAAACTCACTAACTTCGTGGTCCGCTTGACCAGTTAATATATTACAATTAAATAAGGTATTTAGTTGAGATAAAAAAGTAAGTTGCACGAGCGGAATTCGAACCCACGATCTCCGGCTAGATACGCCGCTACTCTACCACTTGAGCTATCATGACCTCAATCCACTCAGGCATCAACTCAACCGCACCTTTTTGAATCTTCCCTCCGTGGCCATTTCATGTCGTCGAGAATCCAATCCGATATTATTTGAAAAATGGCAAAAAGGAGAGACAATTCAAAAGATGGGGTGGTCTCAAGTGGTAGAGCCTATTTAGCCGAAGATTATGGGTTCCAATCCCACTCGTGCCATTGACTTTTTATCTCAACTGATACCCCTAATTGATTGAAAGATCGAAACGTTGGCACGATAAAGGAAATGTTTTTCTGAAACCTACATCACACCAGACCGCATCTCACGATATCTGAATAATTATCAACTAAAAACGTTAATTAATTAAAAAATCGAAACGTTGGCACGATAAAGAAAAGCTTTTCCTGAAACCTACAACACACCAACCGCATCTCACGATATCTGAATAATTATCAACTAAAAACCTTAATTAATTAAAAAATTGAAACCTTGGCACGATATAGAAAATGTTTTTCTGAAACCTACATCACACCAGACCGCATCTCACGATTTCTGAATAATTATCAACTAAAAACCTTAATTAATTAAAAAATCGAAACGTTGGCACGATAAAGAAAACGTTTTTCTGAAACCTGCATCAAACCAACCGCATCTCACGATATCTGAATAATTGTCATCTAAAAACTTTAATTAATTAAAAAATCGAAACCTTGGCACGATAAAGAAAATGTTTTTCTGAAACCTACATCACACCAGATCGCATCTCTCGATTTCTGAATAATTATCGATTGATGGTCACTAATCACCACACATTTTTAATAGGCTTTTAAATTAGTTAAATAAAAATTCAAAGAGATTTATGAAATTCATAAAATAATCGTCAGAATCATTGAAACAACATGCTTTCAATGTTTAACATAGGTGTAATAATATTCATTAAAATGTGTGTCAGTTAAGATCAAATAATTTGCCTAGTTCTAATAAATCTTATCAAATGAAAAAATCCTGCTGTATCAATATGTAAAGTCAGCATTACAACAAACTAAGACAACCAAGCATTTGAATTTATCGATCGACTATTGTTAATAATACCTTAGTCGGTCTATTCTCGTCCTGTATGCGATATTAAAAGTTTGACCCTTTTTAAAAGAAAATATTCGTTTTTGTTTAATTCCGTTTGCCATCGAATTGGATTACAGCGGATAATCGTTACGTTAATTCTATTACTAAAATTAGTTAACAACGGAAAGAAAATCAGAAGCATTAAGAGACATACGAAGTTTATATTTTATCTTTGTCCTGTTAATCGGATAGTACGTTTAGATTTTTTTATATATGAAAAAGACGTTTACAACCATTATTCTTTACTTTGTTCATTTCAATTTGATTTCAATGATTTCTCCTGCCTTCCTCAGCATCTTTTTTGTTTCCATTCATAGTTCCATGTTACACTTGTTTCACTCTAAATAAATTAATCAGAGAATTTATTAAAGGTAAAGAAAAACCGATAAATACATTATTTCCCTGGAAGTTTAAAACTTGAGAAACTGATTAATCAGACCTGTCATTTGGAAAGATAGGTCTTACTCACAGTGTGTTAACAACATACCCCACCTTTATCATTTCTATTGATCTGTTGTCTGTCAGCATGCATATCGGAAGATTGAACCACTCCCACGGACTTTATCATAACATAATTGCTGGAATCGCTTTGTTGACGAATGCCTTCCACCGTTGAAATATTTGACGTTGTCATGCACCCATTTCGCCTTACATCTAGCCTGTTCACGCATTCTATAAACCATGTAAATCAGCCCAAACAGTTTAGTTTTAATTTAGTTTTTGCTTAAAGGAAGTTTAATACCAATTTCAACGTCTTTTTTTTTAATTTCCTGAAAATTTGTAGATTGTTGAGGGGAAAAATTACAAACTAAAACCCTGAATATCTGCGAAAGTGTTAAGAATCGGACCATTGCTCATACGAACTTTTCTGTTGAATTTGAGATATGGAAGTCACCACTGGCAAAGTTTGAGACGCGAGTAGCCTTTCGCCCTGCATATCATGAATATAAGAGGTCAAAATATTTTCTTAAATCATCTTAGTAATGCTGTTTGGATTTGCGTTTTCATTTTTATTTTTAAAGAACCGCCTATTTTGTTTATTATTTACTTATACATATACCGTCCCACTCCGGGTACTGCAAGTCAGTCGCCTTTATGACCGAGTCTGGTTCGCTTCAGCACAGCTTTACATCTTTTTACTATTTTTTGTGTGAACCCGCAAACGCTTTTCTACAGACCGCTTCCTTTAAAATCTCTTCCAGCATCGATTGAATTTTTCTGGATTGATTTTGCACCTCGCCGAAACGCCGGAGTTGCTCGTACTTGTAAGTGGGCCGTCCTCCCCCAAATACCCTATTTTCATCGCTCCTGGATCCTTCTATTTCCTACCCACCTTTATCATTCGCCTCAACATCAGCTTGTTGAGTCGTTATTGTTTCATTTTTTATTTTATATTTTAATAATTTTTATTTTAAACTGTTTTATTTTATACGTTTTCCCTGCCTCCCGATTATATTCGGATGGTCCTCCGTCGGTTAAAAACCGCACAAATGCAATAAGACTACATACAATTAAAAATAATCGTATATAACATGACAAAAAGCACAGGTTTTTTCCCCTCCAACCAATATTAAAACAACTATTAATTCAGGATTAGAAAGGATTGACTTGTTTCCAGACTTTCTTCACAGCAGTTTTGTAATTTTTTTCTCAATATCCTCTTTGTCTATTTTATATGATGTGTATGTAAAAGTTTCGAAAGTTTTCATAGAAAAACTGTTTTTTTTTAGTTATTTTTCTTTTACATATTTCATGAAGCATAATACTGTGAGATAGATGTCACATAATCATATTACGTTTCCTTCTGAGGAATATGGAACGTAACGTAGGTGCATAATGTACAATGTTTTTTCATTAATTAATGCAGTTCACTATTCCTAAGTTTTTTTTGTTGGATTTGAAAATAAATTGATGGAAATGGATTCGTTTTTAGTGTGTTTGCAGTATTGGATTTCACTTCGGTCCACATATCTTTTTTAGGAAAATCCCGACCTCCAAATACTTAAATTTTAAGTCAAGTTAACTCCCCGGAATTATACTGTATTAAAAACAATCCAGAGTATTATTTTTGGACAGTCAACTCTTTAAAATCTCCTTAGTTTAACCAATATCTAATCTAATCAATATTTCTTATTTGTGCACACTAAAAAAAGCCTGAACAAATTTTTTTTTGAAAAATGAAAAAATATTTCCTCTCAAAATGCTTCCTCTTCAAATCGCTCCGATTATTTTTTTTTTTTGAAAGTACAAAAATAGTGTTGTTTTGAGAAAGACTCGCCGGATGTACTGGAAACTATGCATTTGTTTTTTAAACCGTAAACTGCACGTATTGGCACGATCATCTTCTTAGTAAATAAATTAGAAGCGTACAACTAAATAAAATGTTTTAAATGTGATTCTTATTATTTCATCTTTATTTTTCACTTGTTAGAAGTAGAATTACGGGACCTCCTATGAGATAGATCAGGGGGAGACAAGTGAGCGACTCCGGGGTTGGGCTCTAGTCGGGCGCCATCGTCTTCATTGGTCATTTCGGAGCCCTTACGTCCCCTAAAACTAATCAGTCTTACACTCACTTGTACAATAAATACATACTCCTATATTCAAACCCAATCACATACGCATATCGTCAGTCTAGAATCCGGGTCGAAGGGTAATTGATATTCCGCTCCGACCCGGCTTAGCGGAGAAGTGGTGGAGTCTGGAAATAATATGCTGTACCGTCGCCCAGCATACTTCCATTCTCACATAAACTAATCTAACCTTTAACCTACCAAATAAATACACCACTATATACAGCCCATAATCCCAATATCTATTAGAAACCTAAAAAGTTTTTCCTTAAACTCGCTGCCATGCTCGAGCATTCTCCTCCTATAAACCGGCGGTATTCCATTTCGGTCCCTATAGGAGACGAAGCTGCAACGCCGTGAGTCTGTCTACTTGGCACGCCGGGCGTCTAGCGCCAACCAACAAGTACCCATGAGTCGCACGTGTTTGGCCGATCCGCAGGCGAGTCGGGACGACGCTTTCCTTTCGAGATACCCCATCGAGCTCCACCGGTTGACTGTCGGCTTAACGGACACTATAACGTCAATCGAGTCGGCCCAACGACGCTTCGACTTGTCTAATATATTTTTCACTATACCCTTAGCGTCGTCAGGCCGAATCGGGGAGGTTACAACGTCATCGCTGTGCGGAACGAGAGTACCCACTTTCGCGGCTTTTTTTCTCTCGTTTATAATAAAATAGAGTCTTAAGATGTTTACGTCTCCTGAAAGGAGAGATATCTTGATTTTGAACAATTATTATCATATTTATGTTATTACATTAAGTTTTGTATAAATTAGAGGGGAGTTATAAAGTTTTAAGAACAACACCCAAATTGTTCATAGCTAATCCTGGCCAAAAAGTATAATTATATTTTTTCATCACTCTGAAAATTCGTATTATCGGGGTTAAATGATAAAAAAAGCTTATTCTGTACAAATTATAATTTAAGTAGATTAATGAGAACGGTTGTTTACAAACAATAAAAATAACTTTATAACATCAAATTAAAAAAAAAAGTGTTGTTTTTTAACAAACCAATATAGACATAGTTTAAGCAAAATTGGTCAATTCGTCAATAAAAAAGACTCCAATTAAGTAAAAAGAAGATTATTTAAGTTCGTAAAATTTTAAAATATTTCAACTGAAAACACATCACCTGCTTACCTCTTTGATCGTACAATTATAAAAAAAGCGGTTTTATATAAGTGGACTGAAGAAAGTTAACGATTATAAAAATATATTGTTTTTATACCACTTTATTTTTTATTATTAGAAATCCTGTTGCCATTGAAATAGCGTGTCAAATATTCCTGGTGGTATACAAGCACAAATACAAAGTAGAATAGTAAGTGGGGGCTTTCCTGTCGTGAAAATTGATTTATGTAATCATCGAACTTCATAAAACGGTGAATAACCCGAATTCTTTCCAAAGTGCCTCGATCCGCTGCCGTTAATGGGCTGGTTTTTTTTTTTTTTTAAAGGGGCTTTGGGCAATCCATCACCATGGCGGATCCTCTGTAAAAATAAAATCAACCTTGTTTATAAAACCGCCATACTTGGAAAAACAGTAAAACCGTCGATGCCGCGGATTGGCTAATGAACGAAGTACACTGACAAGGCCGAATTAATAATCGAATTAGGTAACTACCACTTTCTAGTAATTCAATTTTGCAAGAAAAAAATTCAGCCGATAAAGGGCACTTCGTCGTGAGCGGGACCATAATAAAATTATATAAAATGAAGCTTCTAAATACACTAAAGATTTGCTGAAAACTACTAGGCAGAACTGCTACCACCTCAATAGCTTTAAAAATAGACGTTTTAGAGAATAATTAGACGAATCGAATTAGAACTTTTATACCCATAAAACTAATTGAATAAATGACTGCACGTTTTGAAAAATTAAATATTTATTAAAATACACCCTCGCCGTCTTTTTAAATAAAGTTTTCAGTAGGACGTTCACACTATATTTTACTGTTAAATCATTTCTTGTAAGGCGCAATGCGCGCCATCAACACTTTTCTTGATTTTGTAGCATTTTGCAAGATTTCTTCTCATTCGTTTCTTCATTAGAAAGCTCGAAGAAAAGATCACCTTAACCAGCCTCTGCATGCGTTTGCCTACCTGGTTTCTCGAGATGCGTTAAGGGTGTTACGGGCTGAAGGGCTGACCGCGAACGGCGGGTGCTGCATCAGAGGCACACGGGGGCTAGGGTATCTAAATACATTATACAAATATGGACGGTTGTCCTTGGCCCTTCGGGGCTGGGCGCTTCTACACCAATGCTACGGCGGTAACACAGCTCCGTCGTATGCGGAGGTACGTCAGCTCTCATCTTGAGAATCAAAACGTCCGATAAGGCCGAATAGGCCAGGTGCGTACGCTAAATATCCTTTGTCTTGTTGACGATGTAGTGAACGACCATCTGAACTGCGGGGCAGCGTATTTCCGTTCCAAGTCCAAGCCCAACTGCATGGGGTGGTGAGACCCCTAGCGGGTACCTAGAGACTATTTTTTTGTTTGCCAAGAGGCTGTGTTTCATTCGTGGCTGTGGACAGTAGTATTTGCGTAGGACCTATGTACTACTTCCCGACCTCGTGGGGATTGGAAGGATAGGATTGCCGAGGTATCGTTGCGTATAGACGATGTACTATGACTACGCTGCCGACGTCCCTCAAATGCATGAGGAATGGTGGACGAGGGATGCTTGCCGGTGCTGCCTTTACCGTAGTCATAGTCTCCTCTAGGAGGTGTCTACAGATGCCACCCCAAATTGAAGCCCCGGCCGGAGCGGATCCGGAGGTTTCGACGCTAGCGGGGCACCTACACCCAGGAAGATGGAGTTGTCGTCCGTATCTAGGGAGTGCGTGGGTGACTTGGCCGACGCATTTCGACCACATTTGGGGTATCCCTTTAGGCGCGGCACTCGTTATGTGCACAACATTAAGGAAGGGGCAAGCGGGAGAAGTCGAAATGTCGGCAGCATGCTGTGGGATGATGTGAGCTTTTACACCGAACCTCGTGGAAGAAGCAGATTTACCGAGCGCGGAGGTGAATCGCTTCAAAGTTGGGACACTAAACGGCTAATGAACCTCAATTGTTAATGACATTGCAACCCCAGTGGGAATGTAGCTCGTAAGAAAATTACTAATTGCTTTTATCATACAGTCAACTCTTATTTTTAAGCATGTTATGCTTTGATCAAAATTTTGAATATATACGAGTAAGCATTAACCATATCACATCTAAAAGCAATATTATTGATTATTGATCGTAGAAATGGTTTACATCAACAAAGATAAACACAGCATCAATTACAGAACGGACACATGTAAACTCAGTCGCAACTACGCTAATGTCATTAATGAAATTCAACGTCAATAACGCATATATATAATCATCACATCGCACAAAACATATAAAATATAAAACAGTCGTTACATTCCTTACAAAAAATACTTCTACATAGCCTAATTCCTCAACAATTTGGCTTTCCTTTTCGTAATTATCTCCGTCTATATAATATTAAAATCAGTTCGAACCACTACCCATTCTTGCGCATTGTCAGCTCCTTTCACCGCAAAGAAGCCGACTCCTCATATAAAAATGTTTTTCTGCCCCTACTTCCTTCTCTACTCCTTCAAATTCCAACGTACATAAATATAAAACAGCAATATCCCACTGGCACTCTCAAAGCGACACAGAATAATGACACATCTTCGCAGAAAAACAAAACACTTTGAGTTAGTACAAATATTTTGATTGAGTCTAAAATTTCTAACATTGTGTAAATTCATTTTTTCACATCCTACATGTATTTGAATAATTCAAACAATCCCAGGCGCTGAAGATGATCTCAATAAAGATCGAAACGTTGGCACGAAAAAGAAAATCTGTTTTCTCTAAGCTACGTCACACTAGACAACATCTCATGATCTCTAAATAATCATCAACCAACAGTCTAACTAACTAAACACAACACATTATAGAGACTGTAGTTAAGTTCGGTTTATATTTTTAATTTATGAGAAAACCTTTAACTTTTGAAAAAAAATGTTCTTCATTTTTTTATAAAAAGAACAATTGCGGTTAATAAGGCAGCATTTTTCGAAAATTAAGTAGTTGCTTAGAAACAATTCAATTGGGAAAGTTTACAAATGAATGTGTGGGTTTAGTGACAGTTAGTTGTTGATTATTTGAAGAAGGTGAGGTGCGGTCTGGTGTAACGCAGGTTTCAAAAAAAACATTTTTTAAAATTAATTATTCAGATATCGTGAGATGCGGTTTGGTGTGATGTAGGTTTCAGAAAAACATTTTTTAAAATTAATTATTCAGATATCGTGAGATGCGGTTTGGTGTGACGTAGGTTTCAGAAAAACATTTTCCTTATCGTGCCAACGTTTCGATCTTTATTGAAATCATCCTCAGGACCTGGGGTTTATTTGTGGATTGTAAGGATTGTTCAAATTATACAAATACACGTATGATGTGAATAAAAAAAAGCAAATTTATACAATGTTAGAAATTTTAGACTTAAAGTGTCCCTCATCTCACGACGAAACAATCATCAACTAACGGTCGCTAAAGACCCAACACAAAAATATTATTGGTCCCTTGTTTGTAAACATGGTAGCTTCACGTCTTAGACCGTTCAGGGTGGATGTCGAGCTTAATCTTTAATTTCCTTCGATCAAACCTACTGGATAGTCTGAAATGTACACGCCATGATGCACAACAGACATGGCATCACGTTTATCTGTTAAAAAATTCACAGGAATAAAGGAGCCAATGCGCACAGCGGGCTGTAGTGGACGTGGACTATTTGGCTCAAATCATTTCGTAAATTAATTCTTATTTAACAATACTCAACAGTACTTTTACGATCATCCTTAACATCTTGAATTTACTAATTTGTGAACTGTGTATGTGTGAACACTGTGCATGCGCGGATTAATTAATTGTAAAGAAACCCCAATAATCATTTTATAAATAAAAAAATAAACGAACAAAATGTGTAGGGTCAACCAATAAACAATTTTGGCTTAAATTAAATCTTAATCTTTACTCTTGTTAACAATAAATGGTTTCAATTATAATAATGAAACACACATTTTAGACACATTGGCCATCTGTGACCGCAACGGTTTAGGCGTTGTCACTAACCTCATCTCAGTAAGAAAATTCGAACGAGATCTGTTTTATTTACCTCTAATCAATTAAAACGGACTAAATAATGTAAAATAATTAATGAAGGATTTCCTAAGAGATAATTAAAAATATTAAAGGTGGTGGCCATTTATTTTGTCTCCCAGTGTATTTTTTTCCGAGGGTATTTCACCTACGAGGTTATTCGAACCCTTGGAGCGCCGCTATTTTTAACTTTTAAATATCGCCTAGAATGTGGGTTTTGTTGCTCAAGTCGAAGAATAATATAAAAATGTTATAATAATAATAACAATAATAATAAATATTATTATAGAATATTGCCTTTTAAATTCCTTTCCTGCTCGCCAAACAAGTTGAAAATACATCTGTCAGGTCATACGACCTGTCTCCGATATGTACATATTGATTTGTTTTATATCTGTACCTTTCTAGATTTTATTTTTTGGGAATATTCTTGCAAGGCCTCGGCCAGGATTCTTAATATTTGTTTAATATTGGTACCGTGTTGGTGTTGCAGTTTATTGTTTTTATTATTAATTGAGTGTTTTACTATTTGTAGACTCTTATTGATTCATAACGCTTCGAGTAGTAGAATAAAAGTAGAAATATTTTTAAATTGGATATTTCAACAGGTTTCGAGTCGTTGAATTTGATATATGAGCCGTTTTTGCTTTTAAATTGGGTGTCTAAAAATTGGTTAAATAAATAAAACGAAATATGATTTTAACATGTCATATCAGGTTAATTAATTTTATTACTTTTAATAGGCAACAACCTTCCAACTTGTCCTCGATATACGCGAAGTGGAGAACGCATCATTTTGACAGTAAAACATATTTTGGTCGACTGCCCCACTTTACAACCCTTTCGGCAAAGGCTCAACCTTTCGAGGGATTTACAGGAGTTACTTGGTCCCCAGTGTTTCTTTCGAGGAGCGCTTTTCAGTTTTCTCAAATTTATTGGAATTTACAATGAAATTTAGGCCTTTTCCCATTTTACCATTGAATGCCTGCTAATGTCTGCATAAGAGTTGTGCGTGCATGATTTCTTTTTACAGAAGTTTTTGAGGCTGCCGGAGCGGAAAAATTAAATGGAACACATTAAAAATTGCGGGGTAATGCACTACAATGCCCAATATCGCAATTTGAATAAGAAAAATAGCTCCTTCAAAAAAAAAATGTTATTGTGTGTTTTGTTTCTTGTTATTGTTATGTAGAATTAGTTATCATACTTGAAGTGTAGCATTCAGAAAAGATATAGCTAACCTAAAATAGAATGTTTGGATGTTAGGGCGTGAACCGTAGCCTTTAAAACGCCCTCAAAAATTAATAATATTAATAATAATAATAATAATAACATGAAACAAACAACATGTATGGCATAAATGTCCGAAAAGACTGTCTTATAATATTAACTGAATATTAGTGTATAATGTACATTATACAAAGAGTACTTTCTATAGGAGCAGACCCTATGATCTTGGCCTTTTCCACATAAATCCCTTTGACGCGTTATCTGCCTGATTTCCTCCGACGCCAATTCCAACTAGTAAAACGGTGTTTCTAAAGCGAAAAATGGCAAGAACCGGATAACGGTCTTGTAAATAGAGGTTAATCAAATGTGGTGAATAGAGTCATCAAAAAGAGAAAAAAATCCTTGTCAATAAGAACCTTTTTCATTTACGAACGTTTTATCTGAAGGATTAATATTTATTTTATGAATAAACCCTGAAAAACACGTAAAGAAATAAAACGAACCGCTTTATTTGACGTTTATTTTAAAAAAATAATAAAATCTTATTTTTGCTTTGTTTCAGGTCATGGACAATCGAGAGCGGCGTAGATGTTAAGGTAATGACCAGGGGGCGTCGGTGGCCGCGAGGTTTCGTCTTTGACACGGCGCTCATCACTGTAAGGTCAAGGTCCCGGGTTCGAATCCAGCGGCCCAGCATTCGAACCCGACATACTTACAGATGGGGTTTTTTTTCAAAAACACCGGCACCCTGAGGGTTTATATGACCTCTGCTGTTGCGAACCCTCGTAAAAAAACAAAAACAAAAAAAACATCGCAAAATTCATTCCAAAAGATAATTTTTTCTAGTCAAGTTTTATTAGATCTTAAACTCACGAATATCAATACTATTGACCTGAAACTTTCTTTCTTATTGTGTCAATTCTCAAACTATATAAATGTCATTTGAGGTTATCAAAAAAAAAAAAAAAAAAAAAAAAGAAGAAAAGTTTATACATTTTAATAATTTATTTGCAAACTGAAACAAATTTTTCAGTATATGTTATAACTGTAGCAAACATTAAAATCAGACTATTATTTCCATTGCAAAAATCGAACATTTCTGACAAATAATTTGGGCATTTTGATATAGAAATATGTTATATATTTTAATGGTTCATACGTCCATGATGCCGTCAAAGCCTATGATCCTCTTCTTTCAAAAGTCTGGCTGACGTTCAAATCCTTTTGTTGTTTTTGACTTATAGTATATTTTATTATTATTAAATCTGACTTCTCCAAAATCGAAAAAATTGTAGGGGGTCAAAAATATTGACAAATTTAAATTGAAACAAACGTTTATATTTTGGGGTGCCTAGAGGTGGTAAAACGAAAATTTCATAATAGTTTCGTGGGAGGAAAATTGCTAAATTTTGTTAGCGTTTACTATATTTTTATCGAAAACTATGTAAAACATGCTAGTCACATAGTTGATTTGAACAAGTGTAAAACAACGAAATAAAAATATTAAAAGACGGAAAATTTAAACTTTAATTTTTTTTGCGAAAAGGGGGGGACTTAGACAGAAGAAGAGGCGGATATTTTAGAATGTAAGATCATCAAAAAAGTTCGGCTCTAAATCCGTGTCTAACCATCCTCGTCGTCACCGCCTTAGTCACAAGAAAATCTAAAATATGAAAATTATGAATACACAAGCCAAGAGTAATTCAAACATATAATTGATAGATAAACACTAAGCAACATAAAAATATTACGATAACCAGGAACAACTAACCAGCACAAACTGTATTCATCAAAGAAAATAACTTGTTTATTATGTTCTGGGGGTTATTCTCCTTTAAGAGCAGCAGCAGAATTTTACATTATTATTTGATTTTTTCATTTTATTAATTTATATTTTTAATTTCATCATTATTATTATTGTTATTATTTCATTTAATGATTTGAATGACATAATTATTTTGTTATTAGTACTATTAGTAATTTCTTACAGCGGATTTTGTTCTGAAATAAATGTTTATTAGTGCATTAAGTTATAATAACGTATAAATATACAACATTTACTGTGTTCAAGACAAAAACTCACTCTTTTCTGATGGTTAGGGACTAAATTCTTTCTCCTAGTTCGGGTATACACTGACAACAGTGAATATTTTTAAAGACATTCCAATGAAAATTAAACTGAATTTAATTTTTTTTTAAATATTTATTTGTAGCCTATATATATTCGTACAGTTTACAAACGTGATCAGTACGCTTTTTCATAGGTCACAGCACTAATACTAATGCCAGCATTGGGGAGACCCATGCTAGGAGAAACATGCTAGTCGGTTGGTGTGTCACGGATTTAGACGAAACTTTGTGGGTTCGTTCAAAATATCGGACACGTATCCGCCACTTCTTGTGAATAGGTCGTGGTTTCGCCAAAAAATATTTGAAAGTTGAAATTTTCAGGTCATCAATATTTTTATTTCGCCGTTCTACTTATTCAAACCAACTATGCGAATATATCATGGCATAGCATTTTTTAGGTAGATTGCAATAAAAATATAATAAAAGCTATCAACGTTTATAAATAACAAAACAAAACAAAAAAATTCTAAAACTCAATATTTTTCAAGTAAACTTGTTCTTAATTTTTTTTTCTCGTAAAACTAACATGAAATTTTTGTTTTAGCATCTCTAGGGACCCTTTAATATAAAGTTTTGTCATTTAAATTAATCGAATTTTTGAATTCTAAAATTTTTCCGATATTTAAGAAATCTTTCTCGGTATATCTGATGGAAACGGTTGTACTTCAAAAACGTCAAAAAGTATTTTAGCTTCAAATATACCATTTAAATTGCGGTGAAACGTAGCATTTTAACGACTATTTATCATAAAAATATAGACACGATTTATATTAAAAAAATACATAAAATAAAAAAATATTTTTTCAGAAATTTACCTTTTTTTTAACGGAAATAATAATCCGAAATTGAAAACTTTTTAAAAATAATTATCAACCACGAAAATCTTCTAGGTATTGTAAAAAATTATGGTAGAGCTTGGACTAGGAATGCCAATAGGCAGAAGGTCGTCGAAATGATCATTAAAAAATTAATTTACCCCTATATCCACGAAGGTAGGTATGTAAGGATTTTATAACCTAGTATCACGACAATGAGGTTAAATCTAAGTTTTTGTCATTTTTGACCTAATTTGCTTACAGAATATTTATTAAAACATATTTAAAACAAACAGTATTTTGTTTATCTTTTTAAATCTTAGCAAATTAGAATATGCTGCGTCAGAAAACATTTTTGTTTTTGTGTTAACCAAAAATGAAATGAATATACAAAAAATAATATTTTTTAATCTTTCAATAATTATTTATGATAATTTAATTGCGACTGAAATTAAATTTTACAAAAAAATGATGATCCAATGAAAAGTATTGTTTTCTTTTTGCTTTGAAACGCTCTGCTACCAGGTTTTTCACCCTCTCCCGGTTTTCTACCTGGAGAGGTGGAATTACGGAGTAGAGTAAAAGATTAAGATTAAAAGAGGACAATTAAAAAAATAATCCTCGGTTACAAATAAATTATAATTGAAATTTAAATATTCATAATCCCGCCACCAATTAAACAAAGATTTTTTTTTGCCAGCCTTAAATTTTATTCTCTAAATCTCATTAACTCTATTAACGGACGGTTTCACATGACTTCCTCGGTCGGAAGGGTTTCGACTTCCTCTTCGACTAGCGATACACCCCGAATATTGAAAAATTTGAGAAATGATGGGCTCAACTCTGTCATGCGTTTATGTTTTACATGCGTCCTCGCATTTGAGCTTATATAAATCGGTTACCACTCAGTAGCATTCATTCATGAGGCCTTTTAGCTGAAGATTGGTGAGGTTTCGAAACAAAACAAATTTAAAAAACAAAAAACTATATAGGTTTTCACTATGGTATTTCAACTACGGGGTTATATGGACCCTCAGGGTGCCGGTGATATTGAAAAAAGCCAATTTGTGAGTATGTCGGGTTGGAATGTATACGTTTTTAAACTTAAGGCAATTAATATAAATTCAGATACGTAACGATTTAGATAAGATTGTAAATAACGGTAGGCTAAACCCGCACGACGTCTCTGTCGTGCCGAACTGTTGGTCTCTTTTATGTACTAATTTATTTTATTTGTAGCCGTACAATTTTTTAGTACATTTTATAAATACAATCAAATACTGTTTTTTTTCACATGATGCTTCACTAACGCTAATGCAATGCGAAGACAACCGGCCCATGGTCGCGCTCAAAGTGAGGGATTAAAGGCAAGGAGGTTTCGAACCAGTTGTCGATTAAGGCGACGTGGGTGGGAATGTGTAGGCAGAGTTCGAACAGTAGGGTTAGGTTAAATCAAGATGTTAGAGTAAAACATTTCGAATCGGGAATGGATCAGTTCGTTTAGAAAAGGAATTCGTTGTGGACAGTGAGGTCAGTGAAAGAGTCAAAGGAGCTTTCACAATTTATCTGAATACTTAGTAAATTTACTAGTATCGAGGTCTGCTTGGCCAATTGCTACCTTAAATTTAATTAAGGTTTTTAGTTGAGATAAAAAAATCAATGGCACGAGCGGGATTCGCACACACGATCTTTGGGTAGATAAGCCACTGCTTTACCACTTGCCACAATTACCTCCATCCACTCGGGAAGTTGGTCAGGAGCCAAAGCCGAAGATCATGGGTTCGAATCTTGCTCGGGCCATTGACTTTTTTATCTCAACTAAAAACATTAATTAATTATCTGAGAACTTTTGACTGACAAGCTCTTCTTGCCAAAGTAGTTGCAGTTAAGGTTCAGGAATCTTGTCTAAGGTTAGTTTAGTGTTGGCGTTCAAAACGGATTTCGGTCCTAGCAGTCTTTGTTGTTAGCTTGTTAACATTATAAAAAAAATTATATATATCACTTATGAGATTTATGAGATATGAGATTGTTGCCAGACTCATTTGGACTTTATTCCGTTACTGTTTGGTCCTTCCCTAAGAGTGTGGATCTTTTCCTTGTTTAGATAAATGAATGTATAATAAACAAAAGAGTATCAAAGAAGAACCAATTCTTATATTGGGAAATTAACAAAATTTAAAATTTAGATCGTAGGTTTGGGATTAACAATTTGACAATTTTTTAAAAGGAAACTGACTGATTATTATTTTATTTTAAATTAAAAAACAAAAACAATTCTTATATTGACTAATTAACAAAATTTGAAATTAAGATAGTTAGTTTGGGATTAACAATTTGACAATTTTTTAAAAGGAAATTGGCTGATTATTATTTTCTTTTAAATTAAAAAACAAAAACAATTCTTACATTGACTAATTAACCAAATTTGAAATTAAGATAGTTTGGGATTAACAATTTGACAATTTTTTAAAAGGAAATTGACTGATTATTATTATCTTCGATTAAATTAAAAAAGAAACATTTCCTACATTAATCAATTATTATTATTACTAGAATTTAAAAAATCTACAAGACAGACTGGTGTTGATCAAACAAAAGAAAAATTGACTCTTTGTTGTAAACTAAATGATAGAAAATCCTTTTCCACGAAAAACTAATTAAAATAAAAAACCTTACGTAATGATTCCCCCTAGATAAAAATAGGTCGATCTTCGCCGCTTTCTCACCAGAAAAATCCAACGTGTCGCCTCTAGTCCAGCGCAAACCCAACAGGCCTCTTCCAGTGGAAGTCTCCTTTTTTCGCCTTTTTAGTGGCTTATGGAAGGGCTTTGGGCGGCCCTTATAAATTGCACTGGGATGCACTTCGAAATGCAAAAACGTTGCCCAAACTGTCCAAAATAATTTACATCATCACCAACGAACCTTTCCAAGTTGCTAACAACGCACAATGGAATTTATATTCCTTTTTGTAAAAGAGTTCAACTGAACTTCATCGTAATTATTCGTTTGGGTTTCTCCCTCCTCACAGACCGAAATAACGGTTACCGAGAGATCTTTTGTAACAGTTTTGTAACAAACTAAAACGAAAAAAAAATGAAATAATGAGCGTAATAAATTTGAAAGGGATTTCTAAACTCACTCAACGTTCTTCTAGCCAATTATGAAATTATCAGAAAAAATGCAGTAGTGTGCATGTAGTGATGTAGTAATTTTAATTTTTAAATAAATATATTCCAATGTTTATTTTATTTAAAATGTTAAAAAACTGGAATAAAACAGTCACGAAAATTAGTTACAATGACTGATTAAATAGAACGAAGAAAAACCAAGGCTTACAAAAAATACAGACTATTAGACAGATAAAGCTAATAGTAACACATAAATATTATAAAAAGAACCTAAAAAATATAAAACTAACTCATCATGGAGATTGAAGATACGTTAAAACGCAAGCGACAGATAGGAGAAGGGAGGACAGCAAATCAGAACGGTAGGAAACAAACAAATTGCATTTTTTTTGTTACTCATTTTGTTTGAAATGCTCGTGCTCACGGGAGAGCATTAGTCAAATTGTATCATTCCCTCACAATCAGGAACCTCTTTACAAGCGATTTATCTAAGCAAGATTGCTTTTTGCTAGTTGGTTGATTTGATACCTACTGAACCTATTCGAATTCAATTCCTTTCAGTTTTTCTTTGACGATTTTAATTTTATGATGTACAATATTTTAAAATCTGGACCTGTTCGTTGTGTAATTTGTTCCTAAAATTCTTCATCATTCGAGCAGTTTTACCTTTGGGGCGTGATTGAAGAGGGTTCATTATTAGCCGACATAATTACCTGAGACCGTTTTCACTCGGGTCTCGTTCATAACTTTTGATAGCGACGACTGCTTGTCTTCATTATTTTCTTACAAACCGCGAGTAAAACGTAGGAGGAGATGAGAAAGGAAATGTTCATCTCATTAAGACTGTTATTTACATTATTATCGCTCTTAACGATTCAACTTCAACCGAGACGTTTTTTAAACAATTAATCACCACCATCCCGTCTAATGAGACACTTGTCGGCCAAACCCCATAAATTATTCCGAAGAGAAAAGATTCTCTTTTCTAAAAATTCTCTTTCATGAAATCTCGAGCAGTGTTAAAAGGAATTGTTTGGACGACGCTATTAAAATAACGCGGCTGGTATTTTCTTTGAAAGATGACCTGGACATAAATCCTAGGGAATTACACATGTCATCCAGATAAACAACCTCCTCATTTCATTAAAGGAGCCCATTATTCCACAGATGTTCATAAATCATGCCTAATGAGTTATTTAATGAAATAAGTAATGTATGTAGCAACATGCAAATTGTAAATTTCTGTCAATGTTGAACTTTTTTCAGGTTAAATGCCAAATTGTATTGTAAGACCTTCAGTGAAGCGTTTTTGCGTGTAATATCAATTTATCAAAGCAAATTATTTCTCATGTCACATCCTCTGAGTTCCTTCTCTAGCGTCAATGAGGTTCTTAACTTTTTTGGGCGTTGAGTAAATAAATCCTGAAACCCATTTTTTTTGTTATTATTTTTTTAACGGGGACTCACAACAGCAGAAGTTATATAAACCCTCAGGGTTGACGGTGTTATTGAAAAAAGCTCATTTGTAATTATGGCGTGTTCGAATGCAGGGCCGCTGGATTCGAACCCGGGACCTTTACCTTACAGCGATGGGTGCAGTGTCACCGCCTAAATCGTCGCGACCACCGATGGCCCCACCAATTATTATTCTTCCACAAGAGCGGTTTGAAGCTTGATCGATGATTAAAACGTCTCTTTGTCATGCCCCATAAATTTTCGTGCTGGCCAATAAATTCATTGTGGAAATCCTACATCTTCCAAGTTGATTCGAGCTTTATGCAGTGAAGCACTACCATGCACACGATGTTGCCTCCAATAAATATGAAGAATGGGTGGGACTACACCTTCCGGAAGAACTTTCACAATGTACCTCCACAATGGGGGCAAAATTTCTTCAATTCTGTACGATAATCAGTATGGAACGAGCTTGGACGTTGATTCCCCATACCATAACTGTCTATGAAAAGGTGGTATAGGAAGCAAAGCGTTCATCACGTCTTGTCCTGATAGGATCCGTTCCGACTGTCACAAACCACACCTGATTTGGGGATAGTCACCTCTATTTTCTAGTAGTAAAGGACTAGTTCGGTGACGTTTAGAGACTAGGCTATTCTCACGAAGCCTTCTGATGACTTTTAGAGATCACCCTTAAATTACGCACGGTTTGGAATTGTTCTTTTCGCTTTTAATCGAGGCTTCCGGTGGCCCTAAACCACTGAATACTGTGGGTGGTACAGCATCTAGCTCTTGGCGCTATGTAACGTACGTCATTGGTCAAAGCACCCTTCCGACCAACATCTTTTGACTTGAAACCATGCTTTTAAGAAAATCTTTTTTTACTCTAATTTTGTTTTCATTAAAGAAAATAATTTATGAATGGATGATGAACTGATTTTCTTTATTTTTAACCTAAAGAGAGTTTATAAAGATAAACAACAAATTTTTAATTTTTTTTATAAAGAGTTGTTCAACTGGCGGATTAGTTCTTAGCAACGATTCAGATTTTGAGCATTAAACTCTAATCTTCAGGTTCTTCGTCATTTCATTCTTCAACCTGACGTTCGGATCTGTGAGTAAAACCATCAATTATAAAAATTGAATCAACATATTTATTCCATCTATATTATTTCTACAAATTACTAATGTTTTAAGTAATATACCTAGTTAGTATTTAAAATACATTCATGTATCCTCTTTTTTGTCTTGATTAACTAAAGCTTTCTTCAATAAAATAAAAATAAAAGCACACTTCTTTTTTTTTAAGTAAATGACATAAAGTTAGGGAAAAGTATTCGTCAGCTGACAACCAACTCTCATCAATCATTATGTTACGATGACGATAATAAATGAAGACAGATATCTAACTTGAAAATCGATATTTCGAAGTAATTGAAGGTATCGACGTTCATTCTGTTGTGTAACCAGCTTTGTCCTGATCCAGTGGCAATTTACAAAAATACTTCGTTATGATTTATAACGTAAATGACGTGCTATTGGAATTCACTTGTAAAGTACTGTCGATAAATTGTTTTTAAATTTAAAACGTAAAACAGTCCGGTATACAAATATCGCCGAGGGGCTCAATTAAGACCGGTTTAACGTTCGCTTCGCATTTCATTGCTTTTTAACACGTAGACTTTTGGAAAAATCGTTAAGGCCCGATTGAGGCCAAGAGTAACGTTTTTTCTTATTCGCTGAACCTTTTCGTGCCGCTTGAATAAACTGTCGTCTGATTTCGCACGAGTTTAACAATCGTGATATTTTGAATTTTAAATTAGCCATTATCTAAAAGTGATTATTTATCCAAATCTTATGATATTTAAACGTCTGAAAAACTGATATTTGTAGGCACACAGCAAAATGTTTACAATTCCAACTGGAATTTGACAATGTAACGTTGGAAATATGTTTCATCGAAGGGAATTTTCAAATTAATTTATGTTAATTATTATAACGTGCTGTTTCTGCTTTCTTTAATGTAGATCCGGATCAAAATTGGATTGAATAAATTAGCATATCAGTATATTTAGACTATTATTTTTGGAAACACAAATGTATTTGACTAATGTAGCCGATATTTTTTGAAGATCCGCTACAGAAGTGATCCTGTAAAAGTACGATCTTAAACACATATGTAGGTAAAAAGGTTTGATAAAACCCTCAGTATATGTACATAAATTATACATAAAAAAGAGGTTTTTTAAAGGTAAGAGGTGCAGTTATATGATTCCATAATTATTGATATTTATTTTTACGATGGTATTTCAACTACTATGTCGTATGAACATTCAGAGAGCCGGAGTTTTGGAAAAATAGGTTAATTTGAAAGTCTGTAGGGTTCGACTGTGGGCCGCTAGATTCGAACCTCACATACTTACAAAGGAGCTTTTTTCAAAAACCCGTCACCCCACGAGTTCATATAACCTAGTAGTTGAAATACCATCGTAAAAAATAAATAAATGAAATAAAATCTATTGTAACCGAATGAATTTTGCATCGTCAACTCCTCCTGAAGCAGCATAATATTTATCATGTATTAACTAAAAATATTTGCATTTACAGTTTTTCTTTGTATAATTTCAAATGTGTAGAGATTAGTGACCGCTAATCGATAATTATTCAGATATCGTGAGATGCGGTCTTGTGTGATGTATGTTTCAGAAAAACATTTTCTTTATCGTGCCAACGTTTCGATCTTTATTGAGATCATCTTCAGGGCTCAAAGTGTTTGTTTTCTGTGTTCCCTGAAGATGATTGCAATAAGGATCGAGACGTTGGCACGATAAAGAAAATGTTTTTCTGAAACCTACATTACACCAGACCGCATCTCACGATTTCTGAATAATTATCGCCTAACGGCCACTAATCACGCCAGAGTGCCGTGAAAATAATTGTGTACGTTCAATTTTTTAAAATGTTCATTCAGAAATCGTGAGATCCGGGATGGTGTGACGTAGGTTTCAGAAAAACATTTTCTTTATCGTGCCAACGTTTCGATCTTTATTGAGATCATCTTCAGGGTACAAAATGTTTGTCTTCTATGTACTTGTGCTATTCTTGCGTGTCGTGTTGAGAGGGCCTCTGGGTGAATGGTATTCTCAACACGACACGCAAGAATGTCACAAGTTCACAGAAGATAAACACTTTGTGCCCTGAAGATGATCTAAATAAAGAACCAAAAGTGTAGAAATTAGTGACCGTTGATCGATAATTATTCAGATATCGTGAGATTACACCAGACCGCATCTCACGATATCCGAATATTTAAAGATCGAAACGTTGGATCGAAAAAGAAAACGTTTTCCTGAAACCTACGTCACACCAGACCGAATCTCACGATATCTGAATAATTAAAAATCGAAACGTTGGATCGAAAAAGAAAACTATTTTCTGAAACCTACATCACACCAGATCGCATCTCACGATATCTGAATAATAATTTCAAATGTTGACGGTTAGATTTATAAGTAAGTTGGTATCAAATTTGTGTTTATGTTTTCTTTATTAAAGATTATTTTGGGAATTGAATTTTGAAATCATTTTATGACAGCTATGTGCTTTTATGCTTTTTCTTACATTTTTTTAGCATGCTCGAGCGTGTTTGTTTTTGTTTAGATAAAGAGTCTATCTAAAAAAAGAGGAGAGTTAATGATGCTGTTGTAAAATCTCCGTTTAAAGCTTGCAGTAAAAAAGAGCAAGCTGAGCAGAATCTGAAGGTCAGTGTTATCGTATCGTTTCGCCGCCCCTTTTCTTCCCCTTTTGGAATTTATTGCTAGGAGGAATGTGTCGATCGACTTTCCACAAAGGGGCGATCCGGATGTATTATGATAGGACACCGTATGCATAATGTACTCGAAAATTCCCTCTTTTTTCAGTGTTACAAAAACCATATGTTTTTTAATAACTTATATATGCGATCGAGTAAGTTAATTCTTATAAATTGGTTGACGTATAATTGATAGAAGGATACACGAAACCGGCTCACTGCAAAGTATCTTACGAAGTTTTTACGAGTTTCTGTTCGTTCGTTCACCCACCAATTAGCCGCCATTGCGATCGGCGCCCCACAAAACTAAAATGGGGCATACTATTTAAGAAGTTGCTGCAAGTTTTCACCTCGGTGGAGTTGAAGAGTTCGTAAAAGATTCTCGAACTCCCTAGAACGAATACAACTAATGATCGCACATGGAAGCCACGAACTGCACGCATTCAAACTTTCCTTGTAATTGAACGGTGAACATTTAAAATGCGGTATTGTCAGTATTGTTGAATTAGAAAATTTCTTCAACTTTCAAATATCTAAGATTCAAAAGTGTAAGATGTATATTTGAGGCACAACATGGTTAGCTAGGCAGTTTTGAAAGGATCTCCAGGCATACGAGACCAACTCAAAACTTGTTTGGACTTGCCTAAATGAACTTAAAAAAAAGAAGGTTCCAGATCACGGGGGAATTTTAGGCAACAAAGCAGCAGACATACTAACTAAATAAAAAGAGCCTCGGAATAATTCATAGCCCCAAATCGATTTAGTGCCATAAACTATAGCCCCAATGGAAACTGTGACCTTGGGTGATTAAAGAACACAATGAATTCAGGAACTGAAAACCTGGCATTAGGCAAGCAACTACTCGCAAAAACAAATCAATCGAAGAGAAAGGAAATCTTTCTTAACAGAAAAGAATTACAAACTCCAACTGGTAAAACAGGAGATTCTCCGGTAAAGTTTCACTATAAAATGTAGGGCTAAGAACAGATGACAAATGTCTGTTATTTTCAGAACATATAGAGACAATATAACATATCATAGCCCCTCACGAGGTAGGCAAAATCTATGTATATGAGAAATCCTTTCTTGTGTATGCTAAAGGGAAGATAATCCTACGACTCCAAATGTGGGACAGGTAACAGATTTGCGTAACGTTCTATTCATTTCTTTTTAAAAACGTGCACTGTAGTGAAAATTTGGAATTCGTTGGGCCCGAGTGCAGGTAACAAGATAAAGACCATTTAATTTGGAATGTGATAGGGAAAATTTAAATTTTTGAAATTAAAGTGGTCGATCAGGTATTTTCAGTAACGAAGGGCATGAGTAGCGCCAAACGTTTTCTCCAGGTATCCATTCCGTTAAGAATTGTGATGAATTCTTCTTTATCCAGTACTGGTTGGGAGGAACTCTCTTTAAACAGGGCACACTTCAACGAAGTGAAAAGTGTCCTCTGAGGCGTTGCGCTTGCATAGGACGCAAATTTTGACGCGGTCCTGTCTTCACGGTTAGCAGTTCATCCCCTCGCCGTTAAGGCCAAAGACCTAGGTTGCCGTGACAGAGCAATTCATGTATTTTCATCGTTCATTCATATGTTGTTGTGATATAAAGTATTTCTCGCACGATCGTTCTTTTTTCTTAAAAAATGAGATCGACAACTGGAATGTTGGAAGTACAATATTAGAACAATTAGTTCCTCAATCGTATCAATACTTACTCCTACATTCTACTGCATACCTAATTCTGACAGCTCCACACCACAATATATTTTTATTTACCAAACGGGCACAACCGTAGAAAAATTATAAATATAAATATTAACTAATAGACATAGAGAAAAAAATAATCAGGCAGAACCACTACCCATTCTAGAAATTGTAAATGATGTGATGAGTGTGGAGTTCACCCCTTTTCAAAAAAAGATGGTTCCTACTCACATTAATGGCGCTTTGATGAATTTGAACTTTTTTTCAACTCAATTTGAATTGAGCGCATCAAAACCCAGATCCTCTCTGGACGTCGCATTGGAGGGGGGGGGGTTCACATTTGGATTCATGTCGGAGACGTGCTTGTGCAAACCCTTCAACTTAACGATGACCTAAAGGTCTCGAAATCCGGATTGTTGCGAAACAACTTAATGTAAGTAGGATCCATCTTTTTTGAAAAGGACTTCCCATTCTTTCCCACTGTCGGCTCCTTTCAGCTCAAAGAAGCCGACTCCTCATAAAATAATGTTTTTCTATTCCTACTTCCTTTTTCACCCCTTCAAAATCCAACGTATATAAACATAAAACATCCCTATCCCACTGGCACTCTCAACACGACACACAGTAATGACCAATCTACACAGAAAAGAATAACTTTGAGTAAGTACAAATACTTTGGCCGAGTCTAAAATTTCTAGCATTGTATAAATTCATTTTTTTCCACATCCTACGTGTATATGTAAAATTTAAACAATGTTTATAAATCCCAGGCGCTGAAGATGATCTCAATAAAGATCAAAATGCTGGCACGATAAAGAAAATGTTTTTATAAAACCTACGTCACACCAGACCGCATCTCACGATCTACCAATAATCATCCACTAACAGTGTAACTAACTAAACGTCACAGACTACAGAAACTGTTGTTAAGTTCAGTTTACAAGTTTAATTTATGAGAAAAAATTTATCTTTTGAAAAAAAAATCTTCATTTTTATAAACAGAACAATTGCGGTTAATAAGACTTTTTCGAAAATTAAGTAGTTACTTAGAAACAATTTAAATTGAAAAGTTTACTGTTGTAACTGTGACGTTTAGTGACAGTTAGTCGATGATTATTTGCAGAACGTGTGTGTTGTGGTCAAGAAATATTTTTTAAATCGTTTCGATCTTTATTCCGAACATTTTCAGAACCTGGGGTTTATTTGTTGGATTGTTAGTTTAAATTATACAAAAAATCTTGTTTGTGAAAAAAAGTGAATTTATACAATGCTAGAAATTTTAGACTCAAAGCGTTTGTATTTTGTGTAGATGTAGAAAAACATCTTCTTTATCGTGCCAACGTTTTGATTGGAATTTTTTTTTCTAAATCTACGTCACACCAGACCGCACCTTACGTTCTTCAAATAATCATCAACTAACTGTCACTAAACGACACACATTCAATTTTAAACTTTTCAATTTAAATTGTTTCTAAGCAACTACTTAATTTTTGAAAAATGTTTTCTTATTAACCGCAATTGTTCTTTTTATAAAACTGAAGAAAAATGTTTTTTTTTTCTCGAAATTTGAATTTTTTTCTGATAAATTAAAAATGGAAACCGAACTTAACAACAGATTCTATAATGTTTTGTGTTTAGCTGGACAGTTAGTGGATGATTATTTGGTGATCGTGAGATGCGGTCTGGTGTGAGGTAGATTGAGAAAAACTTTTTCGTGCCAACTTTTCGACCTTTATCGAGATCATCTTCAGCGCCTGGGATTGTTTGAATTATTCAAATACATGTATGATGTGAAAAAATGGATTTACACAATGCTAGAAATTTTTGACTCAATCAAAATATTTGTACTAACTCAAAGTGGTTTTTTTTTCTGTGTCATATATGTGTGTCGTTTGATTGATGAAATTACCCTTTGATTTTGAAAGGGTGAAGAAGGAAGTAAGGGTAGAAAAAGATTTTTATATGAAGAGTCGGCTTCTGTGAGGTCAAAGGAGCCGACAATGGGAAAAAATAGGTAGTGGTTCCACCTGATTATTCTTTCAGGCTTATACAGAAGGGGATAATTAGGAAAACGAAAGCCAAATTGTTGGAAAAATAGACTGAGGAATGTAATGATGAGAAAACTAACACTCTCAGTAAGTACAAATACTTCGATTGAATTGAAATTTCTAGCATTTTATAAAATCATTTTTTTTCTCATTCCTCAGGCATTTGTATAATTTAAACAAGGTTAATAAATCCCTGGCCCTGAAGATGATCTCAATAAAGATCGAAACGTCGGCACGATAAAGAGAATTCTAAACCTACATTACTCCAGACCGCATCTCACGAGCTACAATTGAAACTTAACGGGTAACGATTCATTAGTAATGAGTTACATTTGACTTGGAAAGGGGTTCAACTCAACGAAAAGGGTTTCATTTGATTTGTAAAACGTTAGATTTGACTTGGAAATGGTTAAATTGGATTTGTAAAAGGTTACACCTCACTTGAAAAAGATTGAAATGGACTTAAAAATTCTATATCTTGTATGTTCTATATGTACTTGTCTATTTTTTTGAGAAGTGTTGGATAAGAATCTGCCTTTAGTAGTTTTTTTTAAGATTAAAGATCTGGAAACTTTTAAAAGAGCAAAAAAAAAAAAAAAACAAACAAACATAACATTGATATCGGGGGATTATTAACCCTAAATGGTGTTTTATAAAGCTCGTTACCTATTATCACACCCTATAATCAATCAAATAACCGTCGTTAAAGAAACACAATGACAGGTGTTTGCAATGAGTTTATCAACTTTGGCCAAAATAAAAATCAGCTTTCCGATGGTTTTGGATTATTGTTGAAAAATCAGTCACGCCAGTCTTAGCAACTCATTTAAAACCTGTTAAACTATTTACTTTTCGAACTTTTATAATGTAGTTAGTCGTTCGAAAAAGGCGCTTTAAGAAGGGAAAGCTGTTAATGTTCCGCCGCGTACTGATTAGAGTTGGCGTGACGTTCTCACTCGCGTGACTTTAAAGCTCAGCGGTATTTTTTTTTTTTCATTCACTCTGTTTTGCATGTCATACGTAGGTCGACAATATTGCGCTTTCGCATTCCTTACAATTTAGACGAGAAAACGATATAATTCCTATCAGATATAGTCGTGAACTCTATCATCAAGCGATCATTTTTTACTACTTTGTTTGTTAAATGATGCTAGAAAAAGTACCTGCCAATATTTCACTTACACATTACTACATACGATTCATTCAATTAGGGCGATGGAGTACTCGATATTCGGCAATAAACCCCCTCACATTCACGCTAAAAATACAGTCAGTCTCAACACAAATTTGGTATACAAACTGTTATTATTATACATAATAGAACCCCGCTTCCTCCGTGAATCAGAACGCTAATAGTAATTATTATCTTATACTACAACCATGTAACTTCTTAGGATTGAACAGAAAATTAGCCTAAATGCCGTTTGTCCCGTAATGTACGAAACCTCTGCGATAATTTTAATATATAACTATTGTGTAGAGATTTGTGACCGTTAATCGATAATTATTCAGATATCGTGAGATGAGGTCTGGTGTGATGTAGGCACTCTCAACACGACACGCAAGAATGGCACAATTACACAGAAGACAAACACTTCGAGCCCTGAAGATGATCTCAATAAAAGATCGAAACGTCGGCACGATAAAGAAAATGTTTTTCTGATACCAGACCGCATCTCACGATATCTGAATAATTATATAATTATTGTTGCAGTTATTAAAGAAATATGTTTTAGAAAGTAGACAAACAGTTAAATTAATCTTGTTTCTTTTTTCAGGTTACTGATGCATTGAAAGATCAAAGGTAAGGCAGAATACCGCAGTTTTAACTTATAAACAGTTTAGGACGAAATTATAAGTATACGCCTTGAAAAACGTAAATTACATTAGCTAAATTGCCACAGAAAGCATATGAAATGGGCCGGTTTGAAATGAGTAGGATATACCGATCTGATACGAGATTCCATGCGACCTGTGGAAAGGATACGTGCTAGGAATTTAAACAGAGCTCGCCAGCCGGATTTCTGTTGGGTCAGTGGTGTTATAAAGGGAGGTTGAACAATCGTCCCTCTGTTAGTAGAATCGGGCAGAACTTTTTAAAAATTTATTAAAGCTTCCAAACAACCGATATTCGATCGAAATAAAATTCTTTCTCCTTTATGTAATTTATTGTTCTTCGTAAAATTACAATTTGGTTAGCTTCTGATGTACAAACCTACAAGTCTAGAAACTAAACATTAGTAAAACAACATATATTTTGTTTACTTCAAAGCCAAAAATGTGAAATTTTAATTAATTTTTTCTTTTGTTTATGAATCCATTTCAAAGGTTTGAAATCATAAATCAAATTTATGTGAATTACACCTGCCACAGTAAAGTTTCCTGTGTAGATAATCCAATACAAATAATTCTTGTTTTTGTATCACTCGTAGAGTATTCAAATAAAATTGATTCATAAATATATTTTTGCTTTTTCTTAACAATATTAAAATTGAATAATTAAATTTTATTTAGCCTTTAATGAGATAATGACGTCGTTAACACAAATAGCTTTGGTTAAATGTAAACCCGACCCTTCACAAACCGCAGAATGTCAACATTGGCTATACTTGAAATTTATTTATGCTTCAATTATTCGATTTTAAGTACGGTGGTGCAAAACAGACAATTTACGAAAATTAAAAGTCATAATAAGAATTACGCTTGCACTTTTGTATGTCTTGTACAGGGTGTCTTTTTTAGCTAGTCTGGCTGAATTTCTCTTGAACCAATGACGCTATCGAAAAATAAAAAATAAAATTTGTTAATTATTCAGAAATCGTGAGATGCGGTCTGGTGTGATGTATGTTCCAGAAAAACATTTTCGTTATCGTGCCGACGTTTCGATCTTCATTGAGATCATCTTTAGGGCTTGCGATTTAAAAACATTGTTTACATTTAACAAATACATGTAGGATATGGCAAAAACTAAATTTATGCAATTCAAAAAAAAATTATATTCAATCAAAGAGTTTCTGTTCGGTGTAATTATGCCATTCTTGCGTGTCGCGTTGAGGGTACCATTTTTAATTTATTGGGTTGTCCGGAAAATAATGCAGGATTTTAAGTTTTCATTAAAAAAAATCTATATAAAATATTCTGTTTACGTTTACAGGATTACTCATTTGTATGAATGTCAACACTTATTAATCCTCTTCCAAATGATATTGTTTGTTTACCTCTGTAGCATTCCGCTACTTGGAAATAATTCAGTCATCCTTATAATGTCAAAGCGAGAATTTCGTACGATTTTCTTTTACGAGTTTAAACTCGGCCGAAGCGGAGCCCAAACGGCTAGAAACATTAACCAAGTCTGGGGCGAGGGTTGTGTTAATGAGTGCACTGTGCAAAGGTGGTTTAAAAAATTTCGGGAGGGAGATTTCAGCCTTGAAGATGAAGAAGGTCGTGGAAGGCCTTCCTCTCTTAATGATGATGTTCTGCGATCAGTGGTGGAAGAAAACCCCAAAACAACTGTTCGAGAACTTGCAGAGCAACTCAAAGTCAGTAAAACGACCGTCGCTGACCACCTCAAGGCGATTGGAAAAGTGAAAAAAATCAGCGCTTTGATGTTTGTGCATCACTTCTTTGTCGAAACAAAAATGACCCATTTCTGGCCAGAATTGTTACATGTGACGAAAAGTGGATTCTCTACGATAACACTAGACGTTCTGGACAGTGGCTCGACAAAGGAGAAGCTCCAATACATTTTCCAAAGCCCCCAACTCATCAAAAAAAGGTAATGGTTACGGTAAGGTGGGCTTCATTTGGTTTAATACACTACAGCTTCTTAAATCCTGGCGAAACCATCAATGCTGAATCATACTGTAACCAAATTAATACCATGCATCAGAAATTGGCAGTAATGAAGCCCTCTTTGGTCAATCGGAAAGGGCCCATTTTGTTGCATGACAACGCTCGACCACATGTGTCACGTGTAACGTCACAAAAATTATTGGAGCTTGGCTATGAAACTTTGCCTCACCCACCCTACTCTCCGGACCTCTCGCCTACTGACTACCATTTTTTAGACACCTGGACCACTACTTACAACACATAATATTCAAAAATCAAACGGAACTGGAAAATGCATTTATTGACTTTATCAATTCTAAAAATTCTGAATTCTACTCAGACGGAATTAATAAGTTACCAACACGTTGGGAGAAATGTATTGAGAGTATGGGAAATTATTTTGATTAAAGAACATTGCTTTAAAGTAACTAGTTTCTTTTTTTTTTGTTTAATACCAAAATCCTGCATTATTTTCCGGACAACCCAATAGTTTCGTAGGTTTACCTTTTTTTGAGGAAAATCTGGGTACCTCAGGACCAGTTCATCTTCATACGACATTGTACATCATTAAAAAAAATGTTTTACCTCGAAAACAACAAAGTTTGCAATCGGATTTTAAATAGGTCAAAAAATAACAAAATTATGGCAAAAAGTTTGAAAAAACACAATTTCATTTGTTTCCTTGTTAATTACAGAAAATTGCTTCTTTACTAAAGTAACATTGACTTTGAAGCGTGAATCTTAATTCCTGGGAGTAAATAAATTTTATAATAGTACCTAGTCGTTACATTCAGTTTTCCATTTAAAAACAGAAGAGCACATTTTTCTGAACAACAGCGAGTTGATATACGACTGGTTTATTGATAGTGGTGGCACTGCGCGTAACGCAGTCGAGTTTTGTACTTCCAGAAATTTCCTGATCGCCCCAGATTAAATCACAAAACTTTTATTTCTGTTTCTCGCAATATAAGAATCTGTTTCATCATATGAATGACTGACTATTTTACCGTATCTTTACAAAAATACGAATTCTTCTCTCCAAAATATTGGAAGGGTGGTTTAGGTTTTTCAAAAAATTAAATTAGTAATGAACTCCAGACTTACAATTTTAAGCTGTATCGTACTCATCTTGTCGAGGGACTTCGCGACTCTGATTATAACAGGCGTCCAACGTTCCTTGGGATTTAGGAGACCAAAGGAAACGTTCGTCCATACGTCCATACGCCAAGCCGACGATGCAGAGGCTTCACACCCCGAAGGGCTGCTACCACCACGCCCCCACCTCGTCAGAATGGTTAATGCCGCACGGAAAGCCAGCTGACCGAAATACATCGGCCAGCTCACTCGCGTACTCCCTAGATAGAGAAGGCGACTATCTCTCTGAGTGTAGACACTCGTCTAGCGTAGAAACTTCCGGGAACGCCACGGCAACCGTTTCGGATTCGGGTTCGCAACAACAGAGGTCATATAAACCCTCAGGGTGCCGGTGTTTTTGAAATAAAAGCCCTTTTGTAAGTATGTAGGGTTCGAATGCAGGGCCGCTGGATACGAACCCGGGACCTCCAAGGACTTAGGAGCTTCCTTTATGAAAGGCGTCTGCGTTCCTTGCACAAATGTCGATTTGGGCGCCTGAAAGAAACGTTCTTTCGTACATTCAATGGACTGATGAATCCAAGTTCACTTCTAATGGCATACTAAACCGTTACAAGTTTCAAACGTGGGCAGAGGAAAATCCGAGAATTTCGTACCCTTTCAACATCAGGCGGTTCATAGTATAAATGTTTGATGTGGACCTCTCGGAAATAAATTAACAGGGCCTTATTTCTACGAAATTAATTTAAATAGTTCTCAGTTCCTCAAATTTTTGAGGGAGTTTACGATTTTTCGTGGTCCGCTTGACCAGTTAATATCATTTAATTAATTATGGTTTTAAGTTGAGATAAAAAAGTCAGTGTCACGAGCGGGATTCGAACCCACGACTTTCGTCTACAAATAAATTCGTTAGTTTCTTGATTAATTAATATCTTATAATTAATTATGGTTTTTAGTTTAGATTAAAAAAAGTCAATGGCACGAGTGGAAATTGAACCCACGATCTTCAGCTAGCTACGCCGCTGCTCTACCACCTGAGCTATCGTGACCTCCATCCACTCGGACACCATCTTCCCTTCTCAACCACAACTTTTGAATTTTATCAATTATATTGGAATTATCAAATAGATTACACGACATATGAAAAATGGCAAAAAGGAGGGAAAATTGGCGTCCGAGTGGATTGAAGTCACAATAACTCAAGTGGTGGAGCAGCGGCGTATCTAGGCAAAGGTCGGGTGTTCGATTCCCGCTCGTGACACTGACTTTTTATCTCAACTTAAAACCTTAATTAATTACACTATTATATGACGTTCCTCTGCAACAACGACAAACAACGTTTCTCCAGTTTGTTGGCTGCCCAGCAATGTGGGTGAGACGTTATTTGAATACTCACTTCCAAGATAGGTGGATAGAACCTCATGGCCATTCAGTTGGCCTTCGCGGTCACCCGATTTAACTTCACTTGACTATTTTCTATGGGGTCATTTAAAAAACAGTGCTTACACCAATCATAACATAGCAATTTCAGCTAAAGAGCTACCGCAAAGGATAGAAAATGCTTGTCAATCCATGTCCTCTGATTTTGCATCTTTTCGCAAGGAAAGCAGTATGAAGATGAAATATTATTACGTAGCAAACCAAATGACTGTTTTTGCTTCTATCGTTTTCTCGTAATTTTGTTAATTTAAAATCCGATTGGACTGTTGCTTTCAGCATATCGTTATTTTAAAATGATGTGCCAGGATGTATACTATCTTTTTTGAAATTTTGAAGTTGACTGGTCCTGATGTACCGTACCCCGTTTTTCTTTAAAAAAGATAATTTGAAACTAGACTAAAAAGTATCAAGTATGCTTTTTAAATTTTATTGATAGCGTCATTCGTTCAAGAGAAATTAAGTCGGGCCATCTAAAAATGACATACTGTATAAGAAAAAGTTTTGATGTGTTAAAACAGTTTACACATAGGCTAATAAAATAAAGTAATTAAAATGCAAGGGAAATTGTTTTGTGGCGTATTATGTTAACGGGTGATAAACATGAAGGTGGAATCTCCCAATGTTGGCATTTGCGTTTAAAGGTCGTTCTGATTGGAGGAAATTAAAAAAAATTCTTCTCATTTTCAATTACCAATTTATGCCGACGTGCGTTTCTCCTGTTAAATAAGACATTTTTAATCCACTCAATTGAATGCCATTCTTAAAAAGGAAATCCCAAATTAAACACTTCCAAGAATTAGCTGTAATGTTTCAAACGCTAACAAGAATAAATTCAATTGCCTTGAATTAATGGAGAACAAAATGTTTTTTTTAAAGGAGAATGTCTCGCTAATCTCTGATTTCCTTTGGAATTATTTTTCCAATTATTTATTTTTATTTTACGTTCGCAACACCAGAGGTCATACAAACCTGCCGGTGTCTTTTTTTTACAAAAAAACCAACACAGCGGCCGTGGATTCGAACCCGGGACCTTTACCTTACAGTGATGAGCGACGTGTCAACGCCTAAACCGTTGCTGCCACCGACGCCCCGCTTTTCCATTTATTAACAATATAAAGACTACAATCAATTTTTTAATAATGTTCAGCTTTAGTAGTAAATTAAACCGATAATTATTTTTACATGTAACTGTTGATTTCGTTACGTTTTACGTATCATATGAGCAATAGCTTCCAGGCCACGTCCATGTCAATGATTCATTGGGCTGTTGTGAATGTCAGATAAGGCAGAATAAAATCGATTCTTATTTTCGCGCAGCAAAGCATAACTGACTTTCATCTTGCCCTTTGCTTGTATTAAATTAAACAAACAATAAAATCAATAATTAATTAATTAAAGAATATTGACCGACTACGATCTCATTTTTAATTTTCCAAGAAAACAAGTCTTTTAGAGTAAATTATATTGCTAAGCAGTTTTTAGTATTTACTATGAGATTTTTCTATTTTTGAGACGAAAATTTACTGTGGTTGAGAAAAAAAATGCAATTTCTGGTTTATGATTTATGTTCGTACTCACGTGTACAGAGTGTATCTTTTTTCGCCGCACCACCGGTAATTCCAGCTATGTGGGACCTACAACAAATTGCCGGAAGACCACAAAGATCACTCACCAGGGGCTATCAACAGCTAGGCCATTTCAGCCCCTCCAATAAATCAGTTCCTAAATCCATTCACACTCTCGCTCATTCATAAATGCATTCTTTCTTATCTAAACATTCACTCAATTAGGGTGGTCGAGTACTCGATATTCCTCGATCATCCTTTACACTTGTTATTATAGGTTAATTAATCTATTGAGGGTTGATGGATGCTCAATATTCCGCCAACAACCTTCTCACACTTACGCTAATAAATACATTCACTATCCGCACACACCAGGGTTCAGAAAATTATCATGAGAGATGTCGTCCTAACATTGTCGAATGATCATGCAAATTGAGGAAAATTTCCATAGGGTTAGGAAGTGCGTGGATCTCAGGACGGAGTTATACAGGGCGTATGGTTGATATGGTGTTATTAAATACCAAAACAATTTTCGAAAATGAAAGCATCTTTTTTTAATTATTAATATGTAAAGCGCACTTTGTTATCTATTGGTGTGCTAAACTTTATTAGATGACATTTCATACGATTTATCGATACGATCAGTGTTCTAAATTAGATTTCTGAAATAAAAAAATAGTTTTTTTTACATTTATTTGTTTCTGCATGCATTTTCTTGATATGTGATGGACGTAATTAAAAATACCCAGGAAACGTAAAAAATTGCGTGCGTCTGCATTGGAGTTTTTGAAGAATTATTACAGCCAAACGTGAAAAGTAAAATCGTTGTTATTCTTAATGAAGGAGCTTGATATCTTCCTGTCTCTTGAAATGAGTGTCCTGAAAAAAATGTTTTCACTTTTGCCTCAGTTCCTAAATAAATTTTTCCTCTTCATTAAGTCAGAGGACAATTAGAGCGTTGTCTCCCGTAATTTTCCACTAGCTTTCCGCCGGACGATTATGACAATGACGATAGGGGGTGGGGTCGAGGGGCCAGAGGGATTCGTGTCTCAGTCAGAGGCAGGCAGGGCGACCTTTGCCCTTTCTGTTCCGACCTACAGACGAAGTGAAATTCAATTTTCCTAGATGCCCAAAACAAATCGTATTCTCTAGTTTTCTCACTTACATCTAATATTCCTTTATCATTTATATGTATGTAGATGATGCTTTTGTTGAAATATTGTTCTTCAGTTTATTTGGTAAGTCTTCTTTCCTTTAACCTAAACCATATTTTGCAAAAGGGTCCATATGTTTATTTACTCTTTTTAAAACGAAATTTAAGACCACTGAAATTATCATTGCAATATTATCTATATTTATCTTGCGACTTTTAAAAATAACAGACAATTATTTTCAAGCTGATTGTCTTTAGTTTTGGATTTTTTGAGATTTAGATAGGCTCAAATCTACGTATTTATACACACATGTGCAGAGTTGAAATCTTCACTTCCAGCTTTTGTAATTGATAATAAATGGACGGCAGGTCGCGCGAATGACCCACCCCCTGATAGACATGTGGCCTCACTGAGGTATTGTAGGAACTTGCACAAATATAGAATCAAGTATATGGTACGGCAGGAAAATTTGACTCCTATAACAAGAATGGCTTCTCGCTTCATTATTGTTTTCTAATTTTATTGATTTCTTTAGCCAGAGTAACATTTAGATGTTTGACGTACGCCGACGATGTAGTTTTGCTGGCCGATAATCCTTTAACTTTGCAATCAACTTAAGCGAATATTGTAAATTATGTCTTAGAAAGAAAGGCTGTAAATCAAGTATGGAAATATAACGGAGAAAAAACTACAAATATCACCCCAAGTCTCTTTAGAAAAAAAAAATTAAAGAAACCATAAGTGCTGCAAAATTAGGCATGCATTCCGCACCCATATATGATTTTTAAAAATAAGAAATGTCGCTGTCTAGTGCTAAGGAAATAAATTTTTTTTTGTAAAATGAGCTCAAATATGTAATTGGCGCACACTCAATGTGCTCTTTGCGTAAATTGTTTGAAGAGACAAATTTGGAACGTATATTTTTAAATTGCCCAATTTACCAACCTGAAAAATCCTTTTATTTAAAGAAATAGTAAATAGTAACAATTTAGAAAAACATGAGTTCTTGCTAAAATTTGAAGCAAGAAACCAGGCAATTGATGAGTTTTTATTGTAAATGAATGATGTTTTATTGTTGCGTCGTGTAATTATTGATTTTAAGTTAAGTATCATGTAATTATTATTATTAATTACTTCTGTAAACAGTGTCATGTCAATTTAAGTTATATATCTTTAATTAAACATATATCTTTATTTTGCCATTTGGCTCCCCCTTGTAATAGCTAGTGCTGAAATACAGTATTAATCCACCAAAAAATACGAGATGTCCCTGGATTTAGCAACGACTGTAGAGATTTTTTGGAACGATTGGTATGGCGATTGTCTGTTATACATACAATTTTAAGAAATAGAGAAATTGTGTTCTTTGTTAAAAAATGGTTTTCTTTACCCGAACTGTGTTGTATATTTGAATACAGATGCCCGATTTATTTATTAGATTAAAGATGCATATTAAATATAATGTATTGTGTGACGATCGTTTTTGGAAATTCGCGCGATTACTCTCCACCGACGCGAAGAAGAGATAACGGAGTGGGGAGCTGGGCGCAGACGGTCGGCGCAAGGAACTTTTTTTTTTGGATGGTGAGAGCTCTCGGAAGAGGTTGTGCAAAACGGATTTTTACGATTGTAATTATTTCGATTAACTTTTTGTGGGTACCCAATTTTATTGTTCACTTCATATTTGTTGTTCATAATTCTAAAAGCTTCAGCGCTGGAAGATTTTTTTTTTGTAAAGGTATTTTTATTTTTTTAATGTTTTTTACGTAAGTATCCATTTTACCAAGTATTTTTATTTTCATTTGATTTTATGTATATTTACTTGACCGAAGTTTCAAGGCGATAAAATTACATAAGGAACACAGTTTGGTAGAGTTTTAACCTTATTCAGCAACTCACGACCAAGTGTTGGTGCGTGTTCCTTTCATAACACAGGTATTTTTTATTTTATTTTTATTCATAGACCATCTTAATTTGTCATTAAAAAAAGCTCCTTGATCACTGGGGAAAGATCCACACATACAATTACCAAAATAAAACCTTACAATTGTAAGTGAGCTTGCTCCATACTTCCTTGAGGATTTGTAGTCTCGAAGTTCCCAGTGAGAAAGTTAATTAATGGGAAAAACAACATGACGAATTAGTAGAGAATATTAATAAAGATTTTAAGAATAACATGACGATTAAACTCTTATGTTCTCTGCATTACGAGTTGAACCAGGATTTAGATTTATGCCTATCTGAGAGACATTACCGTACGGTACGACTTGCACACACACCGATTTTGGACGGCCGGTTTTTTATCGGTCTTCTAAATTTCAATAGAGAACCACAGGGGGGAATGGTACCTGGCACACACGCCGACCTCTGATCGGCGCCGGCAAAATGCCGGTCAGCTACCGGCCGCTGTCACTGTACCACCGGCACGCCACCGGCATTAACGGGAAGCAGTGGCGTATACTAAATACACGCTAGCACACTCACCGATTTTTTACCGGCCGACCATTCCAGTCGACTGCTCGGAGACCACGTTTGGTAGTGCCAGTGCGTTTAAAGTTTGCAACGGGTGAAATTGTTGAAATTGATAATGATATTTTAATATCATTAGTGGAGGCAAGACCGGTTTTGTGGGAACAAAACATTGAACTTATTTAAAGATAGAAATCTCACCCAGGGCGCATGGATAGAAGTTTGTTGTGCTCTGCAAAACTCTCCTACGGCGTTTAATACGGCGGTATAATAACCACATTGCAGGTACTCGATTAGGATTCATTATTGGGTTTATGTGCGTTTGCAAGGCTTGTTAGGGTATCGAAATTCATTCGGGTTGAACAAAACAAGATTTGCTGAATGTGTAATAGTGGGGCGATTTAAGGCAAGTTTCATTACTTTGCTTTTTGCCCTGCGCATGGTCAGATGGTTCGGAAGGTGAATGTTGTTAACTAGAGAGGAACTCCATGTCTGGAACCAACTGTACAACTACCACCTTGCTGCTTAGATTTTTTTTAGAAAATTTACGTTCCAACATTACAACATTTGAATTGTACGTATATAAACATTACATAGTATGTGACCGTTGTATAATTATTATATTATGCAATTTTTCTTTTTTGTCACCCTTCTAAATTTCATTTTATTCTATTGCATATTTAATGTGTAAAATTTTTTTTGTTAATAACTTTTATAGCAAAATGTGAAGAAAGTATTTTATTTTAGTAAATATTTTAGTGAAGATTTTTGTTTATAATCATAATAAAAAAATGAAGAACGTAGAAATATGAAAGGTGGCATGATTATGCAGATTCACTTTTTGTAAATGATGGTTCTACTCACAGAATTATATTCTTCACAAAAAGTGAAAAAAAGTGCAAAGAGAATGCACAGCACAATTCAGTAGAGGACTCCAGTCCACGCTCTGTGGAGTTTATACAAATTGGTATATCGATGTTGTGTAAAAGAAAAAATAAAACATATTATTGTCATTATTATTTTTCGGAGATCTGGAGATGCGGTCTGGTAGAAAAAACATATCCTTCATTCTGCCAACGTTTCGATGTTTATTGAGATCAACTTCAGGGCAAAGAGACAAGATTTTTTGTACCCTGGCCACGTTTAACCATTCAAGGCGTATTCATAATGCTTATTTTAAATTTCTTTTACTTGTTATACGAAGTTTTTCCAATTTCCATTAGATAATCTGTCTAGACAGAGTACGGTTTTAAAAACTCCATATGAAATGTACGAGTTAGAAAGAATCCCAATGGGTTGTGTGTGTGTGTGCGTGTGTGTGTGTGTGTGTGTGTGTGTGAGAGAGAGAGAGAGAGAGAGAGAGCGCAAGTGAGGAAAAGGGAGAAAAGAAAAACTGTGAACGATACACGAATATAATAATCAACAATTATGATTAAATAAGTAGTAATTGCGAAAACAATTAAGATACGCAAATCCACATAAATTCGGTATTCCATGAATCAAATCTTCCTTATAATCGTAGCATTGTTATTTATAGAATATTCGAGTAAGTAAAACGGTGAATTCGCCTTGCCAAAACATGCCACACAGTAAGCGTTCTGCCGTGAGGTGACGTTTCCCATCAATGCCTGCCTCGGCCTCACAGGGATTTCACTCGTGCCATTTCAACTGAAAATGGGTGTGTTACGGAGAGAAGCGTTGGAACGGATAAATTGAAACTAACAGTAAAAGGTGCCTTGTTTAATTCGACTGATCCTCAGTTGAAATAACTCGAGTCTATCCCATTCTTTTTCTGTGCATATATATTTCTTTTAACTTAATTAAATTTTAATTCATGTAAAAATTTTATTATTTTCAAGTCGCACAATCAATATTTATCAAAGTGTGCCAATTTCACTTGCAGGGTGCATGGCTAATCGGCCCAACACGTTTAACTGCCTTCTTAATGACATCCCTTCAGTGTGTCGCACACCTAATTATAAACCAAATTAAAGTAAGGAAATAATTATTATTTAAAAATTACCAGACCGCATATCATGATTTCTAAATAATCATTAATTAACGCGCATTAAATACCACACATATGGAATAATTTTGCTTTTATAATTATATTTTTAAAAACATGGAGCTTATCTCAAAGGATGCTGAGGTACGAAAAGACGAGGAAGGACTTTGTCAATTTACCTATTTTTTTAAAAAATTTGAATGACCAGGAGTTAACTGCGCATGTCATAGATCACATATGTTTATTTTTTATATCTGAATACATTTATTTTTTTGAAGACTTTGTTATAATTTACTTTCATCAGGACTCAATTTTTGTCTTTTCCGATTAACTTGTTTGAGTTTGTAGCGCAAATATTGTTTTTTCATTTTTATTTTACACTTTGCTTCGTGTGAAGGGGATTCACGGAAAGATCGTAATAAATATTGGTAGCAGAGCTTGGTTATTTAAAGTTTTTTATTACTTGCTGTTGTTTTCTTGTTTGAGAATTTTTTCTTTACACATTTGGAAGGAAGCTTGATGAACTAACGAAAAATTTTTTCTCGGCATTTTTTTTCGAAAAATCTTGATCTCTCATTTGAATGAGATGATTGCTGAAAATGAGACGGAATATGGTCCGGAAATACCTTTTAAAAATATCGTTGATTAGTTCATCAACCTTCCGTTTAAAGCTTTCCTTATATTAATCGAACATGAAATTCTCGTTTTAACTCATAAATTGATGAAAACTGTTGATTTATCTTTTTTTTTTCAATTAATTTGAGAATCCATTTTTTTATAAAAGTGTACATAAGAAAAATAAAAATAAAATTCCCTTTTGATTTTTTGCAAAAGAAAATCCATCGTAGTTTCACTTAAATTAAAGAAATTTAATCTAAAAACGATAGACGTCGTATTTGTGAAGGAATTGAGATTACAAAACTTGATTTAATTTTGTTAAACCTACTCAGTCGCGCTGAGATGGATTGTTTTTACACGTACTAAATTTTTATAGGTAAACTCCAAATACCAGTTTTTCAAACCAAAATGTCACTATCAACGCGTGAAATATGTGCTTTGTAAAACTAGTCGTAAAACTAAAACTAAACCGTACAAATGTAGAAATTGTTTTTCAAATAAATAGAGAGTTGACCCTAAAAAAAGCTAATATATAAAAACCTTTTTTTACCATTTTAGTATACAAATTAGGATTTTGTACTTACAATTTCTGTTAAATAAGATGGTTACAATTTGTTATATAGAACTGATACCATATTAAAAAAGAAGAAAATACGTTTATTTAAAAACCATGTTTTTGATTTCCACTTATTGAATGATTTATCGTCAATATTCTCATGCCACAAAATTTACATATTTATCAATTAGAATTAAGAAGAAAATTCTTTTGCATCGGACGTGTTTTTTGTTTCATGTGTATTGGGACAACACGCATACTAAACCCGCCAGACTCGTGAGTGTTGCAAAAGTGTTGGGCTTGGACGCCGTAAGGCCAGAGTTCCAAAACAACGTTGTACTTTTTGATTAATCAACTTCCTGATAAATATTAAAAATGATAAATTTTTGTCAAAAAAGAGCAAGAAGGAAATTTAAAGTCGAGTATTAATATTAAATCGGTGTCGGTGGTTATGAACTGGACTCAATGAAATTGCCTTAATTTTCATCTATTCATCCGCTCGTGAGTTACGAAGATAAATAATAAAAACACACACACACACAATGGCTCAAACTCATGCTCAGAACAAAGAGACAAACATAAATTAATTATTTTCTTTCGTATTTTACGGCACTGTTCTGCGATATTGCATCTCATTTAATTTGAGAATCCATTTTTTATAAAGGTGTTGAACGATGAGTGGGTATATTAAAAAAAATCCGTTTTATTGTCTTTTACAAGAGAAAATTCATTGTAGTTTCACTTAAATTAAAGAAATTTAATTTAAAACCAAAGACTGATATTTGTGAAAGTATTGAGATTACAAAATTTAATTTAATTTTGTTCAACCTACACAAGCGCGCTCACATATGCAAGATGAATTATTTTTGCACGTACATGTTTTTTATAGGTAAACTCCAAATACCATTTTTTTCAGGCGAAAATGTCTCACGACAAACATAATCAGTCGCGAAAATTTTGCTGTCATTTTCTCAAGTCTGGGCTCGCAATTGGATTCATCTTGTCTAAAAAGGGGCTTATGCGGGTGAAGGTAACTTCCAGCATCGATTATTGTGCCTCAGGAATTCACGCTTGAAATCCAACTAGGTCTAAGACAGCATTACTCTGTTGAATTAAAACTCCAAATTCATCGAAAAGATTTGTCTACGTTTTATTATTGGTTTCTGTAGAAATGATGAATGATGGAGAGCATGCGGTGTTCAAGCCTTTTTAACATGACTGCCCCTACTCGCAGTAAGCTGTTATGCAACGATCCGGATTTCGAGCCCTTTAGCTCATTAAAGATATCTTTAATCACTAATTTATTACATTTTTACAGTATTTACTATTATAATATTTATTTGTGTTATAATTCCCGCTTTTCGCGCGTTCAAATTGATCGCCATTAAAAAAACAGCTTTCCATTGGAACGTCGCGGCGGGGGTGATGCAGGGTTCAGTTTTGCAATTCATGTCGAGAGACGTGGGTGTGGAGGTCCTTCAGCCTGATGATGAGCTAAAGGGCTCGAAATCCAGATCGTTGCAAAACAACTTACTGTGTGTAGGAATTAATCTTTCCAAAAAGGATCACTCTTTTCATTTCTGTTGATCTCTCTTCTTCCCGATAATTAATGTAGGAGCGGTCGTTTGCGACTTAAATTTGCGATATTTTTAAAATAAAGCTATATTCAGTGATATATTCCCTCTCTCATTTATATAAAACACAATTTAATTTTTACATTTCGGTTTATTTTGGTAATTTGTACATTTTGCCCGTTTAATTAAAAACTCACTCATTTTCCCATGTTAAGTTGATTGTCATTGCGTTCTATATATTTTTCCTCAAATTATTACTCACGACATCTTTCTACCTCACTCACTCCCTCTCTCTCCCTCTCTTCATCAAGCTATCACTCTTTGTGTTTTTCCCTCTTTTCTTTTCACAAGATATAATATTTATCGTTCCAATACAGAATTTCAGCAATGTTGATGGGCGCGTAGTAGATCTCATTACACACATCATTATTTTTGAAACTTTTATTTCCGTATTTGGAAGTTCGTATTAATTGTATGAAATTCTTTACGAAGGAGTTATTTTCTTCAAAAATTAGCCGAATAAAACCTGTGCGTGACGTTCCTGGGATCATCAATTTCAATGAAACTTTTTTGGATGATAATAATGAGGAAGATATTAAACACGTAGTCGGCTGAAAAATATTACTTTTTTAATATATAACGTGTGGGGTGATGACCGTTAATCGATAATTATTCAGACATCGTGAGATGGGGTCTGGTGTGATGTAGGTTTCAGAAAAACATTTTCTTTATCATGCCAACGTCTCGATCTTTATTGCAATCATCTTCAGGGAACACAGAAAACAAACACTCCGAGCCCTGAGATGATCTCAATAAAGATCAAAACGTTGGCACGATAATGAACGTATTTTTCTGAAACCTACATTACACCAGACCGCATCTCACGATTTCTGAATAATTATCGCCTAATGGCCACTAATCACGCCAGAGTGCCGTGAAAATAATTGTATACGTTCAATTTTTTAAAATGTTTATTCAGAAATCGTGTGATCCGGGATGGTGTGACGTAGGTTTCAGAAAAAAACATTTTATTTGTCGTGCCAACGTTTCGATCTTTACTGAGATCTTCAGGTCTCAGTCTCGGTCTCTGTGTAATTGCTCCATTCAATGAATCTCACGATTTTCTAAATAATTAATATTTAACTACTAACTATTTCTATTATTAGATATATGTCCGAGCGTTGTTTCCAATGACCCCCAGGGGCCGAAAACGAAGTAATTTATATAACATTTTAAAATGGTTTTCTCCTTGCATAAAAAAATACGAATTGTGTTTTGTGTTAAAATGTATTTAGCCCACTTTACTTGAAGCATCTTTTGGTTTTCGTAACTTCTTGCGAACCTATTTAATCATAATTTAATACCATCCTGATAAATTTTCATATACCAGATAAAAATATATATACTGATATAAAGATTTATATTTATATTACTATATAAAATATGTACATGTGAGTTCATTTGTTAAAAAATATAAAAAAGAAATATCTACTGAAAAAAAAATTATAAAAACATATAGGAGCCGGCGCCTTTACAATCTATCGTCGCAACCAGTATAGATTTATTGTGCTTCTCTATTTTTATATCTAGAGCTCCTCGTTAGGCTTGAGGCGTTTTATCAGACCCTAAAACTTTTTCAAGAGCTCCCGAATCCTTCAGGTCCTGGCATTTCTTCTCCCATTATTAGGAATCTCGCACAAACATCGGACGTGTTCCGTTGTTTCTTCTTCTTCCTGACCAATATCAGCCACTCCGAGCCTATACACACCTCTCCGCAATGTCCAATTATCATTCCAACTACTATTCTAGTCCTAGTACGTCATAAATTTAGTAGTAGTGCCGTTAGTTTGTGCGATGTTACTTTGGTAAACTTTTACGCATGCCTCTATCCCAGGAACGGCAGCTATTAGTAATCCATCTATCCGCGTTTTTGGCAGTCTGTTAAGCTTCAAAAGTTTTGCGGGGAACTTTTGGCCAATTTATCGGCCTCTTCTTTTTTCCTAAGATGTAATATCTTAGTCCACCAAACCACTGATCCATAGCAATCATGAGTCTAGCAATCACATTTACACATCTTAGTTAATAATGTGTAAAATGAAAAAATATAATAAGTAAATAAGCTGAAAATAAATCTGTAATATTCAAATTAATTGATATAATGTATAGCTTTAAATTTTTTCTAATAAAAATCAATAATTCTATTTCTAGTAAAAATTTATAAAATAAAAACGCAATAAAATGATTAAGGATAATATACGTCTGAGTATATGTTTTATTTGAGCAAACGAATAAAAATTTAAAAAACATGTACCAGTCTAAGAAAAAAAAAAAACAACAACGTAAATACATATTACCCGGTCCCCAATAATTAGCGTGAAATACTTACTTAATTGAGAAAGAAAGCGATATTGATAAATATTACGTAATTTTTGTTCGTTTCCTCAGGGCACGGACAAAAGCCTCTTCTTTTGAAAAACAAAAATTAGTGACAAATTTATCGTTAAACCCGTTCGGAATTGCAATAAAAAAAAAGCAAACGTCTTCAAACAAAAAATAAGTGAGCTGCAAAGTATTTCTAGTCGTTAACGTCTAATCAAAGTCTTTCTTAGTTCGTAAGAATTAAACGCGACCACAAAAAATATTTTCTTTGTAAAACTAGCCATAAAACTAAAACTAAACCGTACAAATGTAGAGATTGTTTTTCAAATATATAGAGACTTGACCCTAACAAAAGCTAATATATAAAAACCTTTCTCGATAATTTTAGTATATAAATGATAATTTTGTACGTACAGTTTCTATTAAATAAGATGGTTACATTTTTACACATTTTTAAAGGTCATATTTCAGTCAGAGAAGTGATACCGCACACGTGGAAATAATTTTGCTTTTTATTACTTGCTGGTGTTTTCTTGGTTGAGTATTTTTTCTTTACCCTTTTGGAAGGAAGCTTGATGAACTAACGAACAATTTTTTCTACGCATATTTTTCGAGAAATCTCGATCTCTCATTTGAATGAGATAATTGGTGAAAATGCGACGGAATATAGTCCGGAAAAACATTTTAAAAATATAGCTGATTAGTTCATTATGTTCTTCTCCAAAAACATGGCTAATATTAATCGAACATGCAATTCTCATTTTAACTCATCAATAGAGAAAAACAGTTGTTCTATCATTTAAAAAAAAAGAATTAATCTGAGAATCCATTTTTTATATAATTGTTGAACGATGAGTGGGTAAATTAAAAAAAAAACAACATACAATAAAATCCCCGTTTGATCTTTTGCAATAGAAAAACCGTAGTAGTTTCACTTAAATTAAAGAAATTTAATCTAAAAACCAAAGACACGATATTTTTAAAATATTGAGATTACAAAACTTAATTTAATTTTGTTCAACCTACACGCACGCGCTCTAACTAAAAAACGCTAAAACTAGCCTTAAAACTAAAACCGAACCGTACAAATGTAGATATAGTTTTTCAAATAAATAGAGACTTGACCCTAAAAAAAGCTAATATAGAAAAACCTTTCTCGATCATTTTCGTATATAAATCATGATTTTGTACTTACAATTTATATTAAATAAGATGGGTACAATTTGTTATTTTTGAAGGTTATATTTCAGTCAGAGAACTGATACCATATTAAAAAAAGGAGAAAATTCGTTTATTTAAAAACCACGTTTTTTTATTTCCACTTCTTATTGAATGATTTTTTGTCAACATCCTCATGCAAACAAAATTTACATATTTATGACTTAGAATTAAGAAGAAAATGCTTTTGCACCGGACGTGTTTTTTGTTTCATGTGTATTGGGACAACACGCATACTAAACCCGCAAGACTCGTGAGTGTTGCAAAAGTGTTGGGCTTGGACGCCGTAAGGCCAGAGTTCCAAAACAACGTTGTACTTTTTGATTAATCAACTTCCTGATAAATATTAAAAATGATAAATTTTTGTCAAAAAAGAGCAAGAAGGAAATTTAAAGTGAAATTGCTTTAGTTGATTTCGTCTATTCATCGTTTCATGTGTTACGAAGATGAATAATAAAAACACACACACAATGGCTCAGACTCATGTTCAGCACAAAGAGACAAACTTAAATTAATTATTTTGCTCCCTATTTTACGCCACAGCTCTGAGTTATTGCGTCTCTCATTTTCTTCTATATTGACCTTACGCTTTAACTACATATTTCATATTTCCACTGGTAGTAACAACTTTGTAACTCGAATATGTGTGTTTGGATGATTTTTATTAGGCTTTTTCTTTATTTTCAATAAAAACGTAATTTTATATTTATGTCATTGCTATAACCCAGAGTGACATGTAAACTTTTCGTTTGATTTTTTTTTATTACGGCTTAACGGCAGTTTTAGTTGAAAAGGATATAACTTTATTGACGATGTGCTGTAATCGCGTAACGTGAAGTGTGCGTGAAGAAAGAAGAAAATACAATTCTACAAATTTCTTTATTTGTGTTTGTACTGTATGCGTGACTGAGTGGTCGTGCGATAAAATGCAAGGGGGTGAGAGGAAAAGGAACAGGAGAGCAATACCCTCTGTAACGCAAGTTGTATAATATTAAAACACATGGCCAACTAATATAGACTGCACATGAAATATCTAAATTACAAACCATAAACAATTATTGCCTAATTAAACTTGGCAACTTTTTTAAGGGATTTATTCTTTACTGCATAAATAGCTAGTAATACGTAAAAAATTATCGATTTAGCAAGCCGGCTGGGACACTCTCAACACGAAACGCAAGAATGCAAAAGTACACAGAAGACAAACACCTTGAGCACTGAAGATGATCTCAATAAGGTTCGAAACGTCGGCACGATAAAGAAAATGTTTCTCTGAAACCTACATCACACCAGACCGCATCTCACTATATCTGAATAACTGTTAACGATTTTTTGAATCTCGGTACCTACGGTACATATTCGGAAAACTATATTTTTACAAGTTCTTAATATTTCATTTAAAAATAGCGTTATTCCAATGAATACAATTCCATGAATATCAGGTCAGTTTTTGTTTTAGACTAATTTAAATTGTTCAAATTATAAATTTTACTTCCCTGTTAAACAATATCGAACGTGAAGTTCGTGTGACCAAAATGAACGGCGTTTCTTTTCGTTTTAATTAACTACTGAGCAATTCATTTACGTATTTTTGTGCGCCAAGATTTACAAATTATAATTTGGATCGATAAGACTTCCCGCAGTGTTTTAATTATGCCCGATCGTTGCTGGGTAAAAACGCAATTAATAAAACAAGAGAGAAATATTTTATGAAAGAAAATCTTAATATATGTAAAATAATAATGAAAAGGTTTTATTAAAAATTAAAAAAACAAAAAACAAAGAAAATAACACCTGATACAATAATTTAATTAGACCTTAGCCATAAGGGCCAAAGAAGTAGTTGACTGAAGTGGAATAACCTTTAATAGAGTGGAGGAGGGAAAATTTCTTGAAGCCCCACCATGGGCACTCCCGTAATTCTCGTCCGATGGAATATGGCATAATGGACAAAATGTAAAATAATAAATATTAAAATCAGTAATGGAAGAATTTAGTGGGTGCAGCGTATTGTATAGAAAGTGAGAAAGAAACACTGTCATTCCCTCGTAAGGAAGTGTATTCACGGCGGAACTGAAAGCCGTATCCATCGCTCTAGGGAAAGTCGAAAGAAAACAAAAAAATAAATTCATAATACGCACAGATTCCCTAAGAGTGATACAGGAAATCAGGGTAAGAGTATTCGCCGGCACGTTAATCAAAAAAATATATGAAAAACGTAAAGGGATCAATGTCAGTGAGAAACAAGGTCGTCCCTGGTCTGTGGAGCTGGGTATAAAAGAGGTCATGGTAGGTTGCGCGTTGGTCATACCAAGGTTGCTCAGACACCTTCTAATGGGAGTGAGACCAACTAGGTGTCCGTTGTTTGGAAAGCTACTAGTTTACGGTAGAACATACAATAACGGACTGCAAAGAACTAAGCCAGCAAATAAAGAAATTATCCCGAATTACCTACGGGGGGGGGTGTTGTGGCACGGCACCTGCCTTAAATATTTTTAATTGTATGTAGGATCTATCTTTGTGTCTTCATTTACATTATACGTTCATATATGTTATTAATTGGTGCAAATGTATTTATTTGCGTGAATGGACGGGCTTTCCCTCTAAATACTCTCGGTAATATTGAATATTCTGTGGTAGTGTGAAAGATTTGTGCTGTGTAATATGAGGGCAATCGAGGAATATCGAGTATTGTGGGGTAGTGTGAATGTAGTCCGGTGGGCGGATGTTATTTATTAATCAATTAATTCAGATTTTTTAAGTTGAGATAAAAATGCCAGTGCCACGTGCGGGATTCGAACCCACGACCTTCGGATAAATACGACGCTACTCTACCACTTGAGCTTTCGTGACTTCGATCCCGACGCGCACTCACTTCCCATCTCAACCATCTTTTGATTCCCCCCTTTTTTCATCTCAACTTAAAAAACCATAATTAATTGAATGATATTAATTGGTCAAACAGACCACGAAAATAGTGAAGCTATTTATTAACGCGAATGGTACGGTTTATCCCTAATAACCTCGAGGAATATTGAATACTCGGGGCAGTGCGAACTTTCATGTTTTTTTTCTTGTTTCTGTCCATTTGTGCCTTATCTTATTTGCAATTGACAAGGCGTTGAGGTACAGAGAAGCTAGCAATAGGACAAAAAACAGAGTTTTGGTTATCGCAGTACCGTAAAATATCGTTCAGCTAAGGGGGAAAAAACGTACTATTAATATGCGGGAAAGGCAAGAAAAAAATGATGTAAAGCTAAGGAAGATAGGCTGGCCCATGTAGTTTGCCGGCTCTAAAAAATAAGATAAAAAAATTAGTGTGTACAGATTAGTGACCGTTAATTGATCAGTGACCTTTGGTTGATGGTTAGGAATGTTTTTTTTTCTTATTTGTTATTTAATTATTCAGATATCGTGAGATGCGGCCTGGTGTGATGTAGGTTTCACAAAAACATTTATCGTTCCAACGTTTCGATCATTATTGAGATCATCTTCAGGGAACATAGAAGACAAACCCTTTGAGCCATCATGTTCAAAGACTTAGGAACTTTCTTTATGAGAGGCGTCTGCGTTTAACTTTAACAAAAACATGTAGCATGTCGAAAAAAAAGTAAATTTACACAATGCAAAAAATATATTAATATATATGTATTATATCTAATCAAAGTATTTCTACCTACTCAAAGCCTTTCTTCCCCACCCCTTCAAAATCCAACGTGTATAAACATAAAACAGCAATATCTCACTGGCCCTCTCAATGCGACACGCAAGTTCGCAATTACGCAGAAAACACGCACTTTTAGTGAGTAGAAATACTATGGTTGAATATAAAAAATATTTTTTTGCATTGTATAAACTCACTATTTTCCACATCTTACATGTATTTGTCGAATGGAAACAATGTTTGTAAATTCCAGTCTCTGAAGATGATCTAAGTAAAGATCGAAACGTTAGCACGATAAAGAAAATGTCTTTCTGAAACTTACATTCCACCAGCCCGGATCTCACGATTTCCGAATGAACATTTTGAAAGATTGAACGTGTACAATTATTTTCACGGCACGAATTTTATTTTTGTAACATAAACTACGCACCTTGATGGTTTAGCATAATCACTGATCCATATACATATGGAAAAAGTGGGGTATCATAATAGATTGACTTCATAACAAAAATAATAATAAACCCAGTTCAAATAGGAATACATTTATTTTATAACCTAATATAATATTATTTTATAATCTAAATAATAAACCCGAAATATTGTAAAATGAAAATTAAACCCATTAATAAATTCTTGAAATAAGCCAAGATTTAAATAATAATCGGATTGTTTGCGTGTACAATTCATTTGTATTTTAATACTTCAATAATATTATTTAGTACATCATTTAGCATATTTTAATTGAAAACAATAAAATACCCCAAAACCTTTACTGAGTTTTACAGAATAATTTGAAACAAGTAAATAAATGCAACACTTCTTTATAAGAAAACTATTTATATTGCTATGTGGTCCTCTAAATTAGGTTCTATATTGGAAGCTGCCACTAATGTAATGTTTGTTTAATGATTTAAGCTGCACTTCTTTTACATTTTGAAAGTGCAGACTCCCCAGATTCGAGATTTTCAAAAATTACATCCTTGAAAATAATTCGTTCTAGCATTGTGCGGTTCGCCCATCGGTGGTTGAAATCCTGGAAGTATTATATCGATTTTTCCTTTTCCAAAGAGAACATCTCTGCCAGGAATGGCCATTTTTCTGTTATTTTATATAAGAAAAACACTCGGCGCCATCTTGACTGTCAAGCACGTAACCTAGCGTCTTCAACCTGTCTTGATATCGAGTGTTACATATATATCAGAAAATATCTAGCATTATTCGATGAAAAAAATTGTCTTTGTTTCTCTCATCTGCGCTGGCTACGTAAACTAGGTTGTGAAGTTTTACGTATAAACTCGGCCAAGTAGATTAGAGATGGTAATGTGGGTTTCTGTTCACTCTACCTGCCGTGCCGATGAGGAGGTTTTTGTCACAGGTTTGAATTTGGTTCAATTTGTTTCATCTCGGTCGCTTCACTCTGTCAAGAGGTGACGTGCTGCGGTTTGTTCTGGCCTCAGATTCTCGACACTTCATTCATTATCCAGGGCACGTATGGAGTTATTAGACACGAGTTCCTACAAAATATTTTTTTTAATTTTTTAGAAATAAGTAAGATGTGCACTATTTTATTCTTTGTTTTTTTTTTCTTCAAAATTTATTTGTATTTCTTTTTCTTTTCGATTATGCAAGCAAAGATAAAAAAGAGTCCTATGGTGTTGCTTATTTTAAAATTTATGTATGCACTTTTATTGTTATATTAATTTTTTTTTACAATGGTCACCAGGGACTGGAGGAGTTCCCTCCTGAGCTGCAGCTGTTCGGCTTATTGTACGATACCCTGGCTCCATTTTTGGGGGAGGGCTCACAACACAAAGTGAACTTGAGCCCCCGTTGTACCAGTGTTCTTCCATCGAAGAAACTCATTTTTGAAGGAGGTTGGGACCAGATTCAGGGTCGCTGAGATCCGGTCCCGCCCCTTCCATTGATGAGTGCCGTGTCAATTTCTTTTAATTGCGGCCACCGGTCCCCTTAGGCGTCAGAAAAATTCCAGAGGCGACGGTGGGGATCGAACCCACGACCGCGGGGTCTACTAGCCGAGAGTCTGACGCCTTAATCACTTGGCTACCGCGGCCCCCCGTTATATTAATTACAACATAATTATTTTAATGTAAACCGACCACCATGCTCTTAATGCATACTTGTTTTTTAATTTCAATGACTTCTCGTTGATGGTTAAGAATTTTTTTTCGTATTTTTTATTTAATTAACAGAAGACAAACACTTTGAGTGAGTAGAAATACTTTGATTGAATATAAAATATATTTTGAATTGTAAAAATTCACTTTTCCACATCCAAAATGTATTTGTTAAATGTAAACAATGGTTGTAAATCCCACGCCCTGAAGATGATCTCAATAAAGGTCGAAACGTAGCATGATAAATATTTTTCTAAAACCTACATCACATCTGACTGCATCTCACGATCTCTGAATAATTATCGACTAACGGTCACTAATCACTACAAATTTGTACAAAATGGGATTATTACGAAGTCATTGTTGACTTCGAACTCCTTGTACTGAACAATTCGTTTTTTATGTTAATTTCTAATCTTATTTTCTTTGACAATAGAAGAGCCACAATATTTCTATATATTTACTTTTGATCAGAACGGTATATACTATTATATTTATGAACTTGCAATCCGCCAATTTCGCACGCTTACTCCGTTTATTCCGTTGAACACTTACTGTACAAAAAGAAACGTATAATGAAGAATTAAATAAAAAGTTTAATATAATGAGCGTCTTTGAAAGAGGTGAGGGCTTGTTTCGGAGGTCGTTAGGAGTTGCCAATAGCTTAATGAGCCTGTTGCCTAAATATCGTTTGTAACTTATACCCCCCTTTTTTCCTGTTCAATTGGAAAATAGTTAAAAACGCGCGTTCGAATTTTCGAAATCTATTTTGACTGTTGACGTATGAAAAAGTATCGCTAAATTTTGCTATTTGTCACTCTAGTTGTAAATGAATGCCACGTAATTCGTTAGAAAATATTTAGAGGAAGAAGATCAGAAACCCCTCGAGGCGGGTATATTTTGTGTGATCGCATGCATAAATGTATTGAGATTAATAGAGTAAGGTGACAAGGGGGCAATCCATCACGGTGCGTTTTAATTCATAGCTCGTTTAATATATAGTTTATTTCATGTTCATTCCTACTCTTTGTAAAAATTATAAAACATTTTTATATGCGACACTTTTATGTGCTAGCTTTCAATAAAAATACAAATTAACTTTTAGATTTTCAATTTTAAGGGTTATTTGTAATTATTTTGAATGAATTTGAGTGTTTTAAACGAGTTTTTTTCTTCGAGATAAAAATACACTTGTTTGAAATTTACTTTTGAAATTTTAACCATATTAGTTGCTCTGGTTATTTTTTTGACCCCCAACTAAGACTATATTCTATTCACTCTTTCAAACCCTACATTCATACATATAAATACATCCATACAGTTCACTCATTCTCACTCACACTGTTACGCTAACAACGTCCGAGGGGCGGTGACGACGTTATATTTCACCCTCACCCCTCGCTGTTCACGCTAATAAATACATGCACTCAGACAAAACATATAGACCCAACACATAAGACAGGTTATATACAGTAAAAAACCCAATGATTTTGAGACTCGATACCGTGTTCGACAACTCTTCTTAAGTCCGGCGGCGTGCCTACACGCTCTCTGTAAGGAGCCAAGGCATGACACGCCTTTATTAAATACTTTCCAAAAGGATAGTTCCTACTCACAGTAAGTTGTTCTGCAACGATCCGGATTTCGAGCCTCTTAGCTCATCATCAGGTTGAAGGACTTCTACAACCACGTCTCTCGACGTGCATGGCCAAAAAAAGTTTTTTTTTTAAGTATTTAACACCACACTCACTCCACCAATTACCGTCTATTAATTCGCCTCTATTATGTAGGACACATCGAGCAACCGCCTGCGCGGGGCTTGGCTTGTTCTGGCTATTATAAGGAATTTTGCGATACTGCCACGAACCTTGTAAAATATAAATATGCATATTAAAATAATTGAAACAATATTAATTGTATTGTTTGTTACTGGGAGTTTAATTAAGGGCAGGTGTTGTATTTCTGTGTAGCTGTTAAATTCTTTGTTTCAACTGGGTGAAGTCTTCCATTGGATTGTTTTCCTCTTTCAATGTGGGGGAACTTTTCGCTGAATTTAATTGTCTGTTAGTTGAAAGAGGTTCTGCTCTCCAAGAATACCTGGATTGTATTACTTGTAAATATTTTATGGTTTTGCTGTCGAAAAAGTTATCTGACTAGGTTTCATCTTTTGTCTTAACAGAAGCGCATTGTCGAAGTTTTGTCGTCAACGATTCTTTCAATGTTGAAATTTTGGAAAAGCTTACAGGGAGATTACTTGAGGATGAACTTCCAATCGTATTTAGCCGACTGATCAGCTTCATAGTCAAACCGTTTGTACTTTTTGCCATTTTTTTCTAACTAAGCAATTATTTTTCGCGTGAACACGCATTAATACTTCATCAGGTTAACATACGAGTGAAATTATTTAGAAATCGTGAGTTGCGGTCTGGTGTGATGTAGGTATCAGAAAAACATTTTTTTTTATCGTGCCGACGTTTCGATCTTTTATTGAGATCATCTTCAGGGCTCAAATTGTTTGTCTTCTGTGTAATTGTGTCATTATTGCGTGTCGTGTTGAGAGTGCCAGACCGCATCTCACGATATCTGAATAATTATCTATTAACGTTCACTAATGTCTACACATTTATCATTTTATACCCTATCTCTGGGAGACCAACAATGGTTTGCGACTCACCTCAAGACATGATATACCATGTATAATGTAAATATGTAAATAACCTCAAATTACGAAATTTATATTTTATTAATACATCTAGTAATAAAAAAGTCCGTTATGTATGTTTCCCAATTGTATTTGAGATATCTTGCAAACTATTCCAACTGTTCTCAACTTCAAGTCATAAATTATTCAGAAATCGTGAGATGAGGTCTGGTATGATATAAGTTTCAGAAAAACATTTTTTTTATCGTTCCAACGTTTCGATCTTTATTGAGATCATCTTCAGCCTCTGGGATTTACAAACATTGTTTACATTTAACGGATGTGGAAAAAGGTGAATTTGTTCAATGCAAAATATATTTTTTAAAATATATTCAATCAAGTCTTCTGTGTAATTGTGACATTCTTGCTTGTCGCGTTGAGAGTGCCAGTGGGATAGTTATGTTTTATGTTTATGTGGCCCTGAAGATGATCTCAATAAAGATCGAAACGTTGGCACGATAAAGAAATTGTTTGTCTCAACCTTTCATCACACCAGATTGCATCTCACGATTTCTAAACAAGTATCGATTAACGGTCACTAATCACCACTCATTTATGTCATAATGTTAGATTATACAGCCAAGCTTTCGGGCTATTTTATATTCATCATCAGGGTAAAACAATTTACATATATCTACAAATTGTCATAATTAATTTCTTAATAGATAGTTCATTTTTTAAAGCCAGATTGCCTGAAGTATTTATTAGACTTTGGACAACAAAACGGTTTCGCTCAAGTTACATAAAATAACCTGAAGTTTGATGACTGTTCACTTATATACTTCGGTTTTAAAACAGTAATGTCAATTTTTCATATCAAATTTTTCTTCCATTCGAAGAACGATCACGTATAATGTGCTTAATTGACTAATTATTTTAACATTATTACTGATAGTAAAATGATTGTTGTAGAGGAAAATACGATTAGTTAGGAGAAGTTGTATTGATTTACCGTTTTAGTGCAATTATTTTTTCATTTTCTTTCTTAAGCACTATAATCACAGAAAAACGCCTAGGAAATCTCTTCTCGCAAAACTGTTCCGTAAGTTCAAAGATTTAAAAGTTCGTAAGATTTTCTTTGTTTTCACGAGTTCTAAAGACGGATTTACGTTCTCGTTTTATAGAAGAGGTTTTGCAGTTTTTTTTCATTACTCAGAACGTTTAAAAGAATGATTTAGAAGAAATTAATATTAGAATTTTTTTTTAAATTATCTTTTTTTAAATAATACATTGTTGTATAAGAAGATATATAGTACTTCTTAAATAAATCTTTTTTTTAACGAGGTCATATACCCTCAGTGAGTTTAGTATCCAGTGGCCCTGCATTCGATCCCGGGACATTCACCTTACAGTGATGGCCGCCGTGTCAACGCCTAACCGTTGCGGCCACCGACGCCCCTGTCATTTTATTAAACAGAAAGAAAGAAACGGATACATCGAAAAATACACGCTATCGATTCGGTACAATTTTATGGACATGTTTATCATCCCAAATTAAAACGGCTCGTTGTAATGTAATAACACCAAACAAATCGATCTCATCCCTCAAATTAGAAGTGCACGGTGTAATAAGTCCTGCTGGAAGGTTATTTTCGGAAAGATATTGATTTATGCAAAACATCGATTAGAGTTGAGAAACAAGTGCAAAGTAGGTCTCCGTGCCTCACGAAAGTTCAAGTCTCAAGTTCTCACCTCAAAGAGAAAACTTTTGGAAATATTTGTTACATACATTCCCTTCTAAGGCGCACTTTGATTTATAGCTTGGAATCGTTTCGTTTTAAATAACGCACGGTTTGAATACTTATATCTGAACATAACATCCTAATAAATAAAGTATGAAATAAAGCCACGAAGTTATAAAGTTATAAAAAGATTATCCTAGATGGTTTCAATTCCTACTGGTTTAAATATAATTAAATTGCCGTATAATCCTTCTAAATCTCAATGAAATCTCGTTGTACCCTAGGTCACTGTGTGGTTTTACCTTAACCACTTTGCCACTGGGGCCCTACTGGTAGTTGTAGATCATTACCATTGGGTTCGAAAAATAATGCCCTTTTCAAGGCCTTTAAACTATATCTTGCTAAACATTTTATTCATTTCAGAACTTGTGCTTAGACACTTATTCAGTTATATCAAACTACCCTTAATTTGGCGGTGTCGGTGGACCATGATGAGCGGAACCGTTCAAACTGCAATCTTGCCGATATCAATGTTACAATAATTAATTATTATCAATTTGACTTAGAAAAATTATTTCCCGACTATTACGAAATTGTTACAAAATGTTAATGCTGAATACACTAGCGTTGAAAATGAGCATCGACGAGGGTTACTGTAGGATGTAAGCCGGATTTGCATCCTACCACATGTTAATTATCGGCTGCAATTCTGGCTTCAAATGGTAATCAACATCACCATCCGGAATATTAGTCCAAGATTAGACTTTCTTCATTAATGAACTAAGCAATCCAAGTCTCAATGAGCGTACAATCATTTTATAATTAAGAAAACGACTAATGCAAATCAACGAACAGAAAAAAAAATCAACAACGACAAGCACTGAACATGTGCGTAAATAAAAACTAAGAAATAAAAAAATAAGAAAAACGGTACTTTTTAATTGACGCGCAAAAGATAAAACTACACATTACAATAATTATTCAGATATCGTGAGATGCGGTCTGGTTTCTCACGATATCTGAATAATTATGGATCAATGGTCACTAATCTCTACATATTGCAATAATTTAAATATACATGATTAAGGATTGTTGTGGGGTTGTGTGTACGTTTGTTGTCTTCAACCACTATGGGTCAATCAGTTGCTTCACTTTAATATGTGGTTGATCCTTCAAGAAAATCCTTCGTGCGCTCGCAATATGCAAAATATGTATTTTTTTGTATTGTATAAATTCACTTTTTTCCACATCCTATACGTATTTAAACAATGCTTGTAAATCAAAGAGCCTGAAGATGATATCAATAAAGATGAAAACGTTGGCACGATAACGAAAATATTTTTCTGAAACCTACAACACACCAGACCGCATCTCACGTTATCTGAATATTTATCGACTAACGGTCACTAATTAAGATATATTTATTAAAGTTTCTGTAATTGAATAACGATTTAATATCGTAGAAATAAAATAATAAAATAGTTATAAGAGATACAAATCGAAATATGTAGGCGCATACTGTAAAAAATCTTCTCATGGGAGGTAGAAAATTTATGGGTACAGATTTAAGGTAAATAAAGATAATTAACGTATTCAGTTCAGCTGGGGGTGTTAAACGGTATCCGCTGTTATAGGTCGTTTAATAAACAATAATATGAATAAAATCGATAAATTCAATTACTGCCGCCTAATGAACCCTGAAATGTATGTTAAAATCCACTGAATAACGAAAGGAGTAAATTAGTTTCTGTGGAAAAATCTCGATACATATTCATAAGTTGTGTAATTCCACCAACCGGTTTTTGAATATGCAAAAAAGGCATAATTGATCTTTATAAATTTACTATTTTGTTTATATTACACTTTTTTCGAGGGCGAAGATGCGGAATGAGGGATTTTTAAACGAGCTAGTACGAGAATTACATCAACCTTTTTCTTTAAATGTTTTTGATATGACTCAGTCAATGAGACATGCAAAAAAAACATTAATTTTAAGTTTTCTCTTTATCTCATTTTATTCCAGGAAATCGCTGTTCACAGAATAAAACACTTTTGAGGCGTTCTGTTATATTTTGTTAAATTCTTTTTTAATAATTTAGAAAGCCGCCATCCGTTTGGCAAAAGATTATTTATTTTATCACAGTTCGAGATATGCTTCGTTTGTTGGAGGCGGTCTTATCGTATTTTAAGCAGACGGGTCAAAGCTCTGGTACTTGATATAAAAGGCGTTTGTAAGCGTTTTGGAGTTTCCATGAACTTTCATTGTGGGGGATTAAAACGCGGGAGACATTTCCGACGGATCGACATTAAATAAAATTCATTTTCCAAGTACGACTTTTATCTAAATGAGAGAATTAAATAAACGAAGAATCAGGGAGAATAATTTTCTCCAGCTCACCTAAACGGAATGCCAGTTTTTTCGATAAAAGTTTCGGTAATTTATCCCAAATATTTTATTGATTTTTATTTTTTTATTAACGCCATTATTTTACCGTAATAAAAATGATTTTTCTGTTTTTGTTTGGTCAGTTTTATGAACTTTTTTTATAACACATGAACTTTTTGATAATGTACGTTTATTGTCACCAGTTTAGAATAGGTTTCATGCTTCCGTTTACTCTGCCTGGCGATTGTACTGGTACGAAAAGTATAATTCAAGACTAAGAGGCAGATATTTAAATTTATTTCAGTATTTTGAGTAACCGTTACAGATGAAGATTTTTATTTAATTATTACCTGCACATACTATTGGAATTGACGTTTTGACGGTTTCGAATTATGCCATTGTACAAGGTGATTCGTAAATTACGCGCGAAACTCAAGGAGATGATCTTTCAGCTTATTTTCAACAAAAAATTACTCTATCCATTTATTTAAAATTATCGAATAAACGGCGCTTTTGGGGAAGAGCAGATGGAACGCTTGGATAAGAGCAATTTTACGAGGGAAGTCGAAGAAGTAGTTTGTCTGTGGTTTTAATTTCTCTATCGACACCATAAAACAATAAAACCCCGACAATCCAAGTGTTGGGTTAAGAGAAATATTCAAAAATAATATACTTGATTATGAGCCAAATTTTTTAAAATTATTTTCGAATGTCAATTAACTCTTGACGATTTTTGCACTTGTTTATGGGCGATGTCGCCCAACCTCTATGTGCGAGGGATTCCATGCCTCAGTGCATCAACTTATAAAAATACGTTAGTGAATAAGTTATAAGCTCCAGACATTCAACACGTTTTAAAAAGCTCCAGAACGTCCGTATCATGCTGCGAAACTGAACCGCCCGAGCCACCTCTAAATCACTGGAATGTGAAAAAACGTGGTGGTTGATGATATACCACCTGCATAAACTCTTGGACCTGTTCATAAACTCCATGATTTTCGTCCATTTAATTTCGGGGAGTGGTTTGGTGATGCCCTACCCTTCAAAAATTGAAAGGGCCCGTTGGCAGCCCTTTTTCGAGTGGGGAAAAATTAGGGGATGAGCGAAAGGGAGGAGTATTCGTACAAGTCAAAAACTTATCGGCGAACTCAGTGTCGTTTTTTCATTTGTGTATTTGTACTATAGTCATAATTTTCATACTTATCCACGTTCATTTTTCATTTAGTTCGTTTCACTCCCAGTTTTGTCTATTCTTATTATAAATAATCAGTCAATGTAAATAAAACTAATAAAAGGTTTTGGTTTGTAACAGAGTAATATTTAAACCAGTCCACTCAAATTAAATATGCAATGTAACAGCCTCTTCAATAAAACTTTAACTATTGTAGACAATTTTACAACAAAATAAAATTGATGATAAAACAGTATCATGAATTCCACCAAACATAAAGTGAATTTAATTTAATTTCTCTTTACTCAATCCTTTCTCGCGGTCCTTATTTCTCAGGATCTTTCTAGCACCTGCAGGCGAAAATCTCCCATCTAAGTCATGATAATGTAATTTAGGTCCTATTGGGTGCGTGACAACCTGTCTCTTCAATGCTGTCCTACTACCCACTTCCCCACCCTATGGAAATTCTCTTCTATAAAGATTATTCTTAAACCAAATAAACCAAATCACCGTCCTAGGTTTTTACAGATCCGTCTTATAAACCAGTTTGCCTTTGGAGATGCCTTTCGACAATCCATTTACCTTGTTGTAAGGCGCCATTGTCACTGCCGAATTGATGCAGCGCCCTGGTTCTTTCTTCCTGAACTAACCATTTGACAGGATACGGCACCAGGCGGAAGGAAAATTGTATCTTATCTACTTATACTTTAGACCAAAGTTTCCAAATCGTCCAAAACGCTTCTGTCTACATTTATACAATTTTCGATGATGTTCAACAGTGTACTGTATACACCCCTTCTTCTACAATTTACAAGTCTGATCTAGGTTGACCTCCACTTCATCTGGGTCAAAGCGCACCATGTAAATAGGCACAACAATGAAGTCGACTTACTCGCAAAAGACGCGGCACAGAATGGGGTTCCGTACAACATTATCGTCCCATGTGATATCACGGCCCACCTGAAACAAATTGCAAGGAGGAAAGGGCAGAATCAGTATAATGAGTCCAAAACAACAAAAGGCCAATAGTATACTAATATACAGCCTAGCATCCAACATAAACCCTGGTACCTTAAGGTGAATAGACCAAGAAAGTTCTTTACGACGATATTCAGGTTAAGGTCTAATCATAACCATACCACCTTGCGAAAATCGGTATTGTGGACTGAGCCGGTTGTGGATGCGAAGCGAGGACCATTGCCGACTCAAACCACGTTATCTTGGTATGTTCAAGAAACACGATGGACAGGGATGTTTTGTTCTCAGAACTAATAAAAAACGGAATAAAATTCCCAACAAAAATGGAGGTTATACTCTCAGACACAAGAAACATCCCGGTTCTCGATGCGCTCGTAGCCTTTATAAATAAGAACAATATACAGGTTTGACAACACGAAGTGCATAAGGCAGGAACGAATAAAAAATTAGTCTAACTCGTTCGTGGCGTGGGGTTGCCCGGGGTCGGGTGGGTTTGGGCGGTGCTAGACTGTGGGTTTGGGTTCCATAGGCGGCTTGGGCGTGTTTTGCCCCGGATTCTATGGGGATGTGGTCTTTTCCATGGTGTTGTAAATGGTTTTTATCCACATCCCCAAAAATGGAAACCGTATATAGGCCCTAAAAAGAAATAAATAAGAATGAGTGCATGTCCCCTTAGGCAGGCTTGGGCATTCTCCCGCTTTCCGGCTGCGCCTTGCTTGCTTCTTCGGACCTCCACATGCTGCGAAGGAGGTAAAAAAAAAGAAAGAGAGAAAGAAATGGCAGATGCTTAAACGGCGAGGCAAAAAAAAAAGTCTGATCTACCCAATCACTATAACACTTTCACTCTTTTCCCTATCAAAAACATTTGCACGTGAACCGTTTCCCTTCCGTTTACACGACGACCCATTTTGTTTAAATAAAATTTATGAATATTACAAAATTAAAACGAGGAAAATAATACTATCAATTTGACATGATTCGATGGAAACTGCTGAACACCGGGAAAAAAATTAATCACGTTGTTATATTGTTAGCAATTGGAAAAATTGACTGTCGAAGGTGAATAGAAAAAATCAAGACCTCGCTCTGCCATACATAGAATGACTGTTGAACTTTTACGTTACATTTCATCCCACTTTACTCAGCGACGTGTTTTCAGATTACCGAATGGAAGAAATGAAATTGAATTTTTCTATAAAAGCTTTCCCGCGGTTGATTAGATCGATGACTGTCAAATAGGTTAACCGTTATGAAAATATAATGACATGTAGGATTAAACAAAATTTGAGAGCAGATTTATTGTTGATTAATATGACTCAATAATTTCCAGATGGAATTTCCTTATACAGTATGATTCACAAACTAAGCGCGTAACTCAATTAGATGGTTTTTCGGCTTATTTACAACAAAAATTATTCTATAGATTTTTTTAAAATTCTCTACAGTTTCAGAGATATTTTTTTCTCTAGAACGTTGTTTATTAAGGTTAAAACCGTCATAACATTTTCGTAACTTAAGGTATGGCAAATCAGATAGCACTACTAGAAAGAGGGGAAAATTTTTCATTAAACAACGATAGATTAGTTTTTAAAATGATTTCATTAAGTTTTTCATTTTGTGTTTAATCATAAAACAATCCAATTTTTGTGATTTCATGTAGAGTTTTAATCTACATTAAGAAGTGAGGAAATGTAAACTATAAACAATCCAAGTAAGAAAAATTCTTTCATGTAATAAGGGTATTATGAAATAATAGGGTTTTAATAAGATCATGCTCAAAATGGGGCGAACGCTTTCCTTTTTCTTTATTCAGATTGACAATAAAATAAAAAATAATTACTTTTAAAAATGAAATTTCCTGTATTCAAGAAAGATACATAATAAGTGGAAAAAATTGACCAGAAAGAGAAAATCCGCCTTAATCCCCTGATTTGATGGGGTTGTTGTGTAAAAAGAGGACTTGTTTACCTTATTAATACAATCCCTTTCCCTTTGTTGTTACTGTCTGATAATATAATTCTAAACAGTATTCCTTTCACTTTCATCGGCAATCGTTCACAACGGTTTATATTAACGAGGAGGATGCTGATATAATATTCGCGATACGGAGTAATGAGGCCCGGCAGTGCAGGAGTACCGAGACCATGGCGAATTATCGGCGAATCACCGAAATGAATTTAAACTCCTTCCTCTTAGTCCTGAATTATACTGTTTGTTATAGTACAGATTCCAGGCAAAGTAAATGGAAAACACACAACCATTCCTAAACTGGTGAAAATAAACAGACATTAACAAAATGTTCATGTGTTATTTAAAAAAATACATAAGCAGAAAAATCGTGTACTTTTTAAATTTTTGACACATTAAAAGAACTTTTTATAAACTTTGACAAAAAAAATTCAGAAGAAATAAAATGTTTGAGATAAATAACCCGAAAACTTTTATAACAAAGGACAGGATTTTTGTTGAAAATAAGCTGAAAGATCATCGTAGTAATGTAGTATATTATTTTTGAATATTTCTCTTAACCCAACACTTGGATTGTCGGGGTTTTATTGTTTTATGGTGTCGATAGAGAAATTAAAACCACAGACAAACTACTTCTTCGACTTCCCTCGTAAAATTGCTCTTATCCAAGCGTTCCATCTGCTCTTCCCCAAAAGAGCCGTTTATTCGATAATTTTAAATAAATGGATAGAGTAATTTTTTGTTGAAAATAAGCTGAAAGATCATCTCCTTGAGTTTCGCGCGTAGTTTACGAATCACCTTGTACAATGGCATAATTCGAAACCGTCAAAACGTCAATTCCAATAGTATGTGCAGTTAATAATGAAATAAAAATCTTCATCTGTAACGTTTACTCAAAATACTGAAATAAATTTAAATATCTGCCTCTTAGTCTTGAATTATACTTTTCGTAACAGTACAATCGCCAGGCAGAGTAAACGGAAGCATGAAACCTATTCTAAACTGGTGACAATAAACGTACATTATCAAAAAGTTCATGTGTTATAAAAAAAAGTTCATAGAAACTGACCAAACAAAAACAGAAAAATCATTTTTATTACGGTAAAATAATGGCGTTAATAAAAAAATAAAAATCAATAAAATATTTGGGATAAATTACCGAAACTTTTATCGAAAAAACTGGCATTCCGTTTAGGTGAGCTGGAGAAAATTATTCTCCCTGATTCTTCTTTTATTTAATTCTCTCATTTAGATAAAAGTCGTACTTGGAAAATGAATTTTATTTAATGTCGATCCGTCGGAAATGTCTCCCGCGTTTTAATCCCCCACAATGAAAGTTCATGGAAACTCCAAAACGCTTACAAACGCCTTTTATATCAAGTACCAGAGCTTTGACCCGTCTGCTTAAAATACGATAAGACCCCCTCCAACAAACGAAGCATATCTCGAACTGTGATAAAATAAATAATCTTTTGCCAAACGGATGGCGGCTTTCTAAATTATTAAAAAAGAATTTAACAAAATATAACAGAACGCCTCAAAAGTGTTTTATTCTGTGAACAGCGATTTCCTGGAATAAAATGAGATAAAGAGAAAACTTAAAATTAATGTTTTTTTTGCATGTCTCATTGACTGAGTCATATCAAAAACATTTAAAGAAAAAGGTTGATGTAATTCTCGTACTAGCTCGTTTAAAAATCCCTCATTCCGCATCTTCGCCCTCGAAAAAAGTGTAATATAAACAAAATAGTAAATTTATAAAGATCAATTATGCCTTTTTTGCATATTCAAAAACCGGTTGGTGGAATTACACAACTTATGAATATGTATCGAGATTTTTCCACAGAAACTAATTTACTCCTTTCGTTATTCAGTGGATTTTAACATACATTTCAGGGTTCATTAGGCAGCAGTAATTGAATTTATCGATTTTATTCATATTATTGTTTATTAAACGACCTATAACAGCGGATACCGTTTAACACCCCCAGCTGAACTGAATACGTTAATTATCTTTATTTACCTTAAATCTGTACCCATAAATTTTCTACCTCCCATGAGAAGATTTTTTACAACATTTTACACGGATGGTATTGGATAGTTACAATTTTAAAGGAGAGAAATTTAAATTTTCGAACAGTTTTCTTGTTTCACATCAAAAATGTATCAGTATTAATCTTATATAATTTTATGTTTGGTAATTAGTATTTGTAAAATATGTTAGTCATATAATAATAATAATAATAATAATATAATACAGAATGTGATAGTACAACATATTTCGTTTTTAATGAGTGGTAGTACTAAAAAAAGCGCACACAAACTGTATGTAACGTTAAAATATTTCAAGATGTGCTTCTCTGTTACTAAAACAACCTTGATTAAGACGCAGTTGTTCCTAAGATTGTTTAAAGAGTGATGTTGGAAATCTCATACAGAGCTAGTGAGAAAAAGTAACGCCTGAATACTTAAGCAATTAAAGAATACAATTTTATACAAATATTCTCAAAGATAGCATGGATTTTAGATTGTCCCGAATAGGCGTATTTTCAGGAGGAATCCTATCTTTAGTAAACAGCCGACAGATCCCTTATATAAATCATATCCCATTGGTTTTATTTTTCTCTTTTCCTCTGTTTGCTTTATTTACGCTATCCCGAGGCATTCCAGTTTCAAGGCCGTGAATGGCAGATATTCACCATCGATCTCGATGATGCTTTACAGGACAGCATTTCACCTCCATCCGTCCAAAAACCCCGTGTAGTATAAATTGCACGAATTTAGTAATAACAATTTTTTTCTCTATGGACAATGTATTCCGCCTGTTATACAGGACTTATTGTTAAAAATTTTTTAAATTCGTTTGGGATTTTGCTCCCTCGTCTTTCTCGCTGTGTTTAACTCTCAAATTATTAATGATTCTTTTAACAAATCAATAAAGGGAACTCTCGCCTATTTGACAAAGACATGAAATATTCACCCAATACTAATAGGACGGCAATGAAGGACTAAACCGCAAGAAGGGCCTTCCAATTTTATCAGTCTAGTCCACCAAAGCGGTGATCTCAATTTACAATACAAGCAGTCGGGTCAATTATTTATGCATGTCGAATAATTAGAAGAAAAAAGGTCTTTTTATTTAGTTTGAAATTTACATTTCATTTACTTCATTTAAATAATGCTTACTATTGATATTTTCGTTCTAGTTCTTAACCTTTTAAAAGAGGTCTTATTTTTACCAATTAAACATTATATTCTACGAATTGTTATATTATTTATATGTCGTCATTTATTTTATTAGGTTTAAGTTCAATTTACCAATAGGCATTCATTGTGATATTCCAAAAAGTGTTATAAGTTTAGGAAAATGTATGATTTATTTGAGAAGACAGCGAATCTCATCGGGCGTTAGAAAATCATCATGATCTCCCTATTCTTGTTGTGATGGCGTGGAGGACACGTTTCGTCATTTGGCAATGTTCAATGTTGGATCGGAGCGAATTCTGTGAAGTCTAGTTTGTACGTATGTTTCAAAAAAACATTTTCTTTATCGCGCTACGTTTCGATCTTTATTGAGATCATCTTCAGAGCCTGGGATTTACAAACATTGCTTAAATTTAACGAATACATGTAGGATGTGGAAAAAATTGAATTTATACAATGCAAGAAATATTTTTAAAAAAATATATTCACTCAAAGTGTTTGTTTCTGCGTAATTGTGCCATTCTTGCGTGTCGTGTTGAGAGTGCCAGTGAGCTATTGCGGTTTTATGTTTATAGGCTATGTATAAATAGCATTGTATAATTTCACTTTTTTTTCCACATCCTTCATGTATTTGTTAAATTTAAACGTTTTAAATTCCAGGCCCTGAAGACGACCTCAATTAAGATCGAAACGTTGGCACGATAAAGAAAATGTGTTTCTGAACCGTACATCATACCAGACTGCATCTCACGATTTTTAAATAATTATCGATTAACGGTCACTAATCACCAAACAGTTTTTTTTTTTAAATTCTGGTAATATTTATAACTAAACTGATTGGATTCAATGTACCTAATTTTAACATTTTAAATGTTAATTTTGACTTGTCGTTGAATGGAGACACTGAAGTATGGAAATATAACCTTTATTCATTTCGCTTATTTTTTTATCAATATAATTTTGTTCATTTAGTTAAATGATTATAACACTAAAATAATTATGGAGCTGTTGGATGCACTTTTAATGGTTTGTGTGTTTGTTTGAACCTTTTGTCGTTCTTTGAATAATCCTTTTTAGCTTATTGTGTTGATTGTTAGTTCATTAGAAAATTGTAAAATGACCGTGAATCGAGATTAAAAGGTTTTCTTTCAAGGCGAATTCAATTAAGAGACACATCTAGAGAAAAACTTCGTACCCCAAAATATTAACTCTTTGTTGACACACCTAAACACTGTTCTCATTCACGTTCTTAATTATCGCATAAAAAATTCCATCTTACTAATTTGATTCCTTGTCCAGATAATAATGGTTAGCAAGAAAGTTCGACTAAACACAAAACTGCCTGAAAATTCCCGGTGGTTTTTAATTGCTTTACAATTTTAATAAAGGCGTTCTCTTGTCGATTTGCCGTCAAAATTAGTGGCGTCAGACTTACTTCTAGACCAATTAAAACTGAAAAATTGAGTACCAATATTTTCTAAACTTTTTTAACTTTGCGGTGTTATTTATTTTGCATTCTCAAAAAAATGCCATTGAAAGTAAAAGCCAATAATCATCTGGGATTGCCTTATCTTGTGGGCCTTTTCAAAGATAAAACGGTAAATTTCAAATCACCACATTTTAGGAAATAATAGGGCCTCCCCAGAAACAGTGCTATAACGGAGTTTATGATCTGCAAAAATTTGGCCTTAATGTTTTTACTATTTTTCGTGGTTAGCTTGGCCAATTAATATCATCCGATTAATTAAGGTTTTAAGTTGAGATAAAAAAGTCAGTGCCACGAGTGGGTTTCGAACCCACGAATGAAAAATGAAAAATGGCAAAAAGGAGGGATAATTCAAAAAGGTGCGGTTGAGATGATGCCCGAAGGGATCGACATCACGATAGTACAAGTGGTAGAGTAGCGGCCTATCAAGCCGAAGGTCGTGGGTTCGAATCCCGCTCGTGACACTGACTTTTTTATCTCAACGTAAAACCTTAATTAATCGGATGATATTAATTGGCCAAGCTAACCACGAAAAATAGTGAATTTAATGAATTAAAATAAAGTATATTTAACTAAACCTCTCCGGGGCCATTTCACTACACGAATTCAAAAGGTGGGGTTGAGATGGGAAGTTAGTGTCCGAGTGGTAGAGCAGCGGCATATATAGAAACTTAATTAATCGTCTTAATATATATGATGCATTGTCATATTATAATGGGCAGTAGATGTAAGAAAAAAAGACAATAATTTTTGACAGTATACGTTATGCCTATTCAACATACGGATGATAACGTCGGTCGTGTAAGGTAAATATCGATGAATATCAAAAACTCTATTGATATACGCAACAAAGAACGGAAGAGGTCATAAGAAATAAAACCAAAAATGTAATTATAGACGTGTTGAATTTAAATTTCAAAACTTAAAAAATGAATGATCGAATTCACGACAGCTCAAGTGCTAGAGCATCAGCGTATCATGCCGAAGGTCGTGGGTTCGAATCCCGCCCAGGACACTGACTAAAAACATTAATCAATTGAATTGTATTAATTGGTCAAGCAGACCACGAAGAATAGTTAATTTAGAGAGTAACTAATATTGTGCATTAAAATCACAAATTGTTGAGCTTTTATAACATTTATATCATAATTTTTAAACTTTAATGTTAACCATATGAAGACGATTCATCGAATTTTCGTCAAAACTATAAACTGCTAACAACCCCAAAAAACATTTGTTGTAATCCAAAGCGTTCACTGAATACCTATTTCCCCTTTTCTTTTCTATCCAACAT
>CM077105.1:8985389-8997870 GCA_039619505.1 Cimex hemipterus
TGGCACGATAAAGAAAATGTTTTCCTGAATCTTACATCGCACCAGACCTCTCAACGATTTCTGAATAATTAATTTGAAATAAGTACTCAATATTTTTAAAATGAAAAAGGGCTCGCCAATTGGGTGAAAACATAGAAACAAAGTTAAGTCCAAGAGGGCAACAACAAACGCAACACGGACAAAATGGGAAGATCGTTTAACCAAATTTGAACAAATTTATGTACAAAAGTATAAAATTGTTAGTAATCATAAGTTATAAGTTCGGTTGTGGAATTTAGTTTTGCTTTTCAAAAAATTGCCGATAGAAATTCAAGTCACTTCGAGATAATGCAAAGATATGACTATAAATTAAAAATTGTTTTATGTAAAAAATCTAATAAATGGTTTATATATTTATTGTATTTCGTTGATGAAAATCTGTCCTTTTTTATTGTTCTTCTGCAGCTTTATTGTACGATTATTTAGAAATCGTGAGATGCGGTCTGGTGTGATGAAGCTTTCCGAAAACATTTTCTTTATCGTGCCGACGTTTCGATCTTTATTAAGATCATCTTCAGGGCCTGGGATTTACAAACATTGTTTACATGTAGCAAATACAATTTGGATGTGGAAAAGTGAATTTATACAATGCAAAAATTTTTTTTATATATTCAACGAAATTATTTCTACACACTCAAATGTTTGTCTTCTGTATAATTGCGCCATTCTTGCGTGTCTTGTTGACTGGCCCTGAAGATGATCTCAATAAAGATCGAAACGTTGGCACGATAAAGGAAATGTTTTTCTGATACCTACATCACACCAGACTTGATTAGAACATAACGAACCGACAAAATTCACAATTCATATGCTACGGCCACATTATAGTACCGTACAAATAATGGAAATTACATTCTATAGGTTTCGCCAAAGCCGTAGGTCACACATAAGAAAGTACAAATGCTTAAAAATCTGAACAACAAAAATTAATAAAAATGGCCATTACGTCAATATAAAAAAAAAGACACGTAGAAATTCAATATCCATTTAATCATCTTAAGCGGATCTAAGACACTTCCAAGAGGAGGAATAACTTGGGCTTATTGGATAAAGGAATAAAAACCACTAATACGTCGAATTCTCGAAGATATTCCCTGCCCGTCCTCCAAATGAAAAATCTAATCGATGGTGTGTTCTTACTTATAAAAAATGGAAGGTATACACCGGTAAAAATACATAGAACCTTCATCTATCTACCTTCTTAAAAAGAATGTATTCCTTTAGAATAAAAAACTAAGTTTTGGTTTTACAAATTATTACTTCATTTTTACATGTATAAATAATTTATTCTGAAAGGCGGAAATAATTGGACACTCGAATTTTGTTGTTTATGTGAAACTGTATGTATTTTGTGTGCGCAGTCATATTTATTTTAATGTAAAACAATTTAAGCGAGATCAGTGATTCATGAGCTTTAATTAAAAAAAATAAATAAATAAGAGCGGCACACTTACGCAGAAAACAAAAACTTTGAGAGAGTAGAAATACTTTGAATATAAAAAATATATTTTTTGCATTGTACAAATTCACATTTCTCCACATCCACCATGTATTTGTTAAATTAAACAATGTTTGTAAAATCCAGGCCCTGAAGATGATCTTAATAAAGATTGAAACGTTGGCACGATAAAGAAAATGTTTTTCTGAAACCTACATCACACCAGACCGAATCTCGCGATTTCTGAATAATCCTTGTATTGATTTTCTTTATTTTAATCTAAAAAGTGTTAACTGATTATATTATATTACCACTCTACAAAAATAAAGAAGTTTTTAATATTGTGCTTACATTTTCAGTCAGCTATTAATCTCTATATGTAATCGTAACGGAAAATAAATGAATAAAAATGTCCGGTTTTTATGTCTTTATGTAATATTTATTTTCTTTCCTATTATTCATCTCTAAAAACGTACTTCCTAACCATCATTCTGGGTTTCAACCTCTCCATTTCGCTGTTCAGCAGGGCTTCGGAGTAGTCGACACGATATCATCGGCTCTAGAAAACAAACAATACTGCTTTGCCGTATTTCTGGATTTTACGGAAACATGTGACGCGTATGGCACCCCGGCCTCCTCTATAAGTTGAAATGTATCCTCCCTCATTCCTACTACCCTATCTTGAAATCCTTCCTCTCAGATCGTTGGTTTAAAGTTAGAATCGGCACCGAGTTTTCACCTATCGCACCAATCAAAGCTGGCGTTCCACAAGGTTGTATCCTAGGGCCAATACTCTACACCATCTATACTGCTGACATACCCACTCATCCAAACACGCAAATCACAACCTACGCGGACGACACCGCAATCTTATCAACACACTCCAATCCTATCCTAGCAACAGAAGCACTCCAACAACACCTGAACTTTATTACCAACTGGTGCAACCTGTGGCGGATCAGGTTAAACTACACCATCGAAACAAGTCCGCTACCTTGGGTTTTACTTAGATAGTAGACTTACTTGGAACCCACATGCACGATTAAAACGGCAAGAACTTAACAAAAGATATAGACCACTCAGACACCTTCTTGGATCAAAATCAAAACTAAGCATACATAACAAACCAACCGTTTACATAACACTCATCAGACCTATTTGGACCTACGGAGTCGAGCTGTGGGGCTCGGCCAAATCATCAAATATCCAACGAATTCAGTCCTATCCTCAATCCTACGTTCTACGTCACAAATCAAACGATCCATAAAGTTCTTAAAATCCCTTTCGTAAAAGATTTTATCCAAATACGCTTCTTCACTTTTCACTATAAACTCGCCCTCCATTCTAACCCACTAGCCCTAACTCTTTCCTCAACATCTCACCCTTACAATCCTCCACATCGTTTAAAACGAAGATGGCCTCGTGACCATCTAACTGTCTCACCCACCGAAATAGCTTCTACCCCCCCCCCCAATTAAATAAAGGTGGTTTCTCTCCCCACTGCCTCCTGGTCTGACAGGTCTATCCGATTTAACTACCTATTTGCTCAATGTATATTATGTACAGATAGCAATATATAAAATAAATATATATTACATTATTCAACTTTTGAACGTTCATTTTTCATTTGTGTTACAGATGGCTGGCTGTTCATTGCTTTCTGGTGATTGATACAAGGTAACGCAATAAAACTGAAATTATATACAATTTGATAGAATGATATTTCCTTTCCCAAAGGAAAAAAAAATTAAAAGCATGTGGGCGTATCTGTTAGGTCGTAAGTTTCCTTTCAGTATCTATTCCGATAACCGGCGTACGTTGAATGATGGGTTGATATGGTCAACCGAAATTTCTCCCATGATACGTCCTCGTGAAGACGTGTATGTTACTTTTCTAGTTCTGAACAAAACTAAAATTGCTATCCCTGGGTACATTTGGCAAAACAAAAGAATAATGCCATCTGATAAACTTGCTTTATGTAATGAAGAATTCTTTTAAATTGAACTCAAAATATTTTATGTTGATGAACCCTTCCATCAATTATAAAACTAGAACTCTTAGTTTAAAACACAATTTTCCACAAATCTTTTTGACTTATTGGTTATATTTTATTCAACGACTCTCACTAGTTATTTATTTAAAGAATTAACTGGGGCTCAAAGCTAAAATATTTTTAAAAATCATCTTGGAAAGCAGGGAATGGGCGTTATAGTAAGTAATCGAAATCATGCTGTCGTAAAGAAACTTTCCCAAACGACCCGACGTGAACGAGTATTTGAGGATGCAAAGTTTAATTTACTAGAGAAGTCGAGGGGAAAAATTTATCTCACGAGATTGCGTAGGGTTTCTAATATCATAGTTACCACGAGACAGGGGGTCGTGTTGGGGCTCTAATACCACCAAAGATCTCATCCCAGACACGTGTCAGACCCGACGCTTTCTTCCAGCGAGCAATTCTTGCTATCAAGGTTGGCGTTTAACCGTTGATTAGATAAAAGTATTTTTTGTAAAACAAAAACTTTTTTAACCTGTTTCTTGTTATGAAAACAAAGGAAAAATGTTGTCCATGGTAATGGGTTTAAATTGGTTTTTGTCTTTTTTTAAAAGTCAAAATCAGACATGGTATTTTCTTAGTTTCGCGAACCCTGTTTATCATACTATTTGGGGAAGGTCTCTTTAAGGTCAAACATACTTCAAGAATCGATAGAACCGGGTTTCCTGAGATAGTCTGTACATCCTCTAAGGCCTGGAATTAAATTAATTGGTAATTCCTTTAAGACTCAAAAAAGTCAACCTTTTAAACAACAAGGGGTTGAGATGGGAAGTTGATGTCCCAGTGGATCGAGGCCACGATAGCTCAAGTGGTAGAGCAGAAGGTCGTGGGTTCGAATCCCGCTCGTGCCATCGACTTTTTTATCTCAACTAAAAACCTTAATTAACTGTAATGTATTACTTGGTCAAGGGGAACACGAAATTAGTGAATTTAAAGAATTAGAAACATAGTTAAAAATAACAAAAAATGGAATCTCAAACGAACTACTTAACACAGCAATAGTGGACAATCTTTTCCCTGGTTTTTTAAAAATTTAAAATTAATTTTTTAGTTTAATTACTATTTGTGAAAGGTATTGGTTGAAACAAAAAAGTCAGCGTCACGAGCGGGATTCGAACCCATAATCTTCGGATAGATAGCCGCTGCTCTACCACTTGAGCTATCGTGAGTTCGATCCACTCGGACACTAACTTTCCATCTCAACCCCACCTTTTGAATTTTCCCTCCTTTTTGCCATTTTTCAAATGTCGCGGAATATTTTTGATTCTCGGCGACAAATGAATTGGCAACGGAGAGCTTTCGTGAAGATGTACTTCACTTTAACTATATAATAGTATATTTTAGCATTAATGTGGCAGCGGTTAAGCATTTAATAGCTAGACAGCTCAAGTGGTAGAGTAGCGGCATATCTAGCCGAAAGTCGTGGGTTCGAAACCAACTCGTGACAGTGGCTTTTTGTATCCCAACCAATGCCTTTCACAAATATTAATTAAATGGAAAATGTTAATTGCTCAGTTGGGCCACAAACTGTAATGGATTATTTTTTAGGTACATTTATTAGTAAAGCTGATGTAAAAACATGGACACATTAATTAATTTTGTTTTATTAATGTTAATTTGATGATAAAAAATAGCACCATTTCACCTACATACGATAATTGTAAAACAACGGTACAAATTTATGAAATAGATTGTAACTAAATAAGTAACAAACAATTATATAATCTACTTAATTATATAATATACTTTTTTCATTTCCAATATTGTCTAAAGAAAGGTAATTTTATTAAATTCGTTGTGCAATTAATATTAAGATAGTAATAGTCATAAATTTTTCGTGCAGATAGATCAGAAAAATGATTATACATTGTTAATAGCTGGTATTAATTTGAATTAAAAAAATCATATTTCACATAAAGAAAACATTTAAGATAAAAGCACATAAAAAAAGAATTTCAAAAATTCTTTCCTTCACTGCGAACTTTTATTGAATCCCTTTAATTTATAACCACAGTGCACTTTTTCCTACTTTACTCGATGATACTTCACTCATTCTTTCTTAAGGTATGAGTATTTCCTTACCGATATGACTGTTCCATAACCGACCTAATCACAAAGGACATGTGCCGATGTCGATAGTTCCCACATAAAGATTCGGCATGTTTCTGTATTCGCTTTGCCCATCTTCTTTAGGTGGTAGTTAAGAGTGTCTGGTATAATTTTGCTTAAATCTCCCTTGCTGAAAGAGAGTTCCTTAGCTGTCTTTTCGAGAAGAATTATAAACCTCTTGGCTTGCCTTGTACCTGGTGCGTTTTTCCGTGCTTGAGTTGTTCTTTCTCAAGAGTTTTCCAGTTCCAACTTAAGCACCCACTCCCTTACACCTAGTTGTACTTCTGGTTAAGACTTGCTGCCCCTTTTTTTGGCTTTCCTTCTATACGTTCAATTCGGAAACCCACTTTAAGAAAATCTTGTTGTGTTTTCCTAGAGCCATTAGAGGAAGTTAATGTACGAGCGGATCGAAGTCACGATAGCTCAATCGGTAGAGCATCGGCTTATTTTGCCGAAGATCGTGAGTTCGAATCCTGTTCGTGACACTAACTTTTTATCTCAACTAAAAAACCTTATTTAATTGAAACAAATTATTTACTTTTACCATAAATATTTCAATAAACATTTTGAACTAATTAGACAATTTCAACCTATTTTTTAAGTTTCGTGTGTTTGTGAGTATCAAATAGAAAACTATAGTTTACTTACATTTTATCATGTTTTCACAGTGTATATAAAAGAAAACCCTCGTCGGTTTTTGTCCGGCTGTCAAATTGTAAACGGGCTCTGCATAATAATGCCAAAAAAACCGGGAAGCTCAGAGCTTCCCTTCATTAGCTCGAACTTTCTTTTGGATCACGAGAGTGACATTAAAGACTGCACGCGACATTATTAAAACTTTTTTTTTTAAATATTTGTTTTATAAGACTTATAGCTACAAATAATTCAGTGGTCCGAAATTGCAAGCTTGTATTTACAAAGAAAGAACAGAAAAGTATACATATACTTTTATAAAAAAATTGACCCGCCCATCGGTTCGATTATTGCTTTCGGTTATTGCTCAACTTTTCCAACAGAGTTGGCCTGAGACAGTTAAGAAATGGAACGGCTTATCGTTTCATTTGTTTGTTCGCTACAACAGGATATATTCCCATTTGCAACTTTGCCCGACTTTAGTCACTACTTAAATGTGAATTTATTTAATTTTATATCACATGTACATTATACATTTTTAGACGGGCCTGTTTCACTTCTTCGTAAGGCTTAGGTTCAAATTGATAATTTTGTAAATTTTCCTTCCTGATGATGGCTTCATTGATGGCCGAAACCTTGAGTGTTATTTTCTTTTTTCTTCGTGCCTCATCTCTGATTAAAACAAACACTAATCATCAATTAGAATAATAAGAAGAAAAATAACTCTATTCTGGGACTGGTGTCTCATAAGAATAATCTACATGAGATAAAATATAAGAAGCACCTTCTGTGAAGCCACATTAAAAAAAAGGAAAAAAAGATAGATAGAAATCGTGGCGCAAGGTAAAAGCAGCCAGTACCGACGGAACAGGCTGAGGGAGGCAGTGGAATGGCGGGAAATTTGGGAAATGTGAGAATGCCAGGAAAGGTTTTGACCAAAGACTACTCCTAGGTTTTTAACCGAGGAGCAGAAGGGGATGGGCTGATTATTTAGTATGAGATCCCATGAGGATGCTGGGTAGGGAATTGAGGAGTTCCTTTGCCCTGATAATTATGGCGGTGGATTTGGACGTGTTGAGGACTAGGGAATTTTTATGGGCCCATTCATTGATGGAGTTTTGGTCTTTTTAGATATTGAGAATGGCCGAGTAAAGATCGGAAGGGTGAAAGAATAAGTATAGTTGGGAGTCATCGGCATATAGGTGATAGTTACATGACTGGATGGAGTCGGGCAGATCATTGATATAAATGGAAAAAAAGTCTATTGGGACGGGAAACAGCTTGCTAGCGATTTGTAAGGTAGGACTGGAATGAAAAAGATTTGACTTTAGACAGGAGAGAAGAGTGAGGGACAGAATCGAAGGCTTTAGAAAAATCGGGAAGGACAAGTATAGTAACTTTCCGTTGGTCCATTGCTAAGTGGACGTGACTGGTAATTTATATTTGTGCTGTTTGGATGGAATATCCTTGGCGGAAACTAGATTGGAGGAGGTTGAGAAGATGGGACTGTTCAAGGTGCCTGGAGACTTGTGCTTGGATTAATCTTTCTAGGGCCTTGGACAGGTTACACTGATTATTAATTACACTAATAACACTAATTATTAATGATATTTTGCGTCGGAGTCTCCAGCTCACAGCATTGGCGAGTTGATAATTTTCGGTTAAAATGAAAATAAGGGAAAGAAATTGTACAACTCAATAAGAAAATTAACAAAATTATAATGCAAAGTGGAGAAAAAACTTGGAAGACGTGTTACTTGGGGGAAAAACGGAAAGGGTGAGGAAAGAAGTGTTTTTCACTGAAAGGGATTACTGCTACAAGCGGAATGGAATAAGAGTTCAAAACTATTTGCAGAAAATAAAATTTACAACTGGAATAAACAAAATGTAGGTGAGTTAAAACAAGAAACATTTTCTTCACTTTCACGGCTCGCGCTTTGTTTAGCACTAGGTTATAGGCCACATACTCTGTCTGTCTGTCTGTCTCTCTCTCTCTCTCTCTCTCTCTCTCTCTGGGTGTGTTTAAAATGATTCCTTAAAACCAGATGGAGAAATCAAGTAAATTATACCAGAGGAATTTCACTGAGGTCAACATTGATCAGCGAATCTAATAATATACATGTATACATATATTATGCAAATTTTCTCTGGAGAAGTAGTAGTTCATAAGCATAAGGATAGCATAAATAATTGGTAAAAATGTTATGAAGTTACTTTATTTGGCCTTCATTAACTTAAATAAATTTTGCTTTTTTACAAAATGGAGATTGATTGTGGTGTTTTCTTTAAAAAAAGAATGCTTCAGAATGATGTTGAATGCGAACTGCAAGTATATTTTTTATTTTTATTTATTTTGTAATATAAAGCTGATAAAGATTTTATACAGATATTTGTTGTTTTGGCACTGCGAAGTGATAAAGTGTCAGTTCAGTCGAGTCGATTTTCCTGGTCTGTCAATCTACCTATCCGACTACCTTAGTCTGACAGATGTATTTTTGCATTTTACCAGAGGTTGATTTGGGCGTTATTTTGTCAGTCGTGTTTTTGGTTTGTTTAATAAGAAACACCACTGAATGTGGCGAGATGGAAAAACGAATAAGTCGAATCAATAATTGATAAAATGAAACGGCCAAATTATAACCATTTTTCCCATTGTTAACAGCCATTATTGTACTCCTTTTTGTGCCATTTTGAGAGCTCGCAAATGACTTTTGTGTTCTTCCATCGCATATACTCATTTCGAAGGGGGTTGGGAACAAATTCAGCTGCTGAGATCCGGTACCACCCCCAGACATCCCATTGATGACTGCTGTCAATTTTCATAGCTGCTACCGGTCCCCTTGCGTCAGAAAAAAGGTCCAGAAGCGTAGGAATCGAACCCACGATCTGCTAGCCTAGAGTCTGTCGATTAAAACTCTCGAGTAACTCAGTACCCTGAATCAAAAAAGTAATTAGGATTGAAGCACAATAGTTCAGGTTTTTATGAGAATATAGAGATAAGTTTGGAAATTTTTGAGTATAGTCTGATAAAAGCTAGGGACAGAAGGTGATTAGGCAGAATTAGGTCGGTGGATTAGACGTTGAAACGGCGTTCATCTTTGTAAGGTAAAGGTCCGCAGTTCAAATCCAGCAGCCCTGCATTCGAAACACATACTCTTACAAATGTTTTTAATTCCTTAATTTAGTGGTCCGCTTGACCAATTGATACATAACAATTAATTAAGTTTTTTAGTTGAGATAAAAGTTAATGGCACGAGGGGGATTCGAACCCGCGACCTTCTGCTCTACCACTTGAGCTATCGTGGCCTCGATCCACTGGGACATCAACTTCCCATCTCAACGTCACCTTATGAGGTTTCCCTCCTTTTTGGCATTTTTCGAGAATCCAAACCGATTACACGACATTTGAAGGTCCTGGGTTCGAATCCCCCTCGTGCCATTAACTTTTTTCATCTGTACTAAAAATCTTAATTAACTGTGATGCTTTTAATTTAACCCTAGCACCCTGAGAGTTGATATGACTTCTGTGTCGCGAACCCACGGGACAAAAACACGAACAATCTTACAAATTAAAAAAATCAAAGTTTTGACAAAATAGTTTTGCTTTTACTACTTGATGTCACGCCATATTCAAAATAACTTGTTATTAATCTTTCAGTCAAATTTTGTTAGTACTGTTTCATCTTTAAATAAATTTGGCCATTCTTGAAAATTATTATAATATTTTTTGTAATTGAAATTTTTGTTTAAGGTTCGTGGTGTTGATTGTCTGTGGGTAAACGTGTTGAATTGGTCGATACTGATCACTTTACAGAGCGACAGTTCAATATTGGAAGCGTGAAGCCATTATGAGTGAAACAAAACAGCGAGATTAGACGGACGCACTAATGTGATCAATTCTATATTTAGCTCGTTTGGCTTTGTTCCGACGTGATTTCGGTGTTGTCATACTCAAACAAAGAATCGAATAATGCATTTAATAAAACCAATATCGATTGTTTCTCTTCATGAAAATCCATTCGTTCAAGACATAGACAACGCGACTATTGTCAGTTATTGTTTCGATACTGCCTTCTGTCGGAGCGAGAATCCTCGAAGCGGGGAGGGACGTGTGAGTTAATCCACTGATGGGTTTAACCTCCGGGCTATTGATTTCTAAAAACTAAGTTCAGTCCTTGACCTTTCGGCCAACTTCGACGATCCCTGGTGCATACTGCCTTTTAATTAACAGTCGGTCATACGTTTCGCGGTTGTTGATGTTAACGTACTCTCAGCCTGGGAGTCTTTCATCAAATTGGGTTCAGTTTAAATACGTATATCACTATTTTTTTAACTAGTCGCAAAATACATAGAATTATTCATCATACTATATTTTCTTTATATTCATCTTAATTAATTTTCTTTCCTTAGTGGTAAAGTCTTTTTTTTAATTAACGGACCACATTTTTTTATTTTTTGCTTCTATTAATTTTCCAGTTTTTGACAGGAGGAATCATAATCAAAGTAAAGCGATTTGTGAGGTTGATTAATATTCATTAATTCATTACTCTCTTTCTAAAGCAGTTGAGTTTAAAAAAAAAAATTCTATTCCAAGGAAAGAATCGTTTTTTGTTTACTTGCAAAATGGAAGCGGTTTTCCTTTCAAATAATGTTTTCAGTATTGTATTGCTGCTGTTTAGTCAAAGACAATATAATAAATTATTTGTCGGGCTTAGCCACAATTCATACATTTCGTGACATTCCTACTCGCTTTCTATAGGGAGCCGACGACCGGACAAATATGCGACCCCCAAAATTAAGAGTCAGTGTGTTGGATTTGGGTTGTTGCAAAAAAATGCAAACGAAGTCTTTTGTGGCAAAAATATTTTTTATTTATTCTGGACGTTGCGGACTAATTTGGCCTACTCTCAGAATCCGTAAGGTTTTAAATAATATAATGAGATTACAATTGGATTTGTGATAAAAAAGAAAGTTACTTAAGTCTGTAGAGATTAGTGACCGTTAACGGATAATTATTCAAATATCGTGAGATGCGGTCTGGTGTGATGTAGGTATCAGAAAAACATTTTCTTTATCGTGCCAACGTTTCGATCTTTTATTGAGATCATCTTCAACCATGTCTTGTTGAGAGTATGGCACAATTACACAGAAGACAAACACTTTGAGCCCTGGAGATGATCCCAATAAAAGATCGAAACGTTGGCACGATAAAGAAAATGTTTTTCTGATACCTACATCACACCAGACCGCATCTCACGATATTTGAATAATTAAAAGTTACTTAAGTTAAATAAATACTAAGTGATATATCATGGTAGTGTAAAGAGGGAGAATTTTTAACAAATATCGTTTAAGACAGTTAATTGAAGAGACAATTAACTAAATTTTAATTTTTCAAAAATTTACACAGAGCGACCAGATCGGTTGTACCTACATGATTTTATCCTTAATGGAAATTCTAATTGATACCTTTTTAACGAGAGAGTTGACTTTTTTTCAATAACGGGTGATTTTTTTTAGTATAACAGCTTTTTGAATACCAAAGTGATAGAAAAAGACACAACCGTATTACACAGTACTGACTAGATGGTCTAGGAACACTGTTTACAACGTCCTAGAAAGTCTTACGCGATTTCAAAGAAGAAGAAGAATTCAGGAGGAAATCAGTTACATTGATATGTTTTTAAAACAGAGGAATCTGGATTAGACGTTTTTGTACAAAGCCAAAAGATAAGCAATCATATTCATTAGGCAAGACTTTCATGATTCATTCCTTAGGCTATGGTTACTTTGGATTGGAATTCAGGCGAAATTTTGTTCTCACGAATGCGTCCAGAAATGCTGGTTGTAGTGTACGCGTTTTCTGATAGTCAGTACGTTTCTACCTCAGGTATTGATAATGTCTGGAGGAAAAACAGTATTAACCACTAATTTTCCACAAGAGACGAGAAGGGAGAGTTTCTAACACATTGCTAGTCCCTTACAAAAATTCATATTAATCCATGTATAATTGGTCGTATTAATTTAAATTGAAAAATGGCAAAAATAGGTAAAATTCGAACGGTTATAGGTTAAGATGAGTTGGTATCCGAGGGGATCGAAGTCATGATAGACTCAAGTGGTTAGAGGAGCCGCGTATTGAGCCTTGTGGGTTCGAATCCTGTTTGTTGAATTAATTTTTCGCCTCAACCAAAAACCTGAGATAAAAA
>CM077105.1:8997880-9019431 GCA_039619505.1 Cimex hemipterus
ACTCACGCATTCGAGGGACTATTTAGCGAAATCATCGCGACCTCATCGCCTACACACGCTGAAGTCCGGACGCAACGTCTTTACTGGGAACATCTAACTCGTTTAGACCTTCAGATAAATAAAAAACGCCAGCCCCATATTGCTTGGAGGAACTAATCTGAAAGTTTATCATACCCGCCCCACTGTCTGGACATGTCACCTTGTGACTATTAATTATTTCGGTCATTGCAAAATTTTTTAAATCGCCAAAAAATTTTCAAACAGTTGTCCAAATATCCCTGAACTCAAAAAATGGGAATTTTTATGCGATATATATACCAACCTGAAAGACAGCAAAAAGCAGTTACAAACAATGAATAACAAATATTCGAAAAGTTAAAAACATGCCAGGTATAAGAATATGTACTGTAAAAAAGTATTACTTTCTTAGTGAATTTATCCTAAATCTTCAAAACCTGGGGAAACGCACCTGATGATAGGTTGGGTATCAAGATAGCAAGAACTTAAGAAGCCCTTGAACTTATTGTTAGGATAAATAAAACCAACAGAATCCTGATTAATCTGAAATTGGCAAAAGGACGAGTAGAATTTTTCTTCTACAGACTCTAGAGGTGCTAGGGAATGTTGGGAAATATTACTTTCAATTCAACCCTACTTAAAATACTTTGGAATAGTAATAAGTGTGTAAGAAGAATATATTTTATAGAGAATGATTAAAGTAATAAAGAGTATAGAGCTATTTTTAATCTTAAAAAAAAAATACTTTTGTTTTGCTACCCAATCTTATGGAATATTAAAATAGAAGAATGGTTAAACAAACTATTATTTTATTACAATTGTAAACGATCTAATTATTTATTTATCTCAACCAAGACCTTAGAAAGAATAATTAATTGTTTGAAAGCAGTAACTTAATCAATTGACTACGCAAAAGAAAATGGACTAATTATTTATATTTTATTTTCTTTGTGTAAATAACAGTAGATGTTGCTTATTTATTTTTTAAAAATGATTTAAAAAATGTAGTCTTATTATATCAGTAAGAAAAATGTTTGGTAGAAATATTGATAAAACCAGGCTGGGCAGGTTTATGAGAGGTATTTTTTCCCTTAAAAAAACAAAAACTCCGGATAGACGACGTGGATAGAAAGATTTATATAAAAACATTATAAGGTATCTCAAGAGGAAGCTGAGATACTACATCCATATTGTAGGCAAGTGTGGTTTCGTACCTATATAACATATTACCCTGTTGAAAACGAGGGCGTTCAGGGGGGGGTGAAGTAGTAAACGCGCCTAAATATGGCCTAAGGAAGGAGTGTATGAAGTGTGAATTTCCTAGAACATTACGGTTCAGAAACGTTCATCACATGAAAAGCCAAACAAACATACATTTATCACTTCTAACGGAGAGGATCACGGAAATTCCGTCGTATTATGGTCGAATTTGAAGAGGAATGAAATGTCCGATAATGCCAATAAGTTTAAGTAGGTGAAGAATATACGGTAAGCTGCGGCTTGGACACTATTGTCGAAATTGTGTTTGTCAGCCTATCCATAACATCGGCATCGTACCCATGAACATTTATTAAATACTACATGTACTTTACCTTAATATTGTTTAAAACATAATAATTTTAATGTAGAAACTTAAACGAGATCAGAAATTGGAGTTTTAATAAAAAATAATGTAATTATGATTGTATAAAAAATCACCAAAACCTTGACATATCAATCAAATTTTAACTATCAATTTATTGCACAGTTTTGGTCTTATTAACGTGTATTACTTCCTCTGCCCCTGCAGAGAGCCTTAAGTTAGAACATAAATGTAATAATAACGCACTGACAAACCAGTGAAGATGAGGAAACACCTTAAACAAACATAACCTGATCTAACTAACTAGAATGATTGGATATGGTTAAGCTATTGGTTACCTCGCAGGGAATTATCTCTAAACAATTTTTTGTATAGTTTTTCTAGCCTGAAATGAAAAAAAGAGTTTTGGAGGCGGCCTGTCTAATCCGTCTTTTTATCATGTTGCTATAAATGTTCTGTATGATCCATGTCAGAAGGGCAGAATGCTGGGCAATTCGTTATGCTAACCTACCTCCTCCTACTATAATGGAGCCCGTGGACATGGCCGACAACATCTTCCAGAAGAACTTTATTAAAGTACCTAAGTGCAGACAAAGATCCATTCTGTATGAAAATCAGTTTGGTATGGGGTGTAATCAAGGTCCATGCCATCTGATTTTAGAAGAACCTAAAGACCCATTCAAGGAACTTAAGAAGGCATAGATATAGCAATGTAGTCGATTTGGTCAAGGTTACCAGATCATCTTCGACGAATTTGGATGCAAAGTCCAGGTGCTAAGTCGGCTGGTTTCCCAACTCGGGCACCGTTTCTTCTGTCATACCAGCTCTCCCGAGAGATTTTTGCGTTAAAGTTTGTCAGAATTGCAAAATAGATATGATATCCGTGATGAATTGAAGTCGATGATAAAAAAACGGATGGTGTTGAAATTTCCTATATTAATGACATAATAATAATAATAAATCTGTATTTGCAAGAATGTACATTACGTGTGGTGATTGGTGACCGTTAATTGATAATTGCTTAGAATTCGTGATATGCAGAAAAACATTTTCTTGATGGTGCCGACGTTTCGATCTTTATTAAGATCATCTTCAGGAGTTAAAGTGTTTTTCTTCTGTGCAATTGTGCCATTCTTGCGTGTCGTGTTGAGACTACTCAATTGTTGTTAATGTCTTAATGTTTTTGATGCTCGTGGTGATTTCTATGTTTAAAATGCTTCGTTGGAAATTTATTGTTGCTTTCTGTATGTCTGTGTAATTCTGGTATTGGGCTGTGCTAGTGTGGCATTTGTGAAGTTAAATGTGTTTTTGATGTGAGTAGGAACTACCTTGTGTTACACAGACGAAAAACACTTTGAGCCCTGACGATGATCTCAATAAAGATCGAAACGTCGGCACGACAAAGAAAACGATTTTCTAAAACCTTCATCATACCAGACCGCATCTCACGATTTCTATGTAATTAATGTACATTACATATAAATTTGCCGTAAACAATAATTAATATTTAGGTAAGGGATTCGTTGAAATTTAAAAGTCATTTTCAGTGATTATTGGGTATTATCTTTATCGTGCGTTTAAACGTTTTAACGTTTCGATCTTTATTGAGATCATCATCAGCGGCTGGCAATTGTGCCATTCTTGCGTGTCGTGTTGAGAGTGCCCTCGCAAGAATGGCACAAATACGCAGAAAACGAACACTTTGATCACTGAAGATGAACTTAATAAAGGTCGAAACGTTGGCACGATAAAGAAATCGTTTTTCTGAAACCTACGTCACAACTGACCGCATCTCGCGATTTCTGAATAATCAATTTAAGAAATGCGTTTAATGTTAAATCCAGACAAAGATCAGTTAGGATAATTATTTGAGTTCGATTACTTCAACGATATTATTTTCCATATACAATCCCATATTTTCCCCACATAAAACCAATTCTGCATTAGTAATTATAAGAGAGAATAATATTTCAGCATGGGTATTTTAATAAAAGATCTAAAACGAATTCATTAAAACTAACGAACTCGCAAAAACCATCTTGTTTTTTTATGCAGATCCGCCTTGATAATTAATTTTCCTTTGACCACAATAAAAAGTGCAAAGCATGATTCAACTCTGCATGATTTTATGATGCAAGGCCCCTTCATGCTATTCGGATATCTACACTTTCTATCATAAAACAAATATATGAATACGTACTTTGCACGGGTGGAAACAATTAAGTTTATTATGACTCGAAGTGAAAAATTTTCTAAGGTGAAAATATCACTTTATTTATTTACTTGTTTCAATTTAAAGAACGACACCTTTATCGGTAAATCTAGAAAGGGTGACGAATAATTATAATATTTGTGTTATTTAAGCACGCGACGCATAAAAAAATGAGGCCAAGTAGAACAGAATAATTGCAATTATAATAAATAATATATTTATTAGCAAAATTTCCTTACTTAGGAGTAAAATAAGCAGTGAATAATAAAGTTGCGTGTTGGACCAGAACTGCTACTTTGTTGGTTATTTATTTTAATGTGTTAAATTAATTTAAAACTGCTAATTTAACGTGAAAAATGTTGCTGCAATGGGTTGCCTTTCCATTATTACTTTGAATTAAGGAAGGGCAAATGATATTATTAAACGTTTTGTTTTCCTACTGTTCTTTTATTCTTAATATGCAACAAAAAAGTTTAAGAGATTTTTCACTTTTCTACTCCTAGTTGTGTATGTATACATAGTGTTCATTTTAGATAGCGCGGATGAGCTTCTCTTGAACCTGAATTGAATTTCTATGCAAAATAATGAAAAAAGAGTTTAATATTTTTTTAGTCAAATTTTTACCTTTTTTTTAAATAGAAACAACCTTTTTTTAAAAAAAAAATAATTATACAGTGTATCTCAGATCCAGTTCAATTTAAAAATTTTAAATACGAACCTGTACATTCTGACAAATTGTAAACGGTGATTATTCAACGGTGAGATGCAGTCTGGTGTAACGTAGGCTTCAAAAAAACATTTTGTTCATCTTGCCAACGTTTCGATCTTTATTCAGATCATCTTCAGGGCTCATAGTTGTTTTCTGCGTAAGTGTGCGTGTCGTGTTGAGAGTGCCCATTGCATATACTCTTTGTCGTTGTTGCATCGGAACAGCTTCAAATAGTGTCGGTAAGATCAACCTCAAAAAATTGAGGAAATGAGCACCATTTAAATTATTTTCTTAGAAATAAAGCCCAATGAATTTATATGCGAGACATCCACACTAAACGTTGATATTATGAACCATCTGATGATGACAAGAGTATGAAATTTTCGGAGGACCTCTACCCGCGTTTGAAAAATTCCCCGGTTTAGTTGCCTTTGGAGATAAACATGAATTCATAAGTTCATTGGATGTGTGGAAGAACGTTTCCTGAGGCCTCCCAAATCCCAAGGATGTTAGACGCCTGTCATAATCAGAGTCCCGAAGTCACTGAACGAGATGAGTGCGATACTCCTTAAAATTGTAAGTTTAATTTTATCTTTTGAAAAACCTATAACTCTCCCAACAAATCTGATTTTTGTGAACTTACGGTAAAATATTCTGCCATTCATATGATGGAAAAACGACTGATTCGTATATCTTCATATTGCGCTAAACACGAATAAACGTTTTGTGATTTACTCAAGGCCAATCACAAAATTTATGGGGGAACAACTCGACTGCACGACCCGAAGAACAACGACTATAATAAAACAGTCGTACACAAAAAACTCGCTGTTGATAAAAAAGTGCTCTATGATTTTTGAATGAAATGATGAATATAATAGGTACTATTGTAAAACTTATTTATTTCCAAGAATTAAGATTTACCTTTTAAAGTGAGTTTGATAAACAATGACAGAAGAAGAAAAAAAAGAAGAAAAAAAAGGAAATGTGTTTTTCCAAACACATTCTATAACTAATTAAGGTTTTTAGTTGAGATAAAACAGTCAATGGCAGGAGCGGGATTTGAACCCACGATCTTCGGCTAGATACGTCGCTGCTCTACCACTTGAACTATCGTGACTTCGATCCAATCGGACACTAACTTCCAATTTCAACCCCACGTTTTGAATTTTCCCTCCTTTTTGCCATTTTTCGACGGTAGCTCAAGTGGTAGAGCAGCGACTTATCTAGCCGAAGATCGTGGGTTCAAATCCCGCTCGTGCCATTGACTTTTTTATTTCAACTAAAAACCTTAATTAATTGTAATGTATTAATTGGTCATGCGGACCACGAAATTAGTGAATTTAACTTTGTCATTTTCTACCGAATTAAAAGTCGATTGCACCATTGTTTTCACTGTAAAAATCCTTTAAGATAATCTGTCAAAATGTATAGGATCGTCTTGGAAATTTTAAAGTTGAACTGAGCGTAAGGTACCCTGCATAACTTTTATCCAGAAATAAAGATAACAATTTGGAAATAGGCAAAAAAATTAATAAAGCCGTATTTTTTTATTTTTCCATAGCGTCATTGGTCCAAGAGATATTTCGCCGGTTCATCTAACCCCCCCACCCTGTATATTAGAAATGGACTTTTTTTACGAGGGTTTGCAACAGCAGAGGTTATATCAACCCACGGGGTGCCGGTGTTTTCGAGAAAAAAATTCATTTATAAGTATGCAAGGCCGCTGGATTCGAACCCGGGACCTTTACCTTACAGTGAAGAGCGCCGTGTCAACGCCTAAACCGTTGCGGCCAGCCCTCCTTACAAACCGATTATTAGAATCTAAACTACGATTGCTTTTTGTTGTAAAGATTCACAATAAGGGATTCGTTTTGTAAGTTTACAGATTCGTGTTTGTAAAACGGATTTTGTCAAAGTTGTCAATCTCACTTTTGACAAGACGGATTTACATTCTTCTCAACCCTTCACCAATGAGAAACGCTTTAATTCCTACAATTTAGTCGGAGTGAGCCGCACACTATCGACTTAGGGGGAGGACTTTACACGGAGCAATCTTAAAGGGTAAATAGACGCTGAGGGATAAGGTTTATACACCACGATCAACTTCGTTCCCTTCAGTTGAAAACTGTGATTGTCCCTCAAATAATTAAAACGCATTATTCAATTATTTAGTTGATTGTTTAAAATACTACCTGCTCTTATTTTTTGGACGTGTTTTAGAGGAAGGGCTGATCTTATTTGACCCATAAACTTCCGTTTCAAGGGATACAATTACATTTTGTTGTGTTGTTATTTTTTTCCTTTTAAATAGGTGGCAAATATTTATTATTGTATATTTAAGAGGGATTTGGGGAAAAGAAAGGGTGGTTGATAACACTTTGAAAAAGAACTGAATATTTACTATTTATTTATACAAAAAAGGTTAAAAAAAAAGAAATTTCCTTATTAATCCAAATAATTGACATTCAATCTACTAGCCAGCGTTTTACGAAAAAAATTAAAATTAAATAAAATAAAAAGACGAAATAAAAATGTACTTGGTTGGTTGAAGACTCGCTTCTCCAAACAAACGAAATAGGCGGTGTTGACCTGAAGGTTGCTGCTGGGTTTCACGTCGACAAAGGTGCCTGTAGAGCCGGATGACGTCCGTGAGGTCGGTGATGTGACGACACCGTGGTGAGTCGAAGAAATCGATGTCGCGAGCCAAGAGAAAATCGATATTACACTCGATTATCGATTTGGTAGAAGATGCGTCTTGTGCTGACCCAGGGAAGCGAGAGACTGACTTATTCCTGGACAAAGGCCGAATACACCGGCGTTATCGCTTGCAAAAAAAAAAAACAATGGGGCCTCGACGAGTCAAACAGGGCCTCCCGAGGCGAACCCCGGTCAGCCGAAAAATAATAAACAATAAAAGCTCCTTGGGCGTCAACAGGACGTCTACAAGTTATTAATATGCTGCATGCAGTGAAACGTAGAAATGTGTCGAATTTTATTATGATTTTTTTTTTCAACAACAACAATGTAGGTTTTACGTTTATGTTTCTCAAAGATATAAAATGGATAATTGTTTTAATAACGCCTTGACCAATGACCGAAGATCAGGAAACCATAACCTGGTATGACAAGCATTGTAAGCGTAAAAGTGAAGTAACAGTAAATGTAAAGATGTGCTTTTTACCAGCTTGGGAATGAGGAGAAGATTTCATAAAACAGTACAGTTCAGAAAGTTTCACAAGTAAAACCAAACAAACATACATTAATCACTTCTTACGGCGAGGATCTCGAAAAGTCCGTCGTAATATGGTAGACTTTAAAGTTTTAACAATGAAATGTGTGATGATACATGGATTAAGAATATATAGTTGTGACTCGGACAATCCGCTATACTTAAAAATGTGCTTAGCAGCATAACAATAACATAACCATTCAAATTTCATAATTTCTAATCAGGCTACGGAGCAAAATACACTTAAAGGCAAAAAAACGGACACTCATATTTTGTTGTTTGTTTCAACACATGCAGTTTTTTGTTATATTATTTAGAACATAGTCATTTCACAATTAATTAAGTTTTATGGTAGACATAAAAATTTAGTGTAACGCGCGGGTTTCGAATCCACAATCTGCCGCCAGCTATCGTACCACTCGGAGACTAACTTCCCAACAAAATCCTACCTTTTGAATTTTCCCTCCTTTTTGCCATTTTTCAAATGTCGTAAAATCTGTTTGATTTTCACAGAGAACTTTAGTGAAGGTATACTTCATGTTAACTTATTAAATTCACTAGTTTTCGTGGTCCACTTGACCAATGAATATCTTTCAATTGTTTAAGGGTTTTAGATTAGATAAAAAGTCAGTGTCACTTGCGGGATTCGAACCCACGATCTTCGGCTAGATACGCCGCTGCTCTACCACTTGAGCTATCTTGACCTCACTCTACTCGGGCACTAACTTCCCATCTCAACCCCATCTTTTGAATTTTCTTTTCCACCTTTTTATCCGGAAAGGCAGACATAACTGCATGATAACGACTGACAAAGCACTGAAGATGAGAAAACACCTTTGACAAACATAACCTTCCAGAAAAAACCGGAAGTGATTGGATATTTTGAGCTGCCTACCGAATGTTGGTACACAATGTATTGCACAGTTTTGCTTTCAATAGCGCGTATTATTTCTTAATGCCATGCGGAGGGTATTTAGTCCAAGGCATAGAATCAACAAGCGATCGGATTTGGTCTTGTGAAACAAAATCCCATTCTTCAACACAAGCGGTTTGAGGCCGTTCAACGCTCGTTGGAGACGATGATCTTTGTCTATCTCGTCTCTTTATTCATGTCAGGAGAATATGCTGGCCAATTCGTTGTGCTAATGCCCACATCCTCCTACTAATGGTAATGGAGCAGCATATGGCCGAGTATTATCATGCATTAAATTCTTCCCCCCCCAACAAGTGGAGCGAATGGGACCACGCTTCCAGAAAACCTTCCTTAATGTACCTAGTGCAGGGGAAGATCCATGCTGTATGGAAATCTGTTCCGTACGGTCACGGACGTTGATTACATTCCGCTATAAACTTGACTGCGTTTTCAAAGCCTGTGGCTCGCTCATAACGTGTGAATCCTAATCTTCTTGCCATAAACCAAATCTGATTTGCGAATAGTCGGCTTTAAGTTTATTTTGATCATCATGTTACATATTAAGGGATTTAAATAAAAGAGAGGATTGTTTTTTATTGGTGGGTGGTATGTTTTATTAATCGTGTTCCTTATAACAAATTGCATTGAATCGTCCTTAGGGTGAATGTGCCATTCGTGTTAATTAATGGGTGGTAAGAGAAGGGCAGGCAAGAATTTACCGTCGAGGGCTAAAGATCCCACCGGCCAGGACAGAAGTTGGAGTTAATGAAGGTGAAGGGAATCCTTTCTTCTAGACCAAGTCCCGCAATTCCCCAAAGTAATTTGATCGAAAGACATCAAATTTCGGGTTAAAATAGGACTGAGGCGCAAATATTTTCATTGCCGTGTATGATTCGATTCCCGTTTTTCAGAAATACAACTACGTTTGGCCATACAGGGAAATCACGATTAAATTATGAGTTATGCAATTCATACTTCTAAGCGTGTCAAATCTGTATACAGCCAATTCATGAAATTATATCCCTGCTAGACATTCTGGCTTATGTATGAAATGTACCATATTCGTGTCAGGTGGCCTTAACTGATAATAGAAGGTGAAATTGTGAAATCAAATTTTATTTTCAGTTAAATTTTTATTCAATGAACCAACTTCAAGCAATAATATCAATAAGAACCTCGAACATAATAAAGATAAGACGACAGAAGATCAAAACTTGGTTATTCTTGTGATAGTGATTTGTCAGGTAAAGTTTAACGATTAGAACAGCTGCAAACTGTTTGGGCGTTAAACCGAACCTTGCAGAGATGATGGAACAAAGAGGTTTTTGCCTCCCGAGTTTGATATTATTATCGGATTCTACCTTCGGCTCTTGAAAAGTGATTAAATCCGATTCGTTAAGCAGAAACGACACACAGTACTGCACAACTTGGCAAGAAAACTCGTCGCAAAGACGATTTCTAATTAAAATAAGAAGTATCGTGTGTGATGATCATCAGAAGAATCATCACAACAAAACAACTAAAAAAAAAACTAACTTAAACATTTGAAATTTCTAAAATCATCTGGCTTAAACGTTCTTAACCAAATTGATAATATTGCAACTATCCACTATTTTTTATTATATCCATTAGTGTTCATGGTCCGATTGACCGAATAATCTTTTTAAATAAAAGGTTTTTAAATAATCAATCTTTAAGCGCTATTGGTTGAGAAGAACTTGAGAAAATACGCCGCTACTCTACCACATGACTTTGATCCACTCGGATACTAACTTCTCTCAACCGATCTCTACCCCCACCTTTTGAATTTTCCCTCCTTTTTGCCATTTATCAAATGTCGTGTCATCAGGATTCGATTCTCGGCGACAAATGAAATGGCCACAGAGAGCTTTAGTGAAAACCTACTGCGTTTTACTGATTAAACCCATTAGAGATCGTGGTCCGATTGACCGAATAACTTTTTTCAATTAATTAATCTTTAAGCAAGGTATTGGTTGAGATAAATTCGGACACAGCAAACACCGCTCGTACCACTGATTTTTTTGTTTATTTCAATCAATACCTTGCGTAAAAATTAATTTTTTATTATATGTAGATATTAGTGACCGTTAATTGATAATTATCGAGATATCGTGAGATGCGGTCTGGTGTGATGTAAGTTCATTATGTTATTTTCTAACTTCTGGTGATCAAGGTACATCGAACATGTAATTATTTGTATTTAAATGGTAAAAAATGTGCACGATAGCGTGTGGTTCGAAAATGGAGAACTATCAAAATAGTGATTCTTGATAATTTTAAGGGTTTCCATTTTTAAACAACTAACTGCACAAGATTATTCAAACTGAAGTATGTATCAAAATACATGTTCCAGACTCTTATCAATCTGGTTGTTAGCAAATTGTTTCTAGACTTTTTTTTATGCGATTGTCTATTGGACGTTGTGGGGTTACATTGTTGAAACAAACAAAAAGCACACTGGAAATGACGGTATGAGGGTAGTTTATAAACTCAAATATAATACTTTTCATGTCAGCACTTAGTTATTTCTACTGAAACCGTTCCATAAACAATTTTACGCGAAGAAATGTTGTAATTATTGTAAAATTAATTATCAAGGACTTATCAGTACACTGCATTGATACAATCATATTTAACTGGCAAACTATGTACAGTCAATTGAAATGATGCAAAAATAAATAAAGAAGTGCACCAAAGGATCCACTATTTCATTTGCCTTATACCAGAGGTTTCCGGAAAATAAATGGCGTACAAATTGCGAAATTAGCATGTGTCGGTGAGTACGACTGAGCATCAAGCATTCTTTCAAAATCCTTCAAAAAACGAGTAACAAAATAAATAAATAGACAAAAATAAAGAAAAATCGAGCTACATATTGACTGATATAATGGACATTACATATGCGTTAAAACCCGGGTCTAAAAATATTGACTAAGCCCCTAAACCAATTTTCGCTAAGTGAAAAACAAACAGAATTCTCCATTTCAGAATGGATCCAAAAAGGTAAAAGTAGAAGTGGAAAAACTCTAGAATAACAGTAAACTTATGATAAAATATCCATCCTCATGGTAAACTTGCTAAATTAGAGAGTGTTGAAATTCTGAGGAGGTCCGTTTACAGGTCACTGGCCTCTGCGAAAATAAAACATCAGAGTGTATTCCATATGGGGAGCCGCGGTAGCCGAGTGGTTAAGGCGTCAGACTGTCGGCTAGAGTAGATCCCGTGGTCGTGGGTTCGATCCCCACCATCGCCTCTGGAATTTTTCTGACGCCTAAGGGGACCCGTGGCCGCAATTAAAACAAATTGACACGGCAGTCATCAATGGAAGGGGCGGGACTGGATCACAGCGACCCTGAACCTGGTCCCAACCCCCTTCAAAAATGAGTTTCTTCGATGGAAGAACACTGGTACAACGGGGGCTCAAGTTCATTTTGTGTTGTGAGCCCTCCCCCAAAAATGGAGCCAGGGTATAGTACAATAAGTTGAACAGCTGCAGTGCTCAGGAGGTACTCCTCCAGTCCCTGGTGACCATTGTATCCATCCATATTCTACGATGTTTCTACTTGCAAATTATACACGTATGAGGAAGAAACAGCCACCGACAAGTTCAAATGAAAAGCAACTGCCCAGTAGAGACATAAACCTTGGTATGCAAAGAAAATACAGAGGAAGGAATTGTAGCAACGACTGGCTTTGACCTAGAAGAAGGTACAATAAGCCAGATTGCTGCAGTGCTTGCGTAATAAAAAAAACCCGCTTTCTATTAACCATGGTCATCACAAACATTGAAAAATTAATGTCTGGATTATAAAAACCTAATATGTTTGTTACCAGAACCAATTTTTATTAGTAATAATAATATTACGAACAATAAGTGCCATATACTTACTAATATACTGTACAAATAAGTTTATATACTGTACTAAAATTGGACAGTTAAACTGATAATGTTGTAAATCTTTATGATAAATTATTTTGAACACGCTGATTGACTATAATTTTATATCGAGAAGTGTGCAACAGTTCAGGCAAATTTAACTTTAAAAAAACAAACAAAAAACAACACTTTTATTTCTGTTTTTCCCCTTTTACGAGCACCAACAGGACATTGGAACGCCAAATCACAAAATTAATCCCTTCATGAATAATTAACTAGGTTTGACCATAATTAATTCTTATCAGTGGAAAACAAAGCTGGAGAAATATACCATGGGGTTATCAGTTCGACCACTTATAATCTTAATTGTGTAATTTGTTATAAAACTAGCAGCCGGAAAAGAAATAGATAAATAGATTCGTACATTTCGAAGCTGTTCATTTTTCCGCTATCAAATCAGGTTTATGAAAAGATACTCAAAATTCGTGAAATTGCGTTGATCAATTTTTAACTCGCGCAGGTTGAGCAAAATGAACCATTGGCACAAGTTTGGCATGGGAAATGGCAGTGCTGTTTTAGAATTTACTGTTATGAATTCAATCTTTTTCTACCATCGGAGATATGTCGTGGAAGGTAAAAGTGATCCCTTGGGAGGCCGATTCCATTTCGGCATGACGGTCCTGAGATTGAACGTAACGCCAGGCCCGATTCCTTTGCAAAAATAACCTCCGGAAGGAAAATCCTCCTTCTTTTTGCATTATTGCGGTGACAAATATATACTAGTTTGAAAGTTTTATTTAATAAATTCTCCAGTGAAACAGTGACGTGACGAGCATAATTTAAGTTTTTTCGCGATCAACTTTGCTTACGAGGTTTCAACATGATGGCTCGCGTGCTTCCAGCCCTGTTCAAATATGGTGAACTTTAATACCCCCTTTCGTATTATTCGATATCGGTACCGGGCCTGTGATTAAATTGTAAATGAACGGCTGTAACGGCTTTCTTAATTTATATGCTCGTTGAATAAAATAATTAGGTAAAAACATCTTTCTACTCAATCCTCCCAAATGTATCATGATTCGAAAATACAGTCTCGGCAGATTAGTAGATATTAGAATTCTAATTTGAAGGAAAGTTAAATAAAATAATAAAAGTTAAAGTTTACTAAAAAGTTTAGATAAAAGGTAGTATCACGAAGCCCCAAAGTCCCTGGACAAGATGAGAGCGATACGGCTTAATACAGTCAAAAAGTCAATGTGACGAGCGGGAGTCGAACCCACGACGCTGCTCTACCACTTGAGCTATCGTGACCTTGATCCACTCGGCATATTAGTAGATATATTTCAGAATTTTAATCTGAAGGAATAATTTATACGGTTGTAGTGTAATAGAAAGAAAAGTCCCTCAAGTTCTACATTGTCTGAATTATTATTTTAAATATATGTAAACATGTTATCCAAAAAGGGGCGTCGAAGCCTGCAACGGTTTAGGCGTTCACACGGTAAGGTAAAGGTCCCGGGTTCGAATGCAGGGCCGCTGGATTCAACCCCGGCATACCTACAAATGTCTTCGTAGGTAAAAAGCAAAATTGTAAGAAACAAAATGATATTCAAATGGATAAAGCACTTAATCAATGTATGCGGATGATTTGGGTATCTACATCCAAATTGAAATTAAAAGTATATATATTAATACATTATTTTTCGTGGTCCGCTTGACCAATTAATATCATTAATTTAATTAAGGTTTTTTGTACAGATAAAAAGGTAGCATCACGATTGGGATTCGAACCCACGGCCTTCGGCTAGATACCCCACGACTCTACCACTTGATCAATCGTCACATCACTAACATCCCTTCTCAACCCCACTTTTTGACTTTTTCACTTCTTTTTTCCATTTTTCAAATGCCGTGTAATCTATTTGATCCTTTGTTTAGTTTCTTAAATCAATTATATTTAGCGGTATGATTGAGCAAATAACCTCTTTTAATTAATTGATGTTTTTATGAAGGTATTAGGTGAAATGAAAAAGTTAGTGTCACGAGCGGGATTCGAACCCACGACCTTCAGCTAGATACGCCGTTTCTCTACCATTTGAGCTATCGTCACCTCGATCCACTCGGACACTAACATCCCATCTACACCCCACCTTTTGACTTTTCCCTCCTTTTTTCCATTTTTCAAACGTCGTGTAATCTATTTGATTCTTCGTTTTGCCTCTTAAATCAATTATATTTCGTGGTATGATTCAGCAAATAGCCTCTTTTAATTAACCAATGTTTTTATGACGGTATTGGTTGAAATGAAAAAGTTAGTATCACGAGCGGGAGACCCACGACCTTCGGCTCAATTTGATTCTCGGTGAGAAATGAAATGGCCTCGAGTGGTAGAGTAGCGGCCGAAGGTCGTGGGTTCGAATCCCGCTCTCGCCACTGACCTTTTTATCTCAACTAAAAACCATAATTAATTGAATAAATGTTTTATTTAACACATTAGTTAATAGAAAATACTAAATACTATATTTCATAACAAGATCGTTTATGTTCACATGGAAAAAATTGAACCACCCCTATAGTGTAAACTTCTTTGCATATGCAAATAAACAGTTAATAAATTGATCCAGGATTCTATAAAAAGGTAATAAGTTCCGTTTCTATATACTTTTCTCTCTTGGACCTTTGGGTCAGTAGATTTGTAGGGAAAGGTTTCTTATTTAAGGACCCCCGGCCGCCATCCTTTCACTGCACCGGGGCAAAGGTTGGATATTTATGTGCGGTACTTCTAACGAGGCTTTGCCCGTACTCGCCGCCATCCATTTGCTATACACCGCCTGCCGGCTCCCGTTCCTATGCTAATTGGCCTTCTGGAAACTCTAGAGCCTGACTCCAAAGATTCGAGAAATTTTTCGTTGAATTTATTTCTCTCCATCCGATGGTGGAAAAAAAAAACGGCAAACAAGGTCGGGGTGCTTCAGGGCTTGACTGAAGGACGCTTATCTTCGCGAACACTTCGACCACTGATCCAATTTTAGTGCTCTCCCCTTTCAATTATTTCTTCCACCTAGGTTCCTCTAACTCTTAAATGTTTTTTTTCAAAATTTAATCAAAGAAATTCGTAATTGGTGGGAAAAATGCAGTGTTTACATTAAACACTAATAAAATAATTAATACTATATTTTTAATTAATCAAAATTGTTATTTACCTTTATCTTTATTTTATAATAAATATATATATATATTGTGGTCGTTCTTTTTAAAATTCTTTTCGTTGTGAGTTTTCAACACTGACTAATTATTGTGTAGGTGTTTTAAAGACTGAAATTAACTGTGTAGTTAATTGACATCATTTGTTAATAACTCATCACTAAACTTCGTTTTGACTAACAAAACTTACAAAAACTTTATAATTTTGCATTACTTGGGTGAAATTTAATTAATTTTAATTCATTATTGAAATATTATTCACTGCGTAATCTGAAATTTCAGAGTTTAATTTGAATTGGAACCGGATTTTTAATTTGAATCCAACCCAGGCCTATTAAAAAAACATTCTGTTGCAAAACTTAATATTTTGATAATGCAGGAATGAATGAAAGTCTAGTTTTGAGAGACAGATCAGTGAATCGGTCAAATCGTGTAGGAATGGTCAGACATAGCCCGAGATAGCGAAAGCTTCGTGACATTCGCTTTGTCGTCACACAATATGATTCCTGTCCATTGTTTTCCATTGCGTTAAAAGGTCTCTATCGAGTCGTGTACACCCCAACCCCTGCCTTTCATTAATACGCCCTTTAACGACAGCCCGATCGACAATGGACGCAAATATTTTTCCAAACTTTCCAACCAATTCCATTTTCAACAAGTAAAAAAAAAAACTAATTATGTTTCATAAAAAAATTCTAAAGTGCCAATTGAAAAAAATTTTCCGTCCGTTTTATCCCTTGACGCGGTTGCCCGAGCTGTACCGATCCTGCTCGTAAAATACGCCTGGTGCACATATGGCAATTTCCATATTCTATGTTGACGTTATTCTATTTCAAGGCAGAGTACTGGTTGTAAAACATCCATAGATTACCTCGCGTAAGTTTCAAACACCACCGGCATTGAGGTTCAGAATTTCTAAAAGCTTGGAGGAAAAAATACCAAGTTCGGTTCTTTTGTAAAACGGTAATATGTAATGCCTATTTTGACAGAGCTGACGATAGTGTAATTGGTTCGTTAAAATTTGTTTATGAATCGCGTTTATGGATAATACTAAGCTGCAACTATATTTTTCGACATACGTTTTACAAGAGAAAGTACAATATATTTTATTATGTGTAGAGATTAGTGACCGCTAATCGATAGTGATTCAGATGAGTGAGTGCAGTTCTGGTGTGATGTAGGTTTAAAAAAAATCTTTTTTTTTATCGTACCAACGTTTCGGTGTTTATTGAGATCATCTTCAGGGCTCAAACAGTTCGTTTTTCGTGTAATTATGCCATTCTCGCGTGTCGTGTGCAATGGGCACTCTCAACACGAGGCGACGAATCAAGCCGAAGATCGTGGGTTCGACTCCCCCTCGAGCCATTGACTTTTTTGCAATGAGTGATTGAAGTCAGGGTAGATCAATTGGTAGAGCAGCGGTGTATTGAGCCGAAGGTTGTGCATTCGAATCCCGCCTGTGACACATTTTTCATTTCAAAAAATTGTGTATAATTAATTGATTAATTAAATAATTAAGCATAAACTGATAAAAATAATTATAAGTTAGTATTAATCAACAATCACACCTTTGAATCATACACAGTGCCGCTAATGTAGTACAGTCGTTAATAAAAAATATTTTTATCTGAAGCCGCAATAAACGGGGAATCGAAATGAGAAGTTTGTGGCATGGGCGATCGAAGACACGGTAGACCAAGTGGTCGAGCAGCGGCGTATTTAGCCGAAAGTCGTGAGTTCGAATCCCTCCTGTGACAGAAATTTTTCATTTCAAAAAAATTGTGTATAATTCATTGAATGAATGTTGATTATCGTTATGTTGATTGGGAACCGTTTTCTAATAGCATACAATTAATTGAGGTTTTTAGTTCTGATAAAAAAAATCAGTGTCACGAGCTGGATTCGAACCCACGACCTTCGGCTTGATACGACGCTGCTCTACCAATTGAGCACCAACTTTTTATCTCAACTAAAAACCTTAATTAATTGTAATATATTAATTGGTCAAGCGGACCACGGAATTAGTGAATTTACTTAATATTTAAGTTGAACATTAGCACGAATTATTGTTTGAAATGGGCCTAAGCATTAAGTGTAACCCCTTTACATTTATCAAGAACCTATGTCAACTCAAAAATGAAGTTGGAGATAACAAGTCACGCCACGTGCCTCAAGAGCAATCTTAGCATTATTTTTCCAAGGATGGATCAATAACAGTAAATAACACCGTACACAGCAATAAATAGTTCACTTAGGTAACTGGTTTTATTTCACTAAATAAACTAATTTATTAGTTATTCACTATATGCCAGAAAATTAAATATTTTCATTTGTTAATAAATTAAAATATTTACTGAATCATGAATAACCTTAGATTTAAGAAAAAATCTTGCGTAATTGATAAATAAAGAGTTCATTATCATCATCATCATTTCTCCCGCTATCACTTTCGCTCTCTCTCTCTCTCTCTCTCTCTCTCTCTCTCTTTCTCTCTCTCTCTCTTTCTCTCTCTCTCTAGCTCTCTCGCTTTTTCCTTCATCGTTAAATGTGAGATAGGACATTCGCGAGTTTAGCTAAATGTTATATATATTGTAATAACAAAAAAAAAAAAAAAAGAAAAAAAAACAGTGGTCCAAATTATATATTCATGTGATTTCTAATAATTTTATAATCTATAATATTTTTCCTCTTTGTATATATGCCATAATTAACACTCCTGCATTTGTGTTTTGACAAAATTGACCTCATTACTTTAATAAAGAAACAGCTTCGGGGCAATTGCCGGTTCGCTGCTTCGCCGTTGCAAAATACACAAACAAAAAAAGCCCTTCAAGGGGCGACCAACTCATTAACCCCGAGGTAACTCCACACCTTTACGAACCTTTCAATTACTGTAATAATTAATAACACTGTTCACGGGTGGGGGGAGGAGAAATATGTGTTAAAATTTTGGAAAAATACAAAATTTAAAGAAAAAATTCTCAAATTTTGTCGTAAATATCTTTTTTATAATATGCATTTTTTTAAAAACTTATTTTAATTTATTCTAGTTTTCTTATAATTTTTATTTCACACTGAGAAAGGTTCCTTGTTGTAGAAGAGTGCTTTATTTGCGAATAAACCATGCATTTCTGGATTAGAAAAGAGAAACTCAAGATTGATAAGGGCAAAGTAGATCTGTTAAATAAAACAAAAATCTTCCAAGCCCTGATATCATTTTTTATTATTTGAGCCAAAATTTATTTTTTTTAAATTGAAGGCTGCAACCGTATTGGTTATTAAGCCTTGAGTCTTTGTAAGTTGACGGCGCAGCGCAGCGCCCCCCAGAGCGAGGCCACCGCAGACCACGGCGCAGTAGCAGCCCCATGCCTGGAAAGAATGGAACCCTACGGATCTCTCGGAACTGATGTTTTTGGTCTTAATATTACGCGCAGGGCTTTATCAAGGAGGTGTCGGCGTCTAGTCACCATCGACACCTCCTCTCAGCTCGCTGGAGGTTCCTTGACCTCAGAGTCCGGGGAGGCACCCCTCAATCCAGCCCAAGGCCGACCAGCATCCGAGGCCCCGGAAGGGCGTCGCCAGAATTCAGCCGCACCACACCGCCAACATGGGGAACCACCAAAGGAAACAAGAGTTGAGGGGATAATATATCAGATTTTGTCAATTAGTTGGATGTCGGTTAAGAAGTTAAAAATTTTGTTTATTGAAGTTGAGTTGTTGTTTAGTATGGATTGGAAGTCTTTGGGAATTTGATGGAGGGTTATTTTAGAGGTGCATAAAGGACAATCTGTTAGGCTATGGGATATTGTGATGGTAATTTTACAGAATGGACATGTAGGTTTAGGATGTCTTTCAAGGAGGAATCCATGGCTGAGTCTGGAGTGGCCAATTCGGAGCCGGGTTAGGAGGGTTTCTTCTTTTCGGGAGGATCTAGAAGAGGATTCCCATTTCTTTACATTTTTTTATTGCAAGGAGCTTGTTTCCTGTGCAGGCTCCCCATTCACACTTCCATGCCCCCCCCCAGATCAGCCGCCTAAAGTGACAGCAGAGGTCACTGAAGGGGACCCCTCCGTGAGGAACACCATTCAAGGCTGCCTCCTTCGCCATCCTGTCCGCCTTCTCATTTTCAATTATTCCAGCGTGGCCTGGGATCCATACCTACACCTACGTCTTGATATTGCTTTAACTATGCAAGTATATTATAGATGTCTGGGTTGAACGAGAATATGTTTTTAGTGTGGTGAATGCTGAAAGAGAATCAGAACAGATAATTAGGGTGGTACGGGACACATTAATGATGTCAATTGCTTTAAGTATAGCTAGGAGTTCAGCAGTAATACATTTTTTTAAAATGTATTTTTTTTGGCAGTTTTCATTTAAATGTTATTTTTATTTGGTTGCATTCAGGTTTTTAATTTATAGTTTTTTTCACTATTTGTACATTACTATTCACATTCATATATACATACATTCTAGGATTTTTCTTTAAAAGGGTTATCCCCCTTTAAAGGGGTATTTAGGGCTCTAGTTGGTTCTGTTCATTTTTCATTGTGTAGTGTTAGGGCCCTCTTCTCTAAACGTTAATTTTCTATAAATAATAAAATATAATTATTCATATATCGTTAGATGCGGTCTGGTGTGATGTAGGTTTCAGAAAAACAACAAGCTATCGTGACCTCGAGCTCAAGTGGTAGAGCAGGGGCGTATCAAGCCGAAGATCGTGGGTTCGAATCCCCCTCGTGCCATTGACTTTTTCGAAAAACCGTAATTAATTTTAATATTAAGTAATGATTACATACGTATTATCGTAAAGAAAAAATGCTTTGCTGAAGATTCATAGGTATTTTAATAATTGATTTTTCGACTTGGTGAAAGAAGACAAACATTGTTATATCAAGTAGTCGAGAGTCGCGTTGCACCCGTCACAAAAAAGGAATAAAGTGAAACGTTGGAACGTAAGTTGATGGTAGGATGAAGAACGATCGGAAGTTGCATTAAGAAACTGGAGAACTTTCCAGCAGGGCTGGCATTGAATCGTTGATTTTTTTTATTCGCTCGATTCTAAACTGAAAATCTCGCTTGAACTTTACAACGGAAAGATCTTTCAGAAAGAGCACTACTAAAATAAGTGCCAACACAAACGATTTTCTCTCAGGAGAAAATTCTATATAGTACGTTATTTTAGAAAGGTCCTTTCTTCATTCCAACTTCACATCACTTAAAATGAAAAAAACAATAACTTAATTTTGTAACCGATATTAAAATGTTAGATATTGCAGTATTGCTCGAAATCAAAAATAAAACGATGATTTCGTACTTAAATAGAAAAGAGATTGAAATAGTTAAAATATTAAATGACATAAAAGCACATTAAATATGAAACTGACGATTAAATATAAACCTATGACACGGCGATCATCACTGTAAGGTAAAGGTCCCGGGATCGAATCCAGCGGCCCTGTATTCGAACCCGACATACTTACAAATGGGCTTTTTTTCAAAAACACCGGCACCCTGAGGGTTTATATGACCTCTGCGAACCCTCGTTAAAAAAACCCCAAAAAAAACCCACCTAGTTCACTACACCCACTAATTTCGTGGTCCGCTTGTCCAATTAATATATTACAATTAATCAAGGTTTTTGTTGAGATGAAAATAGTCAATGTCACGAGCGGGATTCGAACCCACAGCCGAACATCAGCCTAAGATCCTCTCAACTTAAAACCTTATTTAATTTATGATATTTTGATTTCAGGGTTTTGGTTTAAATGAAAAAATTAGTG
>CM077105.1:9031766-9042027 GCA_039619505.1 Cimex hemipterus
AACGACGGGAAATCTTTCTTTCGCCCGTTTTCCGGTGTCAGTCATCAATAGATAAATAAAGGCGGTGGTGTGAATTTCAAAAGCGCGAGAGATTATGCTAAAAGGAACCAATTCGGCTTGTGAAAAATTGGTTGTTTTATTTTGGGAACTAAATACTTTACTCATTTACTTAAACTTCTGAAAATATTCAAAATTATTTTTGGTATTGTTATACAATATTTTATTTAATATTTTCTTCTACATTTCTTTAATTTACTTTTCAGCCCTCATTTAAATTTGGTGACGATCTAATTTCGGTTGTGGGTGAAACAGTAATAATAACTGCACATCTTGGTAATTTTATAATTGTTTTTCATTGTCGTTTATAAACATAAAATAAATAAAAAATTAAACCAGTGAATCAAAATCTGAATTAAGGGATATAAACCGGGAGAGATATGACATATTTGTCTTATTCAGGAAGTACCCAAGTATGAAAAACGAAATACCAGATCCTAGCTACTATCATGCTACTAAGGGTCAGATTGGCATGTAGACGGAAGAAGTGTCATCCTCAAATGATTAAGAATAGCCCATGCCAGTCTGACCCGTTGACAAATACTTTTGGGCCGAAGGCAGAATATTTGCCTGATATGCAGAGCAGGTTCCTGGTTATCTCCCACTGAAATGAAATGTGCAATTCCTTGGCTCCATATAAAGAGCGCGTGGATGTGAGAATTGGGCTTGGGCACGGTAGTGACTATCAGGGTCCTCTGTGACGATTTGTGGCGGAGACAGGGCTATTTTATAGTATATGGTAACGATAGTTTTATATACCTAGAAAATTTAGATAGACAATGTATTTATTAGCGTGAATTTGTAGTGTGAGGGCAATGAATGAGTTCGCAGCAAACAGACTATACCGGGTGAAGCGCGGTGGCCAACCGATCGCTTGATGACGAATCAGAGATCGGTCAGAAGTCTACGTATTTCAACGTTTTCCGTCATAGGACCAATTTCGACGGGTACGAGGAAGGCTAAGAGGTTGAAATGGCTGTGAGCAGACGAAAATGAAGCCCGTGCGACTTGGTATGCGGTTGGTACCGCATTGACCCCTGCACGACCCAGCAGTTAACCTGCCTTGGTGACTTTGTGAGATATGCGCACAACTGGCGTCGAAAAGATTCATCACTCTTGGGTACATGTGACGACGGTGAGTCTACGGAACGTATTTTCTCAGAGTGAAGCATACACGCGGCCATTCGAGAAATATGTCATGTGGAAAGACACCAGCGTACAACGTGCAACGCTCTGAGTGGAGAGGCATCTGCGACCAAGACATTCATACAGTTATTTACATCATAGGAAAGTGTGTTGGAGGAATCTGCTTCCTATCCGAGGACCGAACTTGGACGGCCGTTCAACAGCCGAACTATTTGACCGGCAATATGGCCAAACGCCGTCGTCCACTGTGGCCGATTTTCGTCAGCCCACGACACAGACCAAATGGATGTAGAAGGAAGAAATTCTTAGTTTACGTACAAATGGAGGGAAAGAAATAAACAAAAATATTTGTTGATGGACGTTCCATTTTTAAAGCTATCCTCTATCACAGCTTACGCTAGACATCTCTCCGATGATAGAACGTATCACGCATATCACAAAGAGCCTGGTTCTCCTCAACAACCACTTATCAATTTTTCTCAATTCATCGAAATGAAACGAAATGAAAACGAAACGAAAAGGTAAACAAACTGTAAAGAACGACACAAAAGGTGAGCGTTTGACGCCACATGGTTGACAGCTGAATTCTGGAGTGGAACATCCAACTTTATTTGGATCGGAAAATGCTTCGAGCGAATCGGTTCTAATGGACGCATGCTCATTCGTTTCTTCGCTTTTGAGCAAGTTCGGCCGAAAACGGTTCCAGTGGACGGCCTACCCCCGGGACTGCCAACACCCGGGCCTGCCGTTAATTTATTATAAAGTATAGAAGCTGGAATTGCCGTGGTCTACGAGAAGTGGTAGGGTCAACTCTACACGTCTGTGCGCTAAGATAATGTTTTCTATATTCAAACTTTTTTTTCAAGTAAACGATACTTATAAACTATATTTAAACTTCTTTCCCCTAAAGTACCAAAACCCAATTGAATATTAAGTTCAAAACACAATAATTCTGTTGAAAATGCTTCTGGTGGAAACGACTAAAAGTAATTTTAACAGTATAAATATTTACTTTTACCACTTCTAAAGGTTTTTTCTAAAAAAAACTATTAAATTGTGCAAATATTGAAAAACTATTTAGTCTTCTTACTAGGAGTCGTAGGATCTAATCGTTGGAGGATAGTGTTCAACACCAAGTTTAATAAGATATTTTTATGGAGCAGATAATCAGGAAATGGTAATTTCTGGTATATCAGCATATACAAACCTTTAAAGAACATTATCTGGCTAGTGTTATGATTAAAACGATTTAACCTCTCCAATGCCGTTTTCCCATTATCATCTACAGCAAAATTATTTCATATAAAAATTCAAATACAAGTTTTCAACCACCAATTATAAATATAAAACTGTTTAAAAAAATTATAAATTAATATTTTATTGGCTGAAGAATAATATCTTTTAAATCATACTTATTGTAGCTAAAAATACAAAATAATAGCTTTTCGTGTATGATCTATGGTTAATAGTTTTGTTTGTTGAAATTCGTCGAAGCAATGAAGAATTAATTTGATGTTGTCCTCGAACGACATTTTTCATAGCTAGTATTGAATGCCATCATGAACCTTCTGTACATTTATTTTTTTATTCTCGCACTTAGATACACATTAATCTTAGTCAGAGCTAATCTTTGAATCACGCTTGAGGTATTATTACAAAGGGTTCGAGCATTAGTGCTCTTCCGCCGGATCGGGTTACATCATTTGCAGGCGGGTGGATACCATTGGAGATCATCCATTATTATTACATTATTTTTTAACACCGCGGATAGGGAAAAAAAAGTGCAAAATTGGGCCAGGTGTCTTGTTTCAATTTTAAATCGCGATTTCTCTCACGGCTATCAAAGCAAGCCATCAAAAACTGGCCATGTTTCAACCGATGAGGCGGATAAGACTCGTGTTTAAAAAACAAAACATCCTCAGTTTTCATAATGCCGCATCTAGGAAAATAAATGGGTTGTGGGACATATTTTGTTGAGATCTGCCAGGTCATGACCTCAGGCGAACTTGGTACAAAATGTATAGGCATTTGGAGGCGTCGAATCTGTTCGTTTCCTTACCATACCTAGATTGGTTGGTTCAAAATGCAATTCTTAAAGGAAACAAATCTGCATAAACGTGCACATAAATAATTCAGTTTGTATTTTTTAATTTAAAGACAATATCAAGATAGATTAAGGAGATATTAGTATATTTTTTTTTGTTTAGTTCCGACGATATTTTAACTACGAGTTTACATGTATCCTCAGGGTGCCGATGTTTTTGCAAAGAAGCCATTGTTAAATTGATAAACATGTACAGAAACGTTTGGATTTTGGTTTTTGGAGAATGTAATATTTTTTTAATTATGTACAATATTGTTAACCGGCTTGATTTTGGTTTATTAACTGCTTTCCTTTTTCAACATTTTATATGGGAGAACTCGAGCAACAAAAATAAAAACTGAGAGATGTAGAGCAAAGAGAGTCAAAAAGTCAGAGTTAGCGCGAAAGAGGGAGAGAGATAGATAAATAGATAGATAGAGAGAGAGCGAGAGAGAGAGAGAGAGAGAGAGAGAGAGAGAGAGAGAAGAGAGAGAGAGAGAGAGTAAGGAATACAAAACAAAAGATAGATAGAGAAAAAGAGAGAGCCCAAGAAAAAGAGAGGGTGGGAGGGAAGTACAGTGAACGACAGAGAAAGAGAAAGAGAGAGAGAGAGAGAGAAAGAGTGAGAGAGAGAGAGAGAGTAAGAAATTCAGAACAAAAGAAAGATAGATAAAAAGAGAGAGCCCAAGAAAAAGAGAGGGTGGGAGGGATATACTGTAAACGAAAGAAAAAGAGAAAGAGAGAGAAAGAGAGTGAGAGAGATCGAGATCGAGAGAGAGAGAGTAAGAAATACAGAAAAAAGAGAGATAGATAAAAAGTGAGAGCCCAACAAAAAGAGAGGGTGGGAGGGAAATACAGTGAACGAAAGAGAAAGAGAAAGAGTGAGAGAGCGTGAGGGAGAGAGTGTGAGGGAGACATATAGATGAAAAATTTATGATATATTATTTAAATATTTTAATCATACACATTTATGATATTATATGATTAGATATATGGATCTCTAGTCTTTACCCGCGAACGAGAAATGTCCTTTTTAGATGGCCAGGGTGAATTTCTCTGGATACAATGTCGCTATCAAAAAAGCAAACAATTCGTATTTAATAATTTTTAATTTCAAGCTTTCACCTGTTTCGCGGAGAAAAATTATACGGGGTTCTTCAAACCCGATTCGACATCAAAACTTCAAATACCACTCTATACATCCTGGAGCATCAATTTGTGCTGAAAATGTTGGTGCAATTGGATTTTAAATTGATCAAAACATGACGAAGTTATGGCAGAAAGAAACCGGCAGCGTAATTTCGACGAGAAGCTGAATGGGTTTTTGTATGTTCACCAAAATCCGAATTCCTCCTTCCGTCATGTTGGCAGGGTTATAGATTATTCAAAAGATAAAATTGTACTCCGGACTTAGAATTTTAAGCTCTCTTCTTGTCTCAGGATTATGATGCATGAAGCACAAATGTCGATTTGGAAGGCTAAAGAAAACGTTTTTCCATACATCCTACTGTCTGTTGAACTTCACTTCTAATGGAGTACTAAACCGTTGTAATTTTCCAACGTGGGCAGAAGAAATTCCGGGAATGTTGATCTCCTGACATCATCAGGCGACTCACAGTATCAACGTTTGATGTGGACTTCTCGGAAATAAATTAATTGGCCCTTATTTCTACGAACATAATTTAAATGGTGCTCGGTTCCTTAATTTTTTGATGGAGGTTTTACCATCACTATTGGATGATGTTCCTCTCTAACGACGATAAAGAATAATTCTCTAATTAATTGTGCGTGGTTCTACCTCCATAAATTTCCTAATCCTCTCAGGGCTTTTATTTCTGCGAAAATAGTTTAAATTGTGGTCAGTTCCTCAATTTTTTTGTGTGAGGTTTCACCAACCCCATTAGTTGATGTTCCTCTCTAACGACGATAAAGAATAATTCTCTAATTAATTGTGCGTGGTTCTACCCCCATAAATTTCCTAATCCTCTCAGGGCTTTTATTTCTGCGAAAATAGTTTCAATTGTGGTCAGTTCCTCAATTTTTTTGTGTGAGGTTTCACCAACCCCATTAGTTGATGTTCCTCTCTAACGACGATAAAGAATAATTCTCAAGTTTGAGGGAAGCCCCGAACACAATTCTATGTAGGTGTGACGTTACTTGAAATTGGTACAGGTGGACAGGACCTCATGGTCCTATCTGTTGGTTTACTCGGTCCCTCTTTCAACGCCACTTCACTCTGGGGCCATTTAAAAAACTGTTTCTACGCCAATCTTAACACAGCGACCTAAATTGAAGAACTGGCGGCTAAGGATGGAAAATGCTTGTCAATCCACCTCCCCTGGCTCTAATGCTCTGAGCACCGGTGAAGAGTGATTAAAATGAAGAAAGTATTGCACTTTTTAGCAAGACAGGCTGTTCGAATATGAAATGTGATTAATAAATAGAAAAACAAATTACGATTTTTTTTTTCAAACTTTGTGCCAGAACTTTGTCATTCATTTCATTGTAAAATTCCTTTAAGCGTTGTGCCATGATGTATAGGGTGCATTTGAAATGTTGAAGTTGAACTGGGATTGAAGCATCTTACCTAATATTGTTAAAAAAAGATAAAAAATTGAAATTAGGCTAAAAAATATAAAAGTGGTATTTTTTGTTATTTTGATAGCGGCATTGGTTCAAGAGAAATTTAGTCCATTTTTATAGTTAAACATCAAGTCACAAGAAGACAAAAAAACGGCCATTTGTTCAAATATAAAACGGTGTTATATAAAAGAAATAACAACTTTTACAACATGTCGTAAATCGTTTTGTTCAACTAAGCCTGGACGTAATTTAATTTCACTTGAGCGGTAAGGCTGCAGAATTAATTTTTGGCATTTATTCTCCTTCCAGGAAAATCACCCTCGAACCGTCCCTGCCCTCAGAACATATTCAGACCAGGTAGCCGAATCGGCGAAGAATCACGTGTGAATAAACAAAGAAAGGAAAGGGGGGGAAAAGACACACGGCCTGCATACGTTTTAGCGCCGGTGACCCTATTTCATCATTTATCTGGAACGACCCTTGTGAAACATTCATGATTTCTTTATTAATCGGTTACTCCTCTGGACGAAAAACCTTTTCTATTTTAGACGTTTTCTTATCAAACATAATGGGAAAAATGCGCAGCGATAAAAAAAAACAATAATAAATAAAGTAACATTAGTAATCGAATTACTGCCAAATTATATTAAATAAATTCAATGTGGATCACAAAATAATGGTAATGGTGTGTGTGTGTCTGTGTCTGTGTCTGTCTGTCTGTCTGTCTGTCTGCCTATCTGTCTTCTCTCTCTCTCTCTCTCTCTCTCTCTCTCTCTCTCTCAGAATTTAGAATGCTGATATTTGGAAAGTGCTTTCTAACCAAAGAAGAGTTGCTTGTACACTTACGAGGAGAAAAAGTTTAGACCAAACTAAAGTATTGTACAATGGCATCGAAGTATAGAGAGAGGCTAATACAATAATTTAATTATGATTAAATCTTCATCACACCTGTTTAGCTTAATATAAAAGAACAATTTATTAGAGCAATTTTAATAGCAAGTAAAATGACATATTTATTACTTGTGTATTTATTATATTTTGTATAACTGTTATATACTACTATTTTTTAAATGTATTTTATTTTTATTCATTTTATTTTTTCTCTGCATGAATTATATCATTAGGCTAGAGTCAGGATAAGTTGTTAATTAATTTTATTGCTTTGTCAAAACATTTATTGCTTATAATATTTATATATACATGTGCGTCCTCCCCTGACGGTCTTAAGCCTGCTTAAACATATATATCCAGACTAAACTACGTATTGTCAAATAATAAAAATAAAGTCAATTTATTATTATTATTAATTTTTAAGGGCGTTTTAACGGTTAAGGTCATTTCACGCCCTAACATCCAAACAGTCTATTTTAGGTTAGCTATATCTCTTCTGAGTGTTATAAAGCTTTGACTCAACTAAACCTTTCGAGCGATTTACAGGAGTTACTAGGTCCCCAGTGTTTCTTTGGAACAGCGCTTTTCAGTTTTCCCAAATTTATTGGAATTCATAATGAGATTTAAGCCTTTTTCCAAATTATTTTACCATTTAATGCCTGCTAATGTCTGAATAAGAGATGTGCGTGCGTAATTTCTTTTTTCGGACGTTTTTGAGGCTGCCGGCTGAGGCAATTATTATTAGTTTTTTAGGGCGTTTTAACGGCTAAGGTCATTTCACGCCCTAACATCCAAAAATTCTATTTTAGGTTTGCTATATCTCTTCTGAGTGCTATAAAACTCTGACTCCAAACATTCACTCGTAACCTAATTTATCCTATTGCCATCCAAGCTTTGATTTTCTTTTCTTAATTCTTAATTCGGAAGGCCAAGTTACAATAAATTTAATAAAATTATAAAATTCATTTCTGTTTCTTTTTTTTTTAAATTAAAATTGTGAGTTTTTTCATAAATTAAAATTTCCCCATAGGCTTGTATGGCTAATAATAATAATAATAATGGAGTCAGACTAGCAACAATCTCAGCGTGATTAGCTCATCTTTATCCTTTTATTCTTCCATTTAAGTATGATAACTAATTCTACACAACAATAATAAGAAACAAAACACAATAATATTTCTTTTTTTTTTGAAGGAGCTATTTTTCTTATTTAAATTGCGATATTGGGCATTGTAGTGTATTACCCCGCAATTTTTATTGTCTTCCATTTTATTTTTCCGCTCCGGCAGCCTCAAAAGCTTCTGAAAAAAGAAATCATGCACGCACAACTCTTATTCAGACATTAGCAGGCATTCAATGGTAAAATGGGAAAAGGCCTAAATTTCATTGTAAATTCCAATAAATTTGAGAAAACTGAAAAGCGCTCTTCCAAAGGAACCCTGGGGACCCAGTAACTCCTGTAAACTGCTCGAAATATTATTATTATTATTATTATTATTATATATTTAAAAAAAAAGTTATTGTGTTTTGTTTCTTATTATTGTTATGTAGACTTATACTTGAATGGAAGAATAAAACGATAAAGATGATGTTGAGACTGTTGCTAGTCTGACTCCATTATTATTATCATTAGTTTTTAAGGGCGTTTTAACGGCTGAGGTTATTATTATTATTATTATATATTTTTAAAGTTTGTAAGTTACATGAAATTTAATAAAATTTAGTTCTGTTTCTTTTTTTAAAATTAAATTGTGAGTTTTTTCCATAAATTAAAATTTCCCCATAGGCTTGTATGGCTATGTTTTTGTTAAAATTCTTTCACTAAGTTTAATTATTGATTTTTTTAATTTAGCTATATCTCTTTCTTTTCACATATTCCGTTTACAACAAAAGAATAAAAATTATGAGTGCAAGTATTTCCTGTAAAAACGGGATGGCCACTTTTTTACTTCTCAGTGTAGTACAGATATCTCGCTTTGTGTTCCATTTTGTATTATGAAACTGAATGTATGTATTAGCGCGAAGGGTAGTAGAAGTAGATCTATTACTGCGCACCCATCTTGAGTCAAAAGTAAGTAATAGGAACGATCGTATTTAACAATGAGTGGGAGAGTGACCGGGTTTGGTTTTAAGGACTGATTACGGTGGGGCTGAAATCAGCAACCTCAACAGTCTGCAGTCGACAGTCACTAAGGTGGCAGAAAGGTTCAGAGTTCTGTTCACAGACTGCCGAAAAAATGCTGTACATAAATAACGTAAGTAAAGTAAAGCAACAGCAGAGGTCATATAAACCCTCAGGGTGCCGGTGTTTTTGAAAAAAAGCCCATTTGTAAGTATGTCGGGTTCGAATGCAGGGCCGCTGGACTCGAACCCGAGACCTTTACCTTACAGTTATGAGCGCACGTCAAAGACTAAACCTTGCGGCCACCGACGCCTCCTAACCTTGAAATTGTTATTATATTGTGAAAATGTAGTGTATTTTCTACCTATAAGAATTTGCAGAATGGAATATAGTGACATAATATTTTTTTAGAATGATATCCATTTGGTTTCAATACAACTGATTAGCCCCATTTAGGTTTCAAAGGCATTCATCGTGACTAATCTCCTACAGAACCCACCACGATCAGAAGCGCGAAGAAAATAGCAATATTCAAATGTTAGGCACGACGCCGTTACACCCGATAATAAGTCACATTCGCGGTTCACACGAGATTTAAACCTCACTGATGTGGAGGTGTCAGTGGACCTAGACAATAGCCGAGGTCGGCCCATCAATCTCTTCGGAAAGATGAAGCATTTGGTAAAGTTCAGGCCGACGACCGGCTCGAATCGCTCTCATTCAATTCCGTCCAAGACTCAAAACGATTTATATCTCTAGGGCCTTTTAATTACCTCTATTAACTGTCTATAAATCACTCGTTTGTATTAACACCCCCGCCATTTTCTTTCGGGAAGATAAATTGGCCCGTGAACTTTATGGATTTGGATTGTACTAACACTTTATCAGGCCTAGGTGAAATCAATTCGTTACACCATGTTGTAAAATCAACTTGCGACATATAATATGTAAATTAGTCTCGGACTTTTTATATTTTATACGTTACCTTTGCGTACTTGCTTATCAGTTGTGTAATAAATGCAGCAAAACGTCTTTTAAACCAATATGAAAAGCCGAAGGCTGATCTGACAGAAACTATCAACAAAAACTGGTGGGTAAATTCAAAAGAAAGAAAAGAATATTTAACACTTTTGTAAGAGTAAGGTAATAAGGAAATATCATGCGTCATTCAAAATATCTATCTATAATGCTCTCTCTCTCACGCTCTGTCTTTCTTTTCCTCTCTTTTTTCTGTTTCTACTTTCCATTCTCTCTCTCTCTCTCTGTCTATCTATCTATATTTCTCTCTATCTATCTATCTTTCTCCAATTCAACGCACTCTCACGCTCTGTCTTTCTTTTTCTCTCTTTTTTCTGTTTCTACTTTCCTTTCTCTCTCTC
>CM077105.1:9107587-9119838 GCA_039619505.1 Cimex hemipterus
AAGTTGAGAGGATCTTAGGCTGATGTTCGGCTGTGGGTTCGAATCCCACTTGTCGCACTAATTTTTTCATTTAAACCAAAACCCAGAAATCAAAATATCATAAATTAAATAAGGTTTTAAGTTGAGAGGATCTTAGGCTGATGTTCGGCTGTGGGTTCGAATCCCGCTCGTGACATTGATTTTTTTATCTCAACTAAAAACCTTAATTGATTGTAATATAAACCTAGCGATACAACCAAGTAGTCCTTGCTTAAAAAAGTTAAAATTCACATAAACATAAGTATATTTTTTTGCATAAAAATGTAATCCCTCAATGTTTAATGATAATTTTCTTTCCAAACTTAATTTTTTTTAGTGAGACAACGAAAAAACATTACTTCCGACATATTTGAATTGTTATTTTATTAACCAAGATCATATCTATGCGCAGGGAATTAAATGGCGATTCCAGAAAGAAGCATTTAGGATTGAGAATTAGTTGAAGAGTCCAGTGTTTTTCATTAGGAAATAAAATTTTATCTGTTTGTTCGCCCCGGATACATATTGTATTTTCTTAAATAAAAGGAATATTTAAATTTTAATTTTTCCACTTTGTTATGGACGGAGTACGCACCAAGTCATTGGACCCGAAGGTACATCTAGTCGCCCCTACCGACGTTACACGTAGTAGTAGTACGTTGCAAACCGCCGAACACGCTTGGTCGGACCTCTTCAAGTTTTAACCTCAGTTTCGATTCCCCTCAAAGTGCATTCTCGTTTCATTTTTTTTCTTTACCCTCGTATACAGCATGAGTTTTCCCATTATATGTTTTACTTTTTCTTCGCTACGCCTCCGCCCTTCCTGGTAGCTTGCAACAGGTTTCTCCGACGCTGAATCCGAGCTCGGTGACGCCGAATGTGATTCCAACGACGCACCAGAAGGTAAACGTCATACAGCCCACTCCAAGGTAAATTTCCCTTATTTTATTTTACTCGTCAAGCTTCCGTTTATTTTTTTTTATTTTATTTGAATTTTAATTAAGACCAGCCCGAACATTGTTGTTTCTTAACCGTGACGATAGTAATCAGAAATCCCTTCAGGATATATACAATAAAATAAAATAAACTGTTGTTTTATTAAGTTTATACAAATTGTAAAGGTTTAATAACAAGTTGTTTTTATTATAAATTTTTCATTTTATTATAATAGTTTTATTGTTTTTAAGTCATTTTTTCAGCTTGTTTTATTTTTCAAAAAAATCTTTTGAAATGAATTATTTTTTCAATAAGTTTAATAAAAAATCCTTATTATTTTGATCAGATGTGTTGGTAAAACTGTATTGACAGCCCGTCGAACAGTATTAATAATTCAGACGATATAAATCGATACAAACCAGTCGGCAACTTATCGGAAATTTTCAGGTTACGGGATTCTCTTAAAGAATAATGGAATTTTGCTTCTACGCGTGTCAATATTTTTTTTTAAGATCTAAGGATTAAGTTGGAAAGGAAACGCATTTAGTACATAAATTGACAAGGTATAACAATCAGAAATAAGTAAATAAAATGCTATGTTTTTTATCAGTCTGTTTGCTTGCTTCATTGGTGCAGATCTATCTAAACATCTTCCAGCTAGTAGGTGTCCAAACTTGTTGCTCTGAGCATTTTTCCTGTTTCTTAATATGTTCCAATTTTAGTCTTTGTAAAACAACATCATAAGGCAATATTATTTTTTCCCTCATGAACTGTGCATATCTAGCCAGACAATCGCGTATTCGGTTTTTTTTTTTGGGGGGGGGAGGGTATCGAGAAAAAAGGGCCAGAGGCGACGGCGGGAATCGAACCCGCGACCGCTAACCAATATTACATCACGGCAATATTAATTATAATTAAACAATTTTTTAGTTGGGATAAAAAATGTCAATAGCACGAGTCGGATTCGAACCCACGATCTTCGGTTTGATACGCCGCTGCGCTACCACTTAAACTATCGTGACCTCGATCCTCTCGGCGGATTGACCTGATTATCGAATCGTGAGTATACGAAATTCGAAAGGTTATAGGTTGAGATTGAGAGTTGGAGTTCGAGTGGATCGAGGTCGCGATAGGACCGGTGGTAGTGCACCGGCTATATAGCCGAAGGTCGTGGGTTCGAGTCCCGCTCGTGACACTAACTTTTTCATTTAAACCAATACCTTCGTAAAAATATTAATTAATTGAAACAGTTAATTCGGTCAATCGTACCACGAAATATAATGAATTTAATGGGCAAATCGAAGAATATCTTCACCAACAGCTTTCTGTGGCCATTTCATGTAGCCGAGAATCAAATAGATTACGCATTCGGAAAATGGAAAAAAAGAAGGAAGATTCAAAAGGAGGAGTTGAGAAGGGATGTGAGTGTCCGAGTGGATCGAGCTACCAACGTTTCGATCTTTATTGAAAACATCTTCAGGGCCTGGGATGATCTGAAACCTACGTCACTCCAGACCGCATCTCACGATTTCTGAATAATTATCGATTAACGGTCACTAATCACCACACATATAATAATATATTTGAACTAATAAAATCAATTTAAATTGTTTCTACCCTACTTGGCTTTAAACAAATTATTTACTAAATTCACTAGTTTTCGTGGTCCTCTTGACCAATTAATATCTTTCAATTAATTAAAAAAATTTGTGGTTGAGATAAAAAAGTCAGTGTCACGAGCGGGATTCGAACCTAAACCTTGAAAAATGGGAAAAGGAGGGAAAATTTAAAAAGTGGGGTTGAGGTGGGAAATTACCGCTCGAGTCGATCGAGGTCACGATAGCTCAGGAGGTACAGCCACTAATCACCACACGTATAATAATATGTTGGAACTAATAAAATCAATTTACAAAGTTTCTATCCTACTTTTGATTGTATCAAAGGATCACGGATTGATAGATCTGCCGACAAATTTATCACGAACCAAAGTGACGTTCAAGCCGCAATATTTTATATATTTAAACTAAAAGTCGTTTTTGAATTTAAAAAAAAAAAATCAAAACTATAATGGGTTAATGAATGATGATTGTCACAGATGGTACTTCTCGGAATTCTAGAATCCGGTTTATATTTATCATGTTTGGAAGTAATACTAATACTTACACCTGCGACTTCTAAGCTGAGCTTAAACTCAACTTGAAATATCCCACTTTAATCGTTCGCTAATATAACTTGGGACGAAATTCAACTTTTGACTGATGAATGTAAACTGAATTTGTCACTTTAAAAAACTTTTCTTCGGTTTAAACAAGAAAACAAATTTTGTACCTTGTTGTGAACAACGATAAGAAATATACTAAAATATTATTTTTGATATAATAATTTAAAAAAATTATGGTTGTATATTATACTTTTTTCATTTTTAATTTTACTTTATACCTAACAATTATACTTAAGACTTTATACTTTATACGTTTTTCAATTTGTGGCAAAATTTTTCAAGACATTACTTTTTAGTTTAAAAAGACATTCTGTTAATTTACTTTGTATTTAATTACTGTCGACGCCTCGAACGTGGCCTGGGCTATCGTTTTTAGTAATTGCCTTCTGCAGAGTTGCAGCACGTAAAACAGATAGAATTTTATTTCCCAGTTGTGAAGTTTAGCTTAGTGCAAGTTAGTAAATTGGGACGTGTGGGATAGACGATGAACCCAATGAATTAAAGACTTACCTACTGCAAATCTTGTCCTTGCTAAGACAAATTCGATTACTGTTTTTGATTTAAATTCTTCTAAAAAAATATAAACCTTAGCCTGGATCAGAAAAGCTTTTTTTTCTATGTAGGTCAATTTTTAATACACGCCCGCCTTATCATTAACGCTGGTTAATTTTATTGAGATATTATCGCAAGCACGAAGGTAAATATTATTAAAAGGAAGAATTGTTCAATTAAAATCTAATCACTTATCGCAATTTTGTTTCGGAAAAGTTGTTAGAAAATTGCAGATTCAAAAGATTCTGTAATGAAGTTTAATTAAACTTTCATTTTGAAACTATCGCAATACGCTACTATAATAATGAAAATAATTAACCGTTAGATGGACGTGCTATTTTTAATTATGGTTTAATAGTTTATGGAAAAATAACAAAGTCGCGTGCATATTCTGTTATCTTGACATGGATCTAACTGAACTTCTCAGATAGGGGCATCCCCGGCAGATTTCTCCTTCTCATTCCTCATGCACAGTTGTATTAACTGTCTTTTACATAACGTCAACCGCAGGTTATTTTCACGAAACTATCAATTTGGGGAAAATATATTCTACTACGTCGGCAGTGCTTTATTTTATGGAGTTGAGATAATAGATGAAAACGACATAAGGTAGGAATAATTTATAAGAACTCCGGTTGTAAAAACATATCGTTTATAAAAGCAGGAATACTAGGATATAAAAACGAATAATATATACAAAAATCCTCATGTAAGAACATGGTTAATAAAAGAACACGCTTATGACCTCATCAAGTCTCAGAAATTAAAATTAAACTGATTTCTGGGGACAGAAATCACTTATGAGAAAATCAGGATTAAGTTTTCCAAGAAAAAGGTTTGTTTCGTCTGAAATATTAAACATAAATTTCATTTCTATGTCCATAAGAGTTATGGAGCTATGGCATGTATCTTCATTCTCAACATTTTAAACTTAACTACCTGGTATAAAAACTAAATCAGGAAAATAAATCCATTAATTTTAGTGGTCTCTTGATTAAATTAGTTCTTTCAATTAATTAATCTTTTTATGTGAGGTTTTTGATTGAAATGAAAAAGTCAGTGTCACGAGAGGGATTCGAACCCACGACCTTCGGCATGATACGCGGCTGCTCTTCTAGTCACGACCATGAGAACTCAATCGATAGAGGTCCTGAGTTCGAATCCCGCTTGTGGCACTAATTTTTTCATTTAAACCAAAACCCTGAAATCAAAATATCATACAATTAAATAAGGTTTTAAGTTGAGATCAAAAATTCAGTGTCACGAGCGGTATTGAATTGTACTATTCTTCGGTTTCTTGTTGATAGGCACTCTCAAGGGAATTGCACAGAAGAAAAACACTTTGAGCCCTGAAGATGATCTCGATAAAGATCGAAACGTTGGCACGATAAAGAAAATGTTTTTTTTTGTTTTTTTCAAACCTACATCTCACCAATCCGCATCTCACGATTTCTAAATAATTATCGACTAACGGTCACTAACCACTAATGTTAGGTTTACCTTTTATGTCAACTGTAAATAATACCTGGTTGTTACAGGAAGTAAGCAAATACAAATGTGCTTTTTTTTCTCTTCTATAGCTATTTTTCGCACCAATTATTATTGTTATTAAATATTTTAATAATGATAATTAAAGATTACCTTTTGTTATTAAATATTTCACTTATAAGTTCTTGGTTAAACGTTTAATCATTTGTATTAACAGAAAAAGGTACATAGCTTTGTATAGTTAAATTATTAAAGTTGTCTTAAATGACATGAATTTATATCCAACTCCTCAGATGCCAGATTCGCCGACATACTTCTTGCATTCCACACATTCTCAGGCCACATTTAAATTAAATCTGTTTGAACCAAAGTTAAAACGGGACCTTCTACAATTATTGTAACCATTCTGGCGCTCTACCAACCCTGTCCGTTCATGTGGTAGAAATTTTGAGCCAAATAACTTTATTTACTAGCATCCTTGTGGTAGAATGTTTTAGTCAATGTCATATTACTCGTTTTAAATTGATTTTAGGATTTTTAAATAATTATACTGAATCAACTGCAAATGTAATCCTTACAATTGTGTTATTTATTTTTTAAATTATATCAAATCATTTGTGTACACATAACGTCTTAAGATATAACATAATGTTCTACCGATTACAAACCTTAATAAATATAATGTTTTTTGACACCGTATTGTCAGCGTTGGGTAGAAATGAGTTGTGGCCGCTGTGGGATGCTTTGCAGAATTTTGTCAACAATTTTTTTGTTGTAAAAAAATTAACTTTCCGTTTATGACTAGTGTCTGGTCGAGAGGAAAAAAAAGCAGCGATGACTAAACGCTTCCCTGAGAGATGATGCCTCCCGAGAGATTCGCTGAAAGGGCGGCCTTTCGATGGTATGTCGCTCCCATGAGGCAAATAAGCCACAAAGGACGGAAAACAGTTCCACTCGGGAAATATATACGTGTTTAGGAGATAGATTATTACGTAGCCATGTATATCGTACTTATTCTGTAATATTTGTGATAACGATTGAAACTCTTATTGAGTATTTCTTTGTACATCCCAACAAAGTTTAAACAAAAAATTCTTCAGGCTGATTCTTCAATTTTTGGAGTACGCCCATTTCGATTCAAAAATACAACCAAGTGCTAAGAAAAAACAAATTCTATTAGTTTGAAAATGTCCAAATTATTAAAATAGCGATTTTGTGTAGTACGTTTGTCCTTATAATCTCTGAAACATAGCACAGTTGATGTAAATGTCATCTCCTATCCTCATCTGTCCACCTGCTTGTAATGTGAATTTGTGGACTCTACCAGGAAGAATGATGTAGAAGAATTTTTTCAATTAACACTATACACTTTCCCTTTTGACCAATGACGGATTGTCTTTATTGGATCATTTTTTTTTCAAATTTCTACGCAAATTCTACCATTTGATAAATCTGCTTGAAAATAACCAATTGTACATTTTTTCTAGAGATAAATCGTCAAAAAGGTTTTATTATATATTATATGTTTAAAACATACAGAAATTTCTTATTCATTCGTCAATTTAAAGATGGTTGTTAAAGGTATTATCGAGAAGTTGTGGATTGAAAATAAATCCATTATTTTTTGTTGTCTATTGACCAAATTGCTTCTTTCAATTAATTAATCTTTTTATGTGAGTTTTTTTTTATTGAAATGAAAAAGTCAGTGTCACGAGCGGGATTCGAACCAACGACCTTCGGCTAAATACGCCTCTGCTCTATCGCTTGAGCTCTAGTGATTGTGAGTAGAAGAGCAGCCGCGTATCATGCCGAAGGTCGTGGGTTCGAATCCCGCTCGTGTCACTAATTATTTCATTTCAACTAAAAAACCCTTATATCAAAATATCATACAATTAACTAAGGTTTTAAGTTGAGATAAAAAAAAGTCAGTGTCACGAGACTTCCCATCTCAACCCCACCTTTTGAATTTTCTCTCCTTTATTTGCCATTTTTCAAATGTCGTGTAGTCTATTCGCAACAACAAATGAAATGGCCACGTAGATCATTTGTGAAGGAATACTTCATTTTAAACTTATTGAATTCACTAGTTTCATGGGAAGGTAGTGCCCGAGGGGATCGAAGTCGCAATAGCTCAAGTGGTAGAGTATCAGCGTCGATCAAGCCGAAGGTCGTGCGTTCGAATCCCGCTCGTGACACTGACTTTTTTTTTATCTCAACTTAAAACCTTAATTAATTTTATGATATTAATTGGCCAAGCGAGCCACGAAAAATCGTGAACTTACATCAAAAGATTAATTGGTTGAAAAAATTTTATACTAAACTTCTGATAAATCTTAATTTATTTAAACTAAATCTAAAATTTATCTTACAGGATTTAAAAACTTCAGAATTACCCTTTAATACAGATCAGTAAGGGAACGTAAATTTAATTTAACAATCATGAGGGGTGTGAATGTAATTAATGTAATAGCGCAAATGTGCAGGCTTATCTTAAATTATCCCGAGAACTATGGGGTAGTGTGTACGCTAGCCAGATCATGTTTTTTCTTGTTTATTTATTGAAGTGCGTTTGTGTTTGTTATTTATGTTATTTTTTCCCACAATTGACGAGGTCCTGAGATGAGATGATAGTAATAGGATAAAGAAATAAGAGAGACCATTACCGTTATATCACATAACGTCATAACTTGGCTGGAGAAAGGGGAGAAGACTTTAGTGGGATCAAAACGCAAGAAAAAGGAAAAGACAAAACAAGAAAGCGTCATGACTCTGTTTTCATTTTCATTTTCTTACGAATTCTTTTTGTATCAATTCCATGAAGAGTTCAAACGAAAAAAAAATCGGCGTAAAATGTTCAATATTGATAATCGAGTATTGTGTCGGAAATTTTTATCTGCCTTCGACAATTCGAACCGGTGATTCAAAGGAACGGAGATTCACTTGACATCACACTTCTCTATACATCATTGTCTACAGTGGATAAGACCGAATTGAGAAAAATTTACTCCCCTAGATGGGAAAACAACCAATTGTTTCTTATTTGGAAGACAAAGCAATAAGTTAGAAAAGGAAAAACATCATTAAATAATTCAATAATTTTTAGTATAAATGATTAATATAATATGGTAAACATTGAAAAGAAAAACTGCACACATCTTGCAATATTGCATAACTGGAATATGCTGCGCATTTCTTTTGTAATTAAAAAACAAAAGACAACATTCTGGGGTTAGATAAAAAAATTTAAAAGTCTATTGTTTAATGATATATATAGTATATGGCAAAGAATAATAAAAAATCTTTTGTTCGAACGGTGAGGAGGTCGATTGTAAGAGGGTTCACCCTAGTTTTGACAGTATTTCTATGGTATGCAAAAAAAAAAAAATCAAGTAGATCGTAGAACACTCTTATACAAAAGGTACTTCTTCTTTGTAGGAAAAACCTCGGTTAAAAAAAAGTCGAACTAGGTTGGTTCAAAAAGTTTAAAAATAAATTATGCCTTTTTTAAAAACTTGTCATTTTATTATTATATTAATTAAAAATAATGGTATATATCATCTTATAGAATATTTTCAATTTTTTTACGCAACATAACCAGTACCTTACTGAGAAAATGTGCTTAAACAAAATTTCCCCGTTGAATGGAAGGATTAAAACATAATTAATGCTTTCAACTAGGAAGTCGTAATGGAACTAGGTAAAGTATGAAAGGGGTTATTAATAAAACTATGTCCTAAAAGTAATTGGAATAAAATGAAAGTACTTCCTTTTAAAGTTTATGCAATAAATTTCAAATGAGTTTCATAAAACTTTATATATTCATAGTGATTAATTAGCGTATTGACAAGTTCGTACAAAAATCAGAAACATTTTTAAACGTTTTAACCTTTGAACACAGCAAGTTTTATAAGCGGAAACCATCTTGTAAATCCGGATTTTCGCAAAATGATTATTATTTTTTGATGAGATTATTGTTAAGTATTAGGTTATATACCGTAGTTTTAAGTGCGATTATTTTGAAAAAAAGCCCATTTGCAAGCATGTCAGATTCGAAGGCTCTAAGGTTAGATTCGAACCCGGGACCTTTACCTTAAGGTGGTTATCATATCAATCAAAATGCCAATTACAGTCGGGTCAAAGAAAATGCATCACGTAATAAAAAAATCGGTATTTTTCCACAAACGGCACATTGCTTGTAAATTCTGTTGGTTTTTCAGATGTGAAATCAAAAACCATCATCAATAACATATTACACAAATTCTGAGGATATTTTGAGGATCTATCTTTGGCCTTTATCACTGAGGCAATTTTTGTTGTCATCGAGTCAACGAAAGTTTTAATGATTTCTTTATTCCATGTATTTTTAATTTTTAGTTTTAGGCTTGGCAGCATTAATTTTTTTCTTCATGATGATCCACAAGTTCTCGATGGGGTTTAAATCGTGACTGTTACTTGGCCGTCCCACTGACTTAGATCCCATTTCCGTTAAAAACTGCTTTACCTATACAAACTTATGATCTTAATGAAAATAAACAGTACAAAGCACAAAGACGGTTACATTTTTAAAACTAATTATTAAGAGTAATTACTGATTTTCCTCTGTGGTATGGAGCACAATCCTCTTGAAAAATTAAGTCATCACAGTGTGTAAGATGGTTTCTCTTTGAGGGAATTAAACCCTCTTCCAAAATTTTTCTTTTCTTTTCTGCATTAACAGAGCCGTGCATTCAAAGTAGGAAAAACATCCTCTTACCGCATGTTTCACTGTTTTCAAGGTGCAAGATTCGTGAAATCTTTCGTTTGCACGACGCCTTACATAAGGAGTTCCATCAGAGGAAAATATGTTACATTTGCTTACATCAGAAAATATCACTTTTCTCCATTCTTCTGTCCACTTTTCATACAGTTTCGCCGTTAAAATTCCTTAATATTTTTTTATTGAGAAATGGTTTTGTGCTCATTTTATGCCCCCGACGTTATCTTCCTATCAAATTATTTACAATTTTTCGTGTTTATAAATAAAATGCAATTTAGTATGTTCATGTAATGTTACATATATGTATCAATGTATCGACGATGCGGATAAATTGGTCGAGTAAAGTTTGATGAAGACACCTATCGGCTCTGAATCATTTGCGGGAAACCAAATATCCAAAAAGGTAGAAGCAACAGAAAATAAGTTAAGAACAAGAACATGGCTCGATGGGTTTGAATTCTTTGACAGGCATGCCAAATCATTCATCAATCAATCATTCATCATCATACTAACGTCAGAATGGCTAGAACGTGTTTGGACTTGAATGTTGGTTTAATCGGATTGCACAATCCTGAGACATATGCAAAACCTGACAGCAGCGAAAGCAGCCAGTGCACATAATGTATGTTTAAGAAGAAACTAACAAGGAAACTTTTGTTGGCATGGAGATCTATTCAGGTGGATAATCTTACTCTTAAACCAGGACCTGAAAGTTGCTTTGCGACCTGATTAAATCCAATTTAATATTGACGACTGTGTAATGGAAAAAATCGGTAAGGCTTAATTTGACTATTTAAGTGGTAATACATTTTAGCTTAACAGACGTTTCGAAGGTTGCTTGAGCATATTCATTTTCTAGGTTGCACTTGTCTCATTTGTGCGTCTGTCGGATGTATTTGACCAATTCACAATTTCTAGTTGTACGTTGGCATTTTTTGTTCCACATTTTAGTTTATGATAACTTTTTACAATTTTAATAAACTTTGATATTTAACTTGTAAAGTAGGTTGGCTATTTCTGAACATGTTGGTCTATTATTTCTGCTTTGTCGGTTTGACAGAGGCGTCTCGGCTTTTCATCAACTTCGGTACTTTGTACGTATGTAAAAAAAGCGTTGACGAAATGAAATGTCCCAACTGAAGAAGTCGAAAAGGCGTCAAACAGATGAAAATAGAAAGGATATGTATTTCCCGCAGAGCTTAAGAAAAAAACTGACAAAGGGATTTAAATTTATAGCGTGTCGGGTTTCTTGCTAACTAGGAAAAAGAAATTGCAAAATTGATCTGGGTTTTACCCTGATCCCCCGTGTGTCCTTGACTCGGTATTTCCCGGACATGATATCATCGGCGAAATTTGGGATAAATCGCTTTGGAAGGTTCTCCTTCATAACGGTACAGTCCCTCCTTCCACCAAATATAGCTTATTCAAAGCTGTCTGCTGTTTAATTGTGTGCTATGGTCCCCAGTGTTGGGGTTTTTAACGATAGGATTCGGAGGAAAAATTTTAATATTTCTTTATTGATAAGTTGTCTGGGCACCCCTTCATAACTCCAAATTACAAGGTTTCTATTGAGACATCGACCTCTCTTGGTTCATGTTTTAACCTTCCGTCTCCATGTTAGATTCTGCATTAAGACTTTGAATCTGCCTGCTCACTGCCTTTCTCGTTCTCTTGCCTTAGAGGTTGTAAAAATAAACTATTTTGGTTCAAGCACTGGGTTAATTTGGCGCAACTGTTTTGCTCTTTTGATTCCACTTCCAGTATCTGGATAAATGGTGTGCCCAGTTAATGGGCATATGCCAAAGGATGGATGTAAGCTACCGAGAAGCACACTTGTGTGCGGTCGGCTCGACAGTCCAACCGTTTTCTTTTATATAAAGATCTGCAGTACCCCCCCCCTACTCTGCTGTCCCTTAATTCAGTAAATACAGATTTTTGTCCCATGGAGCTGAGCTGGTTTTATAAATTAAGAGGCGCGTTGCTTTATCTTAACTACACTCCGCGGCGAGAGAGTTACCCTTCTGTGCTCTTTGTAACCTCAGAGAAAAGGAGGATGTGATCCATTTCTTGGGTCCCATTCTCTCGGAATTTACATATCCCCATACAGGTCACAGCAGAATTGAATTCCTTAAGGAACAGTCTGCAACTGATCAGATTCGCGCGATAAGCTTGGTCGTATCGTAATGAACTAATTAGGGAATTCAATTATGATCGGTAGTACTTTTCCTTTTTAATTTAGTATCATTGTAGTATTATTATTAATCTTACATATATATATAT
>CM077105.1:9120256-9133336 GCA_039619505.1 Cimex hemipterus
GTATATATATATATTATATATATATATATATATATATATTTTCTTATAGTTGTGGCTTTAACTTCCGGCAGACGGTTTTTATCCATTTTATGGTAATGCATATGTTCTGTTTTATAAACATTTTTGTACTAACAAAGCATTAATAATATTGTTATTATTAAATTTGAAAATCGAAGTAAAATAATTAAATACTGATAATTTGTAGTGTGTAAAAAAATTAAATATTGTAATATGTATTATTTAACTTATTTAACCTTTACATTTATATTTCTTATTTCCTATTTACATTACATTTCCATAAGAATATATAAATTTTCCAACCTATAGAAAAGAAGAAAAATATTATGCGATAAATTCACCATTTTTCGTGGTCCACTTGACCTATTAATACCATTGAATTATGTTGAACCGGCACACGGCACCCCTACCAAGACCGACCAACGGACACGGAGACCACGCCCCCTAACGCAACGCCCCCAGCGACATGCGACGGACTCAACACTATATAAACCCCACGCAGACCAAATGACAGACAGTTTCTCACTGAAGAAGGCTTAATGCCGAAACGCGTTTGATTGAATGAAAACAATAAACCCACGAGTGAAGACAGACCCAGTAATTGCCGTATTCCGGTTCAACATGAGTTCTCCAGCTCGCAGACCAAACCCCATCATTTACTACCATTGAATTAATTAAGGTTTTAAGTTGAAATAAAAAGTCAGTGTCACGAGAGGGATTCGTACCCACGGCCTTCGGCTTGATACGCCGCTACTCTACTTTTTTATCTCAACTTAAAACCTTAATTAATTATACTATAAAAATAAATGTGTAACTTTTTTTCTAAAGAGCTATATCAAAATGGATACAGCTTAACTAAATGAGGGAATTTATCTATTAAGAACAAATGGATAAAATTATATAAATCAAAGGACCTTTTTTTGCAATTCTACTCTTGCGTGTTAGGTGTATTTCATTGAGAGAACCAAGTCTTTCATTTAGAAAATTGGAATGTCGCCACACGTCAGGTCATATCGACAGGAGTGCGACCCCGCGGAACTTACAAAGGACCTTTTATTGCCTCGGTCCTTCCACATACCGTTCACCAATCTGGAAACCTCTTCCAGCAAATATGTGTTCAAGTCCGGCAAATTTACCCCGGTAAAACGGTAATATTAAAAGGTAAGACGGTACATTTATTATAAACTTCACCTTCCCAATTCCATCCGGTTATGCCAAGATGAAATTCCATCACGAAAATACGTTTATATGAACGTCACTAACGAAATGATGTTTTATTTAGAAACGTACAATAGCTGAAGATGTTATATTTAATTTTGTGATCTTGTTTAATGCTTAAAGCTTGCTACAAGCATTTATGCTGTGTGACGACCGCCGTCCATAATATTGAAAACAACCACCCAATGGCTGTATTGCTGAACACGAGTCATAAAAAATAAAAGCTTCTCAAAAAAAAAGGTTTTTATATTTATATAAATAATTGGCAAATATTAACACTATATCTACAAACAGATAAATGCCATCGGGAAATGATAACTTTTGTTAATTTTACGTCAAGAGAGAATATTCATACTATAAAGATTGGCTTTACTGTGCACATTTGCTCAATTAGTAAAAAAGTGGAAGTTTTTCAATATTCCAATAGTTTCAAACCGTTTTTAATATTCCATTCAGGGCCGCGGGATTCGAACTCAGGACCATTATATTACGTGTCAACCTCTTGACCGCTTAGGCCACCGACACCCCTATCCGAGTTACTATACTATAAAAAAGTTAATAATGATTCAACTTTTAATTAATATTAAAACAGAAATTCTTATCTGTATCGTTGTACAAAATTAAATTCACAATTCAATCAATTACGGTTTTAAGTTGAGATAAAAAAAGACAGTGTCACGATTGGGATTCGAACCCATGATCTTCGGCCGCTGCCCTATCACATGAGCCATCGTGACTTCGATCCCATCGGACACTAAATTCCCATCTCCATCCCCCATTTCGAATTTTCCCTCCTTTCTGCCATTTTTCAAATGTCGTTTAATTTATTTGATTCTCGTCGATAATTGAAATGGCCACGGAGAGCTTTAGTGAAGTTATACATCCTTTAAAATTATTAAATTCACTAGTTTCGTGGTCCGCTTGACCAATTAATATCGTTAAATTAATTAAGGTTTTAAGTTAAAATAACGAAGTCAGTGTCACGAGTGGGATTCGAACTCACGATCTCAGTAAAAAGGAGGGAAAATTCAAAAGGTGGGGTTGATATGGGAAGTTAGGGTAGTAGATTGAGTTCAAGACAGTTCATGAGCAGCGGTGTATCTAGCCGAAGATCGTGGGTTCGAATCCCGCTCGTGCCATTGACTTTTTCCATCTGTACTAAAACTTAAAACCTTAATTAATTGAGTTATACAAAATATTTTGTTCATGAAATCATGAGGTTTCAGAAAAAAATATAATTTATTATTAATTTATATATTAGTATTGATTGATTGATTGATTGATCAATCAATCAATCAATATATTAGTAAATAATAGAATGAACATTTTTGTAAAATTATTTACACGGAATATTTTGTGTTTTATAAAACGAAAGTTGATTAAAACACATAATCCAAATAATCTGTTTATATTATTTGGTGAAAATCAACGAAATAGTCTTTTATTTGTACCATACACATACTCGTACATTTTAGAAATGTGATTACAAATTATTCAGATATCGTGCGATGCGGTCTGGTGTGATGTAGATTTCAGAAAAACATTCCATTTATCGTGCCAACGTTTCGATCTTTATTGAGATCATCTTCAGTTCTCAAAGTGTGAAATCGTGCCATCCTTGCGTGTCGTGTTGAAAGTACCCCTGGTATGATTCAAAGACCTTTTTCGGTCGCAGTACTTAACTAATTCCAGAGGTGGACTAGGCGCACACATGCTACGAGACAACAGCCTCTGCAGGCACTCAGTGTGAGGGATCAAGGACAAGGAGGCCCCGAAGCCATCGACGATTAAGGCGACGTAGCGGCTTCTCGGGATGGGAATGTGCAGTAAAGTTGGCTCGAGAGGTTGGTGTGAAACTTTTGCAATCAGGCACGGATAAGTTCACTGACATGAAGAATTCTGTGATGACAAGTGTCCAGAGTAGTCGCAAGTCATATAAGGTTAGTTTAGTGTTGATGATCAATTCTAATTTCGGTTCTAGAAGTTGTCCAAATCTTCTGTTAAGTTGTCGTTTTTTAAGTGTTGTGTTTCACGTCTGTCTGTTGTTTAGGTATAGAGGTATTTGACTTAAATGGAAGTTAGCATCTCTTCGTTGATGAACAGTTGAGGGCAAAACTATGTTTTCAATATGAACGTTCATTGAGTACATTTTTCTTCATTCAGTCTTTCCTCCAATTTTCCAAAGCAAAAGATAAAGTGGGAATATTTTCTGATTAGGAGCACGTCTTTATCATAAAAAACAGTTGTTGTTTCTGAACTTTATTTAACAGGGGACAAGTTTACAGTTTCCCGATTAGAATTTAGGTTTTTTTTTTTTTTTAAAGGACATAATTTTTTTATCCAATTTGCAATAACAATTCAATTCAATCATTCTCTGATGTTTTAATTTTTTTTCTCTAGAAATGTGTCGGTCTGTTGTAGTATACTCATTACCTGATGGCTGTCTACAGCAATTTACTCCGTCTGCTCCACTTTATGTCCAAGAGGAAAGTCTAATTACAAAGCTGCTCACGCAGTTGCAAACATGGAGATAAAATAGTTGTCCATTTGTCAAAGTAACATTACAGTAATTAAAAATAATCATTTCAAACCAACAACTGTAGACTAATTTAGTTATATTAATTAATTTGGCATATGTTGGCTAAATTAAGTATCCAGTTTAAACATTAAAAACAACCTTTATAATGGCTATTTTAGTGCTGTATTTTGACATTTTTTAGCTCACAATATTTTTAAACAAAATTAAAAAAGAGCTAAAATTTACTGTGGCTGCTTGATAAAGAAGACAGATGGCACTTGATTTATTTATTTATAAGTATTAATAAGTATTTTTAGCTCATATGTCATTTTATTTAAAAATCTCGTAACTGAAACATTAAGGAATTACTATGAAACCTTAATAAGAGCAGTTTCATAAATAAATAATTTGACGTAGCATAGAAGCCAGGCTCATAAATGGACATCTGCAAGAATAGGCCTTGTAAATAAACAATGAAAACTGAGGAAGGCAGATGCCATTCTAGGCCTGCCAATTGATGCCACTACTCCAAAGTACAATTTTACTAAAAAGTCCAGGGTATTCATATCAGAACGGGAAGAATGGGCCGAAACTAAAGGCAAACTGATGGGGATGAATCCAAAGATCGACCTGACGGTGAACCTAGGAAAATATGCTACAGTTTTGCAATCATAGAGATGGAAAAATGTTCTTGAGAAATAAAAAGGCTAGGAATACAATCCCGGACGATAAAAATTTCTCTGTCAGCCAGGCAGCACTGGCCTCATGCTAGGCGGAGGCAAGGAATGTTTGAAACTGCATGCCGGCGCTCACGGAAGTTAGTGACACCAATGACCTGACCCTGGCATGGTACCTGGAGACTCGGGGCATAGAGAGAACGAAAAGTTTGACATGTTGGCCAAAAGGGGGGCCAACATGGACTCTTAGGGTCCTGAACCCTTCCGTGGCTTCCTGCTACAAAGGCGGATACTTCTTAAAATGAATCCTTAATGAGTTCAAAACGTGGTTGAATAATCCCACAGATCCCCACAGGCACGCGAAGAGATTCATAGAAGAACCATCCGCAACCGAACCAAGACTCTAGTTGGTCTCTTGACAGGCAGAAGGTTCCTGAGTAGCCAATGAATAACAAAAATGTTAACCTACACATATCTTTCAAAAATATACACAAAATTGACAAAGCTCGAGACAGTTTTACAAAATGGATACTACATGTAGCTTGGGACGTTTCGAATCTCAAGATGTGAGCTGACGCATCTCTGCACACGACGGAGCAGTGTTACCGCCGCAGCATTGGTGTAGAGGCGCTCCAGCCCCTAAGGACCAAGGACATCCTCGCTATCCGCTTGACCACTCCAAATAGTCGGGCCCGCATTGTGCATCTGGTAGTAGGCCGCACGCAAACGGCTAACAGGCCGAAATACATCAGCCTGTTCTCCCGCGTGCTCCCTAGAAAGAGAAGGCGACTCTTGCTCCCTGAGTGTAGGGGCTTTCCCAGCATAGAAACTACCGGATCTGGCCGGGATTATTGTTTTTAGTGGAATTGCTAACCACCCGCAAGATGAGCACTGCCTATGGTGAAAAGTTCTTATCGAGCTCAGCCTACACCTCTGCACCTGCCATGCGCATTCGAGGACGCCGTTCTCCAAGGGTACCACGCCGGTTATACGCACAACAATGCAAAGCATACTCGAGTCAGAGCAGCCGATTCACTAATGAAATCTGGACATGGCACTGCCACATAATTAAGCATACGCACCGGATAAGAGTACAGGCAGAAGGAAGGCTGTGTAGATACTGCCAGGAAGAGAAGGAGAACGCATTCCACATTGTTTTCTGTGAATGTCTAGGTAGGTGTACGTTCTTGAAATTAGGACAAGATAAAGCTCAAGCACACTAAGCAGACGATGGGAAAGGTATAAAGGCTGATTACCAACCTGAAGCTGTTCGTAAGTTATAAAAAAGCAGGGGAACGCAAATAGAACTATTCAGGTCGATGTGCAGAAGGCCTTGTGGCCCTATTCCTATCCACTATCCCTAACCTAGCATGAACCGAAAATAACTGTTTGATAAAAATAATAATGTTTAATACAATTATTCTTTACATGTAGGTCTTGGTTGAGATAAAAAAAAGTCAGTGTCATGAGCAGGATTCGAACCCACGACCTTCGGTTAGAGCTATCGTGCCTTCAAACCCCCCTCCGGGCACCAACTCTCTACCTACAAACCTTCGAACCTTCCCCTTTTTGCCATTTTCAAATGTCGTGTAATCTGATTGGATTCTTAGCGACTTACAGAGTGGCCAAGGGCAGCTTTTTCGTGAAGCGATACTTCTTTTACTTTTTAAGTATTAATCCATTTATGTTTTCGTTGTCAGTTGACTATGTTACTTCTTTCAGTCAATCAATTATTCTTTCCAAGTTTTGGTTAAGATAATCGAAGTTGAAGTTGAAAATCGAATATACGATATCACAAGTGGTAGCGTAGCGGCGTATTTGGCCGAAGTTCGAGAGTTCGAATCCCGCTCGTGACAGGGACTTTTTTATCTCAACCAAGACCTTACATGGAAAGAATAATTACTTGAAAGATGTAACTTGGTCAATTGCTCACTAAAACGTAAACGCTTCAATAAAATATTTCTTTTATTTAAACATAATAATTTGAATTGTGATGAAATTGTTAAATAAATTAAATAAACCTAGACAATCCGAATTGTCATTAGGCCAATTTTGTAATTAAGCTGTTCTAAAGATTTTTCACAATGAAACAAGTGTGTATTTTAAAAAGGTGTTTTTTTACATCACATTTGTTCAATAATCCCAGTAATTATAAGGATTCGCCACCGCTCTTGGTCTGGTGCAAAATGCAGTTGACCGGATTTAAAATATAATGACAATGAAATGTGGCGTCATGAATAAAAGGTTGCGGTAGATTTGTGCCATAATGGGCTCTAAATCAGAGGCAAATGGCTTTCCAACAAAAAAAAGAGAGAATTATTACCTTGCGTATTTTAATGTACGTTATGAAATGAAATGTATGAAATAATAATATATGAAAACTGAAGGGCAAAATAAACTTTGCTTTTGAAAATAAAAAAAATCCAGTTTTAAAGTTTGACTTATGCCATGTCCATATTTCAGCGTTCATAAACGCAAATTGACCATTAAAACGGAATTTTTCCTCATTTAATACCGGACAGACTTTTTTTATGGATATATCTTATTCCGTCATTAAGAATTGAACTGCTCAAATTGAAAAACCCCGATTCAACAGAAGAAAAATTGTTTAATAAACCACAATACGGATGTGCAATTTACGACGTTCCCGCAAATTTTATAGACTATTACAATTAACGGCGTTGAAACAATTGATCTTAATATTTTTATTTTCAAATCATATAAGATTACACTAAACGCTCCAAGTACTCAGAGTTCCACCAAAATTAACCCTCCTAACCAAATAAAACCGGATCTAGAACTGGCTGGTTTCTCTCCATGCTACCTCCTGGTCCGACAGATCAGTTTGTATATAATTATTTATACCATATACTGAATGTATATTTATTTTGTAAAAATACCAATAAATAAAATACATTAAAAACATATTTGACGAAACACTTTCACTTTGGATAAAGAAAAATAAGTTTCTAATTTGTTTTTATATTTATTATTCAGATATCGTGAGATGCGGTCTGGTGTGATGTAGGTTTCAGAAAAAGATTTTCTTGGTCGTGCCAACGTTTCGATCTTTATTGGGATCATCTTCAGGGCTTGGGCTTTATAAACATTATTTACATTTGACTAATACATGTAGGATGTGGAAAAAAATAAATTTATGCAATACTAGACAATTTTGGATTGAAAGCAATAGCATTGTATAAAATCCTTTTTTTATGCAAAATTTTCTAGCATTGTATAAAATTACTTTTTCCCATATGCTACATGTATCAGTAAAATGTAAACAATGTTTTTAAATAGCAGGCGCTGAAGATGATCTCAATAAAGCTCGAAACGTGGCATTATAAAAAAAATTTTCTAACGTACGTCAAACCAAACCGCATCTCACGATTTCCTAATAATCATTGACTAACTGCAACTAAACACCATACATTTAATAACAATTATTAAATGATTATGGTTTGAAATAAAATTAACTAAAACACTCGAAAATCATTCAGTTGTAGGTTTATGTTTTACTATTATTACATTCAGAAATCGTGAGATGCGGTCTGGTGTGATGTAGGTTTCAGAAAAACATTTTCTTTATCGTACCAACGTTTCTATCTTTATTGAGATCATCTTCAGGGCTCAAAGTGTTGGGCGTCTCAAGAATGTCACGAATACACAGAAGACAAATCTTTGAGATCTGAAGATGACCTCCATAAAGATCGAAACGTTCGCACGACAAAGAAAATGTTTTTCTGAAACCTACATCCGACCAGACCGCATCTCACGATATCTAAATAATTATCTATTAACGGTCACTAATCTGTACACATTTATTTTTATTCTGCATGTGTGACCAACTACTTTCATTGGTTATCGTTATTCCTTTGTAACAAACAAATCGAAAGGAACGAGAAGGACTTTGGAACCTGTCGGAGGCAAAAGGGCAGGAAGGGTAAAAGGCGGTGGACAGAGGACACTCGATTGGTAAACAGCGAACGATCCACGCCATACGTATCTGCTTCACCTGGACTTGTTAAAAAAACATCTCATCATAGCTCATCAAGAAAACGCCATTCTTCCTGTGAGTTCTTTCCTGTTCCACATTTCCTAGATTTTATTTCCTTGGGGATTGCGCATACGTTTATTTTAGTTTATATCTCAATTATATTTTAAGTTTTTTTCTTTATATATTATTACAAGTGAATTGATTTTATTTTTTTGTATTAATTTAAGTTTAAAAGATTTTTTAAAAAAAGTGTGAATTTGATTTTGAAAAATAAGAAACGATTAAGTTAAATTAAATTGGTTTTCCCTTACAGTGCTTTTTATTTTTAAATTTCTCACATTATTAAAATAATTGTAATAATTAAAAAAAATTACAATTATTTTTGATTAATCCAAATTATATATTAATCTCATTTCATCTAATACCCTTAAAGTCTAACACCTTTTTCTTTTTTTTTTTAGGTTTCATTTCAATTTAATTTGATTTTTATTTTGTTCTCTGCCTGTTCCTTTTACATAAATGACAGTCAGTATCGTTTTAATGAATCAATTATAACTAAGTATATGTCCGCCGGTAATTCTTTGTAGAATGAATCAATTAGCGGTTCTCTTATTTAATCGAGACACATGCTTGTTAAGTTTAATAAGCCGGCTAATTAATTTTATTTAAGCCGACACGCATTAAAAGCGATGTAAATAGAGTTTGATTAGTTGATGGAAATTAGTTTAAAATAAATTAGAATGGAATGGGATTAGTTGAGGGTAATTACAACCCACAAAATTTAAGATGATGTAATCATAATTTCGTATATTTACAAAAAGGTAATAGTTGTATGATTTTTAAATTTGTTAAACATAATAATCACAACTATAATACATAAAAACCAGGGGTGTCGGTTGCTGCAAGGTTTAGTCTTTGACACGGCGCTTATTAATATAATGTAAAGGTCCCGGGTTCGATCCAGCGGCCCTGCATTCGGACCCGACATACTTACAAAAGGGGCTTTTTTCAAAAACACCGGCACCCTGAGGGTTTATTTGATCTTTGCTGTTGCGAACCATCGTAAAAAAAATAACATGTTATTTAATTCGATAGGGTGTTACTAATTTTTTTAAACTCTATAAATTAAAAATCATGAAGCCCAATTTCTTTATTTTCAGATCCAACTTGCCGAATTAGTAAATTAAATTTTTTCCAATTTAATTGCTCCATTGATAGATAACCAATTCGTAATGTAACGCTGTGCTCTAAAACAGTCATCAAAAGGCTTTGACAGAGTAGCCGGGGTGACCCGCATCAGGTTGTCTACAACTTGAGAGGCATCGAATGGAAAGGCTACTATTCGCAAATTACTACCTCAATTTGACACTTGAACGAAGGAGGATTGTTCACAGACGAGTGCCGGTTTGGCTTGTGGCAATCAGATGACCGGGACGAGTATGGTGAACGCTTCACTTTATGTGCCATGCGTGGAGATAGCCTTTTCAAAGACGGTCAGTTATGGCATGGTGTGGAATAGACGTCCATTCCCGTACATAACAGGTTTTCGTATATATTGGCTCTTTGACGGTTCTAAGGTACATTGTCGTTGTCCTCGTGGAAGCTGTACTTCGTATTAATGCATGAATATGATCTATCGCTTGTAAGGCGCGTTGTCACTCGTTACTTGGAGGATGTGGGGATTATCTCAATTTGGTCGACATGTTCTGAGATGAATTGCTTAGAACAATTTGAAACGGCCTCCAACATGCGATGAACAGCATCCAACCATTCGTGTTGAAGAATGCGATGGTGTTTCACAAGAAGCAATCAGATTGCTTATTTACTCGATGCTGTAAGGCTCTACTCGAGGCCAGGGGAGGTAATAAGCATTATTGAGAGCAAAACTAGGTAATACATTTTAAAGCGTAAAAACCCTTGAATATATATCAGCGTTAACAGTTTGAATATGTAAAAGCGATACAGAATATCCAAAACTAATGAAATTTTGTTGTTGTTTGTTGTTGTTGGTGTTGAGATAAAAAACGTCAGTGTCACGAGCGGGATTCGAACTCACGACGTTCGGCTAAATCCGCGTTTGCTCTATCACTTGAGCTATCGTGACCTCGATCTAAGACACATCTCCGGCCAAGAAGCAATAATAATAAATTTATACTATGTGACGTTCGTAACATAGTATAAATTTATTATTATTGCTTCTTGGCCGGGGTTGGCGGTGGTTCAATCGAAGGTTAAGATGGCCTAGGATAGGCGTAGGGGAGGGCAGTGAAAAAAAAAAAGAAAAAAAAGGACAGTGTACGACGAAACGGATATCCCTACGGTCTGGCCGGATCAGAGTAAATCATCAATTCCTGGAGCAATGAAAGCAATCGCGGACTTATTCAACTTCAGAGAAGGTGCTCCACATTCCTAGAAGCGGGATTTTCACTCGCCCGGAAAAGAAGCATATTCTGTAAGTTTGTTAAAATGTTAAGAGAATTAAGATCAATCTATGTCTAATATTTTAGTAATCCCGTGACGAAGTAATATCTTTCAATTAATTAAGGTTTTTTTTTGTTGAGATAAAAAAGTCAGTGTCACGAGCGGGATTCGAACACACGACCTTTGGTCAAGCAGAACACTAAAATTAGTGAACTGAATAAGTTAAATGAAGTATACTTCACTAAAGCTCTCTGTGGCTGTTTCTTTTGTCGCCGAGAATCAAATAGATCACACGACATTTGAAAAATGGCAAAAAGGAGGGAAAATTCAATAGGGGGGATTGAGATGAGGTATTGTCCGAGGGGATCAAAGTCACGATAGCTCAAATAATAGAGCAGCGGCTTATCTACACAAAGGTCGTGGGTTCGAATCCCGCTCATAACACTGACTTTTTCATTTCAACAAAAAACCTTAATTAATTGAAATATATTAATTGGTCAAGCGGACTACGAAAAATAGTGAATCTAATATTCAAAACTTTAGCAACAACTCTAAGCCAGAATTATTAAACGTACTTTCGTTCCCGGTATACAAAACAAGAAAGTGGTTTTCTACTGGGTACGAGGAAATAGTGGAATAAAGAGAAATAACACAGAGGACAAAACGGCCGAGCTAGCCACTCAATTCGGCGGCATTCAAAATTTGAAGCTACCGGAACTCGATGCGCTAACGTTTTTCGATAAACTCCGAATCAAAAAGTGGAGTCTTATTATGGTACATCTGAAAAGGGGTCTTTCTACAAGGCCTTGTTCCCAAATGTTCACAAAACACCCAGGTATTTCCAAGTAGACGGTAGTAAAGGATTCTTTGCCGTCATGACACGAATGCGAACGAATAAATTTACCCCACCTTCACAAAATAAAACAGGGACAATCCCCCAATTGTTCCACTTACGATGAATCCAAAGGTTTAGAACATTTACTTTTCGATTGCGAGGAATTCCACGAAATCAGATAAACTTTCCTATCAGAAATTTTTGAATGTAAACCCTTGACAATCCCTTCAACTTTGAAACAATGATTCCCAAACAAACGTACTGATTTAGAAATTGTTGTTTAAATTCATAAAAAAATGTACTTTATGTAGTAACAATAGCGTAGTTAGTTGGTGGTGCGCTACACCTTGAACAATGGCAAGATATTACAGAAATGAAGCCATATAAATAAATAATTAAAAAATAACATAAAATTTAGTCCATCTGTTTATGGTGAGTGATGAGTGACCGTTAATCGATAATTATTCAGAAATCGTGAGATGTGGTCTGGTGTGATGTAGGTTTGAGAAAAACATTTTCTTTATCGTGACGACGTTTCGATCTTTATTGAGATCATCTTCAGGGATAAAGAAAATTCTAAAAACTATCTGTTTATGATTTTGTGGTGTTTCGGTAAATTTCTTTTCAAATTATTATTAAATAATTTTATATAAATTCATGAATTTCTGATCTTCATTAATTTGATTTTCATTAAAATAAGTATGTTGTCATTAATAAAACGAAAAAATACTGTTTCTGGTTTTTGGTCTTTGGTTGTGTATATTCCACGTCAGGTGGTAAAAAAGGCCATGAGATCTAACACTGCACGATTTAATAAAACATATCTATATTTTAAACTTTTTTCTCTTTTGTAATAAGTTTCATAACTGCTCTTGATGCTACAGATTTTAATTACGTTCATTTGAATTTGAATTTAACGTTCTTTCTATCTTTTTTCATTAAATCCTATCAATCTTTCAACAAATTTGAAAATAAATATTTATTTATTTTTACAAAAAATCGATCGAATTTATCAATGTATGTGTGGTGATTAATGACCGTTAGTCCATAATTATTCAAAAATCGTGAGATGCGGTCTGGTGTGATGGATTTTGTAGAAAATCATTTTCTTTGTCGTGCCAATGTTTAAGTCTTTATTGAGATCATCTTCAGGACCCTGGGATTTACAAACATTGTTTGCATTGAACAAATGCATGTAAGCCGTGAAAAATGTTTGTAAATCCCAGGCCCTGAAGATGATCTCAATAAAGATCGAAACGTTGGTACGGTAAAGAAAATAGTTATCAAATAGTAATCAACACAATTTCTCGCATTTTTTTTTTCATTTCAATATTTTAAACGTAATATCATATGTAATATATATATATATATATTTTTTCTTATATACACCTCTTAG
>CM077105.1:9133736-9159168 GCA_039619505.1 Cimex hemipterus
TATATATATAGAATATGTTAATTATATAGAAAAGAAAGGAAAGAAAGGTCTTAAGAAAAGAAAGCTTTTGACAGTTAAAGGTTTAATAAAAAGTTATTTTAGTTATAACGATCTATAAAATTTATATATAATAAGTTAAACAAAAAATGCTGGAGTAATTAATGAAATTTAATTTTACTCGTGCGTAACAAAAAGTTAAGATGAAATCGATAAATCCTACGTCGTGAAATCGTCAAATCGTTAAATTACAGGCCGGAGAGTACAAAGGTAAATTGCACTAAAAAAAAAGCAGAAGAACGAAATGGAAAAAAACTCATCGAAGCTTATCTAATGGAATTTAAGCAATTTCCTTTATAGGAGCTGTTTTCTCAACTTCAAAAGGTCTGACGTAATTATTTTCCTTTCTGGGTTTTCGAAAAAAAAAAAGAAGAAAAAATACCCCACAGCTATGACCAGTAACGACGATGACCCGTGTCAAAAGTCTTGGCAATGTAGGAACGGAAGAATACGGAAAAGTTTAAGGTTTGTTAAATGTATTTGCAAAAGTGAATTATATAGAAAAAAAGTGGTAAAAAGAAATAAGAAAGAAACAAGAAGAAAATACATTTCATTTTGAAGGAATTCAATTGTTAAGATTATTTTATTTTCGGCCTTTGTCATTAACATTTTAATTAGCAATAACTAACTCCATTATGGTAGCCCTGATCCGAGGAGAGATTATCCAGGTTTCCCTACACTTAAAGTTTCAATAGTATTTGTAAATTTTTGGTGTTAATTTCATTTATAAGTTTCTTCTTTTCTTTTTCTTTCTTTTTCATTTTTATAAAATACTTTTTCTTAATTTCTTCTTTTACTGTTTTTTTTTAATTTCTTTTTTTTTTCAATTGTGCTTCTTAATTAAAATCTATGTCTGCGTCGCACGTACATTTCAGAAGGGCTTTATAAACGTTATTGTCTATGTAGATCATTAAAAATTATTTTCCTGTGAAAATAGCGCATTCATCATATATTACCAATCCTCTAGGAATTGATATATCGAGCGTAACGTGGTTTTTCTCTTAGTCCAATACGATTCAGAAAAAACCTGCAAATTTCATAATCATTTCTGTTTGGCGAAACCAAGGAATTTTGGAGATTTGGGCTTTCACCGATTGAAAAAAAAAAAAAAAACTCCCGATCGGATTTCTTTTCCATCTTTCTGCCAAATTTTCCATATTATGATGTGGGAAAATGTCCTTTGCTAGTTTATATTATAAATCGGAAAATTAATGTATAAATAAATATGATCGCAGAAATCAAATCTCCTCATTTAAATAATTAACAACTTACTTTCTACATTTTAATCGCTTAAGCAGTTAACCTTCTTTCTAAAAAATGGAATTTTTTTTTTTCAAATAGAGGAGTAAATGTTCCCTTTACGCACGCAATGCATAAAACTCCGCTCGTGCAAATATCCTAACCATCGTAGACCCCGATAAGAACACAGGTTTACGCCTAGCTCTGGCAGCATTCAGACTAGACCTTCCGTTAGCCTTCGTGTAGATTCAGGAGAACTTCGCCTTGATTATTGAAGGAAAATGCTGGATTTGAAACAGTGTATTAGGAGACTGTATATGCCTTCCGAACCGTTAAACAGTTTTATTTACAAACGGGCGTATTCTCTCCACAGAAGCTGTCGGAGAATGGAGAAAGCAGCACTCATCTGCAATCCATGTCGATCCCTCCACTGTACAATACGAGGGTCCCTCCAAAGCCACTTTGGATGCTACCAGTATCTAAGATGAATCTTAGATTAACGAAACATATCAAAGAAAATACTGCTCGTTAAGTATAGCGACAAGAGTTTCTTAGAAATACAGCTTCGTCAGAGGAAACTATATACATATATACGTATCAAAGGACTAAGCCGGGACATGTGCAGCGTTTTTCTGTGGAGGCCGCCCAGTTTTTTTTTGACCAATGCCTACAACAGCAGTACCGCTGAGCTCTATGCAATGGATGAGTACATAAAGAAAGTTGCTACGTCGTTAAAACTTACAATCTGCACTGTATAATGCATTTAGCTGATTGGGTGAAGCGCCGAGCACGTCGGGAATTGAAAGAACCAAGGCAAGTCTCTCCTAAATGCTTCCTGAGATCGGAAGATTCTTGAATTGAAGAAAATGTCCGGAATTGAGACATTGCCTTAGGCTACGGTCAGGTTTGTCGATTTGACATGATATATTTGTTTCAACGCCAGAGAGTGTTTTTTTTTAAATAAAATAATGCGTTTGTTGATTTATTTCTTGGTTAAAATAATGTGCTGAAGCTTCTTTTTTTTGTTGTTGGTCTTTTTTTGATATTTTATAAAAGTCCTTTTATACACAATTGTAACCAAATCATTTCCAAGATACACAAAATTTATCTCGAAATTTGTTGGGTTTCTCAATAATGCGACAAAGTTCGTCATAACTGACTCACAGTCGACGCTATAGAATTAGAAAAAAAAACATTTTTTCCAATCCTCCTGCCTAGAACATTTTAAATGTGCTAAACGTTCTGCACAGAGTAATATACGGTTCTCTTCCTTTGGTTACCTGGGCCCAGCGGAATAGTTGGGAATGAAACAGCGGATAAAGCCGCAAAACGGGCGATAGAACATGACACACGGTCAGGCTTTACAACCCTTGAGTATTTTGTCTAAGTTGAAAGAAATGATACGGCTAGCGTGGCAACGAATTCGGTGTGGAAGTAGAACTGCTAAAATGAGAGAAGTTAAACCCAAGTCAAACCTCGGGGTTCGTCTTGTCGATTCTTAATACATCATTATTTTAAGAATAGCAGACACGAGCCTTACACGGCCAAGGAAGATCCCGCTACCTGTGTAGTGTGTAACTTGCGCATTACTGTGGAACATTCACAGCCCGTACAGCATACAAGGACGATAGGAAAAGTTACAATATGCCATATTGCCCCTCAGAACTTCTTGTAGATAACGCCATAAAAATTGACAGGCTGATAAGATTTCTAAAGGAAACCAATCCTATTTCAAAAAACTAATGGAAATTCCAGCCATAAGATTGACATCATGACAGATATTTAAGATATAAATATATATAAATGTTCCCTTTGTAAACAGGAATTTCCGTCAAATTTTGCATATTGGAATATAGAAAGTGGATTCGTTCCAGCATTGTCTAAATCGGTTGTTTTGAAACGAAAAACCCTTAACGCCAGACAAGAAACTCACTTTAATTTGTTTAGCTTGCAAATACCTCTCACCTCACAACAGTTATGCCTGCTGGTAAATATCGTACACCTCACGTTTATCAACAGATATGCAAGACGGTCCACGCTTTAACCAAGCTACAAAACCTAATTCTTTTCATAAAATCTTATAAGAATTTCATTCAACAGCAAAGTATATAAAGGTGCCGGTGTTTTTGAAAAAAAGGCCATTTGTATGTATCCTCGTCTTCCACCTCTTTCTTTTCACCTTTATTGCCCTTGCTACTACAAATAAGTTTTTATTTTGCCCGTTTAGCTCATTCAGTATCATTTTCTCTCTCTCATTTTCTGCGTTTTTGCTTACACCCGACACAATGTTTCTCTCAAGATCTTCTTCAAAGGGAAAAAAAACCGCTCACTTGTATTTATTTGTTTATTTTCCTTGATAACTAGGTATTAAAGATTAATTATTATTAATTTAATAATACTTAATTAATGATTAAAGAATTAATAGTTGACTTAACATAACATTAATAACATATTATTGGGGGCGTCGGTGGCCGCAACGGTTTAGGCGTTGATACAGTGTTCATCACTGTTAGGTAAAGGTCTCGGGTTCGAATCCAGAGGCCTTGCATTCTAACCCTGGACCTCTGCCTTACAGTGATGAGCGCCGTGTCAAAGACTAAACCTTGCGGACACCGACGCACCCGAATTTCATTGTTATACTAATTTTTATTATTATGTATTGTTTTTATAAATTATTTATTTTTACACATTTAGTTTTGACTAGAAATCAAATTCAATAACCGCATTCCTAATACAAATCGAGATTTATGCTAAAAACGAGTAATTTATTATATATAAAGTATATATATAAAATTATTTAGAAATCGTGAGATGCTCTCTGGTGTGATGTAGGTCTTAGAAAATCACTTTCTTTATCGTGCCAACGTTTCGATCTTTATTGAGATCATCTTCAGGGCCTGGGATTTACAAACATTGTTTGCATTTAACAAATACCTGTAGGATGTGGAGTACGTGAATTTATACCATATATAATCACCACCAATTTATATGTTTGCAACTGCATGGAGGCCCCCATGGGAGTCAGGGTCATCACTGACCTGACACCGTGGACTTCCAGGGGAGGCAAAGACAAGTTGGTCCTGTTGGTCTCCTCTTTGGGCCTTCTGGGTCCTGAACCAGCTTAGCACACACTTCCACAAAAGAGGATACACCTTAAAATGAATTCTTAACGCGCTCAAATCCAGGTGGTACATCACTGCTTTGACCTACGTCAAACGAATTTCATATTCCTTTCGTTCAATATGAAATCCGTTCCCGTGACCGCAAATTTCACTTCGCGACGAATTCCTTCCAACCAAAAATTTTAACGCCCTCCCTTAAATAAACTAGGCCATCCTCAATTGTAAGAAAATTCCATGATGATCCACTGTATGTAGCGAACGACCCAAAAGGAACTAAATATTCCTTTGGTCAAAACACCCCCGCTACAAGTTTTTCACAAAACCCTTCCAATCATTATTAAACTTAAAATCCAGAAACACGAATTCCTTCAAACCCTCCCGCCGACTAAAGTGGAGATTCCCGTGGTATGTCATACCCAGTGACAGTGATAGTGACACAAGTCCTAATTAAACAGAAAAGAATTGTACTACCGTTAGAATACCGCCAAGTTTTTTAATCCTGTTTTTAATTGCATATTTTTTCCTTGTTACTTGTTACCGAACTGTGGGTTGCTGTAATAAACTACAAAAATAAAAGTAAAGATAAAGTATAACTCCGTTGAAATCTTGAGGAGAGGTTAAGAATGAGGTAGTCTACTCTCGGTTCATTTTCACGGCATCATCAAAGTTGACACATTTCATGTCACAAAGCCAATATAACACCGCAAGAATATCACTACAGTTTAAGCCTTAAGGACTACCCAAATAAAGGTTGAAACATCGGTAAAACAACGAAAAAAGGTGTTTTTCTATATCCTTTTTGACCACTTGACGGCTTCAACAAATTATTAAACAACTGGTCACTAAAGTACACACATAATTTAAAACGTGGATAATTCATAACGATTGAATGAGACGACTACAATATTTGTTTGATCTTTAGTAGAAAATAAATGAAAACCAATTGTTGATTGATTACATTTTAAAATACAATATTTAAAATTCAACGCTGCAAATTCTTTTTATAAGATAAGCTAACGTCAATAAAAGAATTGCTAAAGTGCGAAGATAATCCAAGTCGTCATAGTGTTATATAGCTAAATTTTTCATACGACAAAATCAATACTTGTTTACTAATTGTTATCCTATTCATAAAATAGAACAATTCAATTTTTATGACGATGTAATAATAGAATCATACTAAGGTTTATAAGCAAAATTATCGAACGGAACAATACACCAATTCATCCGATTAGTCGAATCCTCGAATTCGCCTGTACCTTACATTTTCCCAGTATCACGATAGGCCATGCCATCGTACGCATAAGGGGAAAATACGGCGCAATTCTGTTTTGAACAAGTTTCTGCCGATTTTATTTTCCTCCCATCATGGGTGTTATTTCATGGCTAAACAATGGGAATGGCAATACAAGAGACAAGGTATTGAAAATGTTTTCAAACATTTAATTTGACATGTAGGCGGATTTAGAATTAGGGTTTTCCTGGCAAATGGGTTGAAAAAACATCGGTTTTTTCAGGGGGAGGGGTTGTGGTTTTATTCTTGGTCTTCATCACCTCATCCTGAAAATCTTTTGGTATGCAAAGGTATATGCTGAAAACTATGGATACTGAGTATACAAGAAAATGGGAATAGTATGTGCCATAAATTGTACTGTAATGAAACTTGTACAAATGTGGACAGGGAAAAAAACGGTTTACTTTAGTCCATAAAAATAAGGACAAAAACAGTTGACAACAATAATAACGCCAATTTACAAAATACTGACTGTAATTTATCCCAACTATTCGTTTTTTTGGCAATTATTTTTCTAAGTTCTAAAAAGATGAATAAGCTTCTGTATTTGCAAGTAGGTTTGAAACCGATTGAATACACGATGCAGTCATTTAAATTTTATCGTTCGATGTTTGATCATTAGCTATTCAAAATGTTTCAAAATCGAGTCAACTTTTGGTTAAAGTTTCTAATCATATTTGCATTAAATATACCCCTTCGGAACACGGAGCTTTAATAGTGACTTATATGGCCCAGTCGAACGACTTCAACCCCGATGTACCTTTAATAGCTGAACTTAGTTCATAACCGTGGAATAATTGAAAATTATATTAGCAATTTATATTTTAAGGTGCTGATTTGAATGTTAGAAGGAGAAGGAAAATTATTAGAATTTTAAAAAACGCGGCTGGGCGAATCGGTAAAAATTGGCAGACCAGAATAATCAGAGAGAAACTACTAGTAAAATAATCACAAATTTCTAATTGTAATTATTTAGAAATCGTGAGATGCGGCCTGGTGTGATGTAGGTTTCCGAGAAAGATTTTCTTTTCGTGCCGACGTTTCGATCTTTACTGAGATCATCAAGAGAGTTTTTCGACAGGCAAGAATGGCACAATTACACAGAAGACAAACCCTTGAGAAATACTTTGGTTGTATATATAGAAAATATATTTAGTATTGTGTAAATTCACTTTTTCACATCCAAAATGTATTTTCTAACTGTAAACAATGTTTGTAAAACGCAGGCTCTGAAGATGATCTCAGTAAAGGTCGAACGTCGGCACGATAAAGAAAATGTTTTTTTGAAACCTATATCACACTAGACCGCATCTCACGATTTCTGAATCATTATCGATTAACGGTCACTTATCACAACACAATTTTAATTGTATTTTTTACCTATAGTATTCTTATTTACATTTAATAATTCGTAACTGACATTTAGTATAATCCATCTTGAACAGTATAAACTATACGCAAACTAAATTTTCTGTAAAATAGAAGACCGAACTTTTGGATATAAATAATAAGTACAGCACAAATGTAGTAAAATGTATTTGCTCTGGTTGGAATTTCACTGGAAAGGGCTGACCCTAGGGTGTAAACTCATGGAAGTTCAACTACCTAGACATGCTGCTAGGTCGTGCTCGAGAGATCGCCTATTCAATGGGGGTCAGGCTCAAGAGGCTTCGACAGCTAGGCCATTTTAGCAAGCAAAATGCACGGAAAATACAATCTAGCCTAAAACTTGCTAACATCTACAATACACTCGCACAAATAATTTCATACACATATTTATATATCCCTCACTCTGATTAGTTGGTGTTCTACTGTATATTCCTCCAACTACCCACACGCAATAGTGCTAATGTCATGAAAATTATGGTCGATGGAGTACATCCATAAATATTCTATCCATCCTAAACTTACACAGTGCTGAAGGAGCGAAGGTGTCGTTACATTTCTCCAATAACCCCTCACCACTCACAATAATAAATAAACTCAGACAAAAGACATAAAACACATAAATCATAAACAATAAAAAATCAGCTAAAAAAGGGGATAGGACATCTAGAAACTCGCTATTGCGCCTAAGAACCGTGCTTAAATCCGGTGGTACCTTACGCGCTCTCTATAAAGAGCTAAGGCACGATTTGTTTTCTATATTGGACGACCGCCCTTCAACCTAAAAGCAAAGGCTCTGTGCGCCAAATGGGAGATAAAGTATGGACGGCAACCCTGCATTCGATTCACGAGCCCCGAAGAAGCTGATGAGTGGAAGGTTAGGGAATGGCAGCTGAAATGGGACAGCTCTCCTAAGTGTCGTCACACGTATCAGCTATTCCCTAACATAAAAATCCGACTAAAGATGAAACATCTTACTATCGACCACTACATGTCTCAGTTTCTAGCAGGACATGGAGACTTTGCAGTGAAGGTCCATTCCTTTAGACTCAAAGCTACTCCGACGTGCGAATGTGGGGACAAAGAAACGGCGGAACACGTCCTACTCAATTGTCAAATCCACGTTGTTCCCCGTATACGCTGGCTCTTCAAGATAAACGAGCAGACGGCAACCATGGACGCCCTAAGAGCAGCAATCGTTATGAGACAGAAAGGATGGCCGATATAATCCAGCATTAGATAAGAAATCAAACATGCCTATTCCTCCTCCATCTGAACATGCCGAGCGAGCCGCCTCCGCAAGGCCCATCACGGACGCAGTATACTTGACCATGACAAAGAGCTCGCCAGATGGAGTAGAGAAGCGATCGGCTAACAGAAAAAGAAAGATCATAGCTTCCGTCTATAATTTAAAAAATTATATAACAGAGATATGGCTTAGGCACAGACTTTTCTTCTGGATAAATATATTTTCAGGATTTCATAAATGGCGAATTTTCTTAAAAATATGACTGCTCAAAGTAATTAATCTGTTGTACACTCAGATAATTTTGATATCAATAAAAAAAAGTATATTACAAGATTTAACCTAATTTAAAACCACTTTAAGGAAAGTAATTGCATAAATTGAAATTATTTAAGAAAGTAACAGCCCGCGTTACTCGCCGGTTCGTCCGTTGCTGCCGTGTCGGCTCCGCCCGGTCCTTCTTGACACTCCTACTTGTGGCCAATACTGAAATAGTAAGGGAAAAAACCGAATTTAATACATTCAATTCCCCAATTTCGTGGTCTGTTTGACCAATTAATACATAACAATTAATTAAGGAAAAAATCAATGGCACCAGCGGGATTCGAACCCACCACTTGAAAAATGTCAAAATGGAGGGAAAATTGAGAAGGTCGGGTTGAGATGGGAAGTTAGTGTCTGAGTGGAACGAGGTCACGATAGCTCAAGCGGTAGAGCAGCGGCGTACCTAGCCGAAGATCGTGGGTTCGAATCCCGCTCGTGCCACTGACTTTTTATCTCAATTAAAAACCTTAATTAATTCTAATTTAATCTATTCTAATACTTTAGTTGTTAAAATATTCTGGAAACAACGCAGTGGCAAAAACTATGATCTCACTGAAAACGTTTAAATAAATTACAAATTTGACTCCCAGTCGTAAATTCGCGGCAATCACTAGAAACGATTGAATTGTAATATTACCTTGTAATCTTAAGTGGGAGTCGGAGTGGAAATCATATTTATGCATATCGATCCGAAACGTCCTCTCGTTTCGTGCAGATTTAATGAATGTCAAGCTGTCACTATGAAATAGAACGCGTAAGATGGGCCTGTTTTGGCCTGTCTGCCCTAATTGTTTCTAATCCAATTTGGGATTGTTTTGGCCGTGGGAGCCGGATCAAAAGGAGATGTAATGACGAACGGTGAGCCCCCTAAGAAAGTGGTAATTTTTAGAAGAAAAGAAGGGACTATTAAGGGGAGCATTTTCCGAAGAATGTCCTAATTCTATATGCTGACAGCTGTTAACTTTTCTTGGACCAGAATCACATTATTTTTTTTAAATTTTATTATGCATAATATAGCAAATTAAAATATAAGTTTTTTCATTATTGTACACTGTATAAAATTATGTTTTAGAATTTATACTGTCACCTTCTACAGAATATTATAAATAATGAGATGAAAAAAGTAAATGATAAAAAAACATACTAAATGATAAACGAAAAAATAACAATACCAACATTATCAATAAATAATTATGGTTAATTGTTGAGATAAATAAGTCAATGGCGCGAGCGGGATTCGAACCCACGATCTTCGGCTTGATAAGCCACTGCTCAATTTGCTGAATTTTCCCTCCTTTTTGCTATTTTTCAAAATTCAGAAGGGAGGGTTAAGATGGGAAGTTAGCGCTTGAGTGGAGTGAAGTCACGATAACTCAAGTAATAGAGCAGCGTTGAAGATCGTGGGTTCGAATCCAGCTGGTACCATTGACTTTTTTATCTCAACTAAAAACCTTCATTAATTGGAATATATTAATTGCTCAAGCGGACCACGAAATTAGTGTGTTATCAATATATTATAATGTGCTTTAGGAATCACTTTATTTCGTACAAATAAATGAAATGGAAAAAGAACGGTTGTAGCGTTTTGTAAAATTTGTATCCCTTAAAATATAAAACAAATAATAACCGATGATTGTATTAAATATATTACTTAATGTATTAGAGCAACTATTGTTTTCATAGAAAATGTAATCCAACTAAGTTTTTCATATTAATGGTTTTTATATAAGTTATTGGAACGATTTGATAAAAATGTTCAAACGTCAAATTTGAAGTAGCAATAAAAAAAAAAAAAAAATACTATAAAAGATTTATCATCTCTTTCTGAGCTGGAAAATCCTTACAGTTTCGAATCACTGTCAAATTGAGGAGGGGTCAGCTAAACGATACAGAATTTACGGCGACAACATAGGAAACGCGAAACAAATATGGCCAATGTAGACTTCCAATCTTGCTAGAGGTCATTAGACAGCTGAAGAAAGAAGAAGTCTAATTGTTGGGCTCACCAAGATTTAGACTACCATCATCATCATCAGGGTATTTTTTATTAAAACTTAAGTCCGCTCACGATTTCTGATTAATTAAAAATTAAAATAAATAATATACAATCATCAATTAACAAAATAAAATAATATATATACTTCCCGAAAAGTGCGGAAAAAACGATTAACATGGAAAACTATTGTAAAAGCGTTTTGGGTTTAAGGTTATAAAACACATGACCAATTTTTTTATAAACTATTATTCAGACATCGTGAGATGAAGTCTGGTGTGATGTAGGTTTCAGAAAAACATTTTCTTTATCGTGCCATCGTTTCGATCTTTATTGAGATCATCTTCAGAGCCTGAAGGCCTGGGGGCGGGTCTGAAACCTTTATCAAACCAGGCCATATCTCACGATTTCTGGATAATTCTCGATTAATGGTCACTAATCACCACAAATATAATAATATATTTGAACTATTAAAATCAATTTACGTAGTTTCTATCCTACTTTTGATCTTATCAGTGGTTCATGGATTGATACATCTGGCTACAAATTTGTCACGAACCGGAGTAACGTTCAAACCGCAATATTGACATATTTTAACTAAAAGTCGTTTTATAATTAAAATAATAATCAAATAATGGGATAATAAATGATGATTGTCACAGATGGTACTTCTTGGAATTCTAGAATCCGGTTTTCTTTTCTTTACCGTGCCAACGTTTCGATCTTTATTGAGATCATCTTCAGGGCTCAAAGTGTTTGTCTTCTGTGTACTTGGGCCATTCTTGCGTGTCGTGTTGAGAGTGCCTTTCTTTGAACCCTGAAAATGATTTCTGAGTAATTATCGATTAACGGGCACTAACCACCACAAATTTTTTTAAATGCGAAATGTTTCATATGTTCAGTTCAAAATCAAAAATCCACACTAGTCTTTTAATGTGGCAAGCAACGCAACAGATCTATTTGACGTTTTAATATTTTTTCAACCAATTCAAATATGCGGTACTGCTATCGAATGGACGTAAATAACTTCTCTTTCAACTAGGACAAAGAATTAATTTCAACTCACCATCAACCAAAAACGTCACACACACTCAAATCTGTCTGAATTTATATCAAAATTTAACTCTAATTGTTCATTTTCAAAGTATATTTTAAGTTATAACATTGGGGTATATTATTTACAATTAAAATATTTACAAATGTAATGTAATTGAAGTTTATTTTGATTTTTTTTCATAAATGCCATAATTAAGAAAAGTTTCGTTTATTTTTTATCTTTCACAAAACAAACGGTCAATTTCTCTGAGTAGCTCAAGTGTATATGATGATGGTTTCTGCGTAGTACGGTACAACGTATCAGGAGAAAGATAATTTCCTTTGTACTTACCAGCAATTACTCGGCATCGACTATATCATTACGTGAATAGTTCGGAAGTAGAACTTGAGTAATGTTTAAACATTTCTGCAATGGAATGTCAGAAAAATTATTGTTAGTCCCAATGGGAAGAAAAGTGAAACAAACGTCCAACTAAAGTGAAACATTTCTCGTCGATACAAGAATTAAATTGGAACGGGAAAATAGGAAAACAAAAAATATTCTCGGAGTAAGTTCACGGCGCACAGGACCAACACTCCTGCAACACTTCAAGTATTGCGGGATTAGTATTCATGACGCCCCAAATCGCGAATTAACTAAAACAACGTCTGAAGCAAAAGATTTTTCCAAAAGATGTATATATATATATATATTTAGAGACTTAAAAAATTATAAAAACTGAAATTAAAAAAGAGTTTTGTATGTTTATATAACCATTCGGCCATAATATTAATTGTGCTTGCAAATATAAAATCAAACCCGTTAGAAGAAATGCTCTCCTCAGCTCTTGGCAATAACACCTCTGTCTTTCAGGCAGAGGTCGGGGCCATTAATGTCTGCTGCAGAACACTTATGGCTAACAGGATAAGGGGAAAAGATATAAAAAAAATTTCTGACAGTCAGGCCAGTCTAAAATCATTACAAAAAGAATTATCAACATCTAGACTGGTGGAGGAAACGGTTGAACTCATTAACAGGATCATTACCAAGTATGAGAATAGGGTAACCGTTATATGGATACCAGCTCATAAGGGACACTACGGCAATGAAGAGGCGGACAGCCTGGCCAAGGAAGAATCAAATACTGCGTTTGTCGGACCGCAACCAGTATTACCCCACTCTTTAAGCACAGCAAAAGAGAGTATAAGTTGCTGGGGAATGAAACAATTCCTCAAGGAGTGGAATACGTCCCCCGGATGCAGGCAATCGAAGGAGTTTCTGAAGGAAATCAAACCTAAGGAAGCGAAATGGTTACTCTCTAACTCTAGGAGGAGAATTAGGAGGCTGATAGGTATCCTAACGGGCCATTGCTCTCTGAGAAGACGCCTCTTCATAATGGGCACCCTACCAGACCCCTCCTGCCGCTTCTGCGAAACAAAAGAAGAAACGGCTCGACACTACCTAGCTGAATGCGATAGGTATGCTAGGGAAAGATTCGACACTTTCGAAGGAGAGGACATAACTAAAACACTCTCCAAGATAAAATGGTCCACAATCCTCGGGTTTGTAAACAAGTCCAATAGGCTTATGCAGGACTCGTGAGCCGACCAGGTCCCGGACCTTTTAGGGATGGGGTACGGGCTAACCCAGGCTTTTAACCCTTCGGGTCCTGGTCGCCCGCCCTGCGTAATATATATAGAAGAAATGCTTTATGTGCAGAAATGTGTGATGCAGTATTTTGTTTTTTCATAATAACTTCTTCGTGGATAACTCTCTTCTCATTCGGTAAGCAATCTTTAAGCTTTTTTACCCACTGCTAGCCCCGCTCCGAGGAATATCGAATATTCCAGGGGAGTGATTGTGACCAGATTTGCTTGCTTCTATTGGAAGGTTTCGTAGGAATATCGGGCGACTCAGACATACTCTTCGGTAGCGCCGTGTTCGGAAGGGTGACTAGCATATAATGGGCGAGCCAAAACAGGGTGGGTAAATCAACAGTTCCCGCAGCGATGGATTGGCTAGCGTGGAGCCTTGACTTGAAGCACTAAATTTTTACTTATGGGCAGCTCTGATAACTGCAGTACAACAGATCCATCGAAACGAAGGAACGGCTCATCGTAAAGAAAACTGAAATAGCGTTCAATGGCATGAGGAACTATTTACCTATATATAGATTTTTTTTTTCATTTCTATTTCATAATTAACAACCTAAGGTACAAACGAGATTATATTTTGTTAAATCAACATAGTATAGGTATAAAAGGAGAGTGTTTTAGTAACGACATTGAGACTCTCAATTGACAGAAGTTTAAACAAAAACCGAGCGAAATACTAGAGAAAAAGGTAAAAACACGCAGAGGGCCGACGTTCCTTCAGCTGTTTGAAGGCCAACAAACCTACCACATCAAAGGGCGATATTTACACTGCAGTGAATTTCCTTACATTTGCTTACTTGTTTAAATTAAATTAATACGTTTCGATTCCTTCAGAACAATTGATAAAATTTCCAAGTATGATTTAAATCAAAGGGACTTAGCTAACTGATGATTTCTGCATTGGAATACGCTTTTCGTTATAATAAAAAGAAAGTTGCAATGATTTCAGTTAATGAATGCTGCTATTTTTCAGGAAGCATTGTTTTTATCTTTAAAAATATTTTTTCCAGGTAAGTCAGACAACGACATATTTTAGGAAAATGAATCGTTCCATATTAAAATTAATAAATTCATTAGATTTCTTGGTCCGATTGAGAAAATAATATCTTTTAATTAATAAATCTTTAAGTAATGTATTGGTTGAGATAAAAAAGTCAGTGTCACGAGCGGGATTCGAACCAATGAACTCGGGCTAGATACGCTGTTACTCTACCACTTGAGCTATCGTGACTTCGATCCACGCTGCTACCAACTTCCCAACTCAAGCTCACCTTTTGATTCCTCTTTTCTTTTTTTCAACTGGCTTTTTTATAACACATAACTTACATAAATATTAACTAACTAAAATTAATTATTATTCGAGGATCGTGAGATGCGGTCAGGTGTGACGCAGGTTTTAGACAACATTTTTCTTTACCGTACGTACGTTTCGGTTTTTATTGAGATCGTCTTCAGAGCTCAAAGTGTTTGTTTTCCGTGTACATATGTCATTATGGTCTGTCGTGTATCTTGCATCTTACTCACTCTACATAGAAAACAAATACTTTGAGCTCTGAAGATGACATCAATAAAGCCCGGAACGCCTCCGATAAAGAAAATGTTTTTTAAAACCTTCGTCACACCAGACCGCATCTCAAGAACTCCGAATAGTCATTAACTAGCGGTCACTAAACACCACATATGAAAATTAATATATTGAAATGTTGTTAATTTGCTACTCCTGTTTTTAACTTTTCTAAAAAAATTTACAACATTAAATTTTAATTTCTTAAGACCGGTTATGGTTGTAAGACGTTTAAGCCCTATTTAGCAAGTCGAGGCTTAGTTTACATTGAGGATTAAGACGGCGTAACTTTCAAACGTTTTCTGACAAAAATAATTGGAAAATGTTTTACTATAGATTAATATCATTATATCTCATTTGACGTTAATTTTTCAAAGTTATTTTTTTCTTCATGTCCGAGATATAAAAGGAAAAAATTCATTTTTCTAACAATGAAGGTTTAAAATAAAAAATATCAGAGGATCCCAGTATATATCCGACGAGACTAATGGAGTTCTCTTGTGTTATCGATCATTGATGTTACAAGCGGGAATATTTAAAGTACAATATAAAATAAAAAGGAGACGATAAAGTTGCTTATTCTCCTAAAAGGTTATCGATTTCAGAAATTATTAAACGTTAAAACGGTTGAATAAGACGTTAAGTAATGAGTACGCTTTGGACTATGTGGCCTACTGTAAAAAAAGGGTCATATATTTAAGGGATATGGAGGTACCATACCAATAAAATTCTTTGGAAAGATCTGGGATCCTTGTGCCTTTCTCCATTCGTGATATTGACAGATCTAAGAGTGCCAAAGGTGTAGGATGCGCTTGGTACAATGTCAAGACAGAAGAGAGTGGAAAATAAAAACTGGATAAAGGACTATCTTCTAAGCAGAACTGATCGGCACACAAATGACATTGGAAAGCTTATGAGGGAAAAGAAACTGTTAGTCCTCACGGATTCAAAGAGCTAGAAAGAGCATTACAGATTTCAGCTTACTAAGTAACTCAGCCAGAAGCCGTCGAATAAGTCTTCTGTTAGATAGTCAATGAGCTAGTGGACAGCTTGGCAAACTCTGAAAAAAGGCAACATTTAGAATCCGTTATACCAGTGAAGGAATAGAAATATTGAAAAAAGAGTATATGACCCGTGGAACAAGCAACAAGACTTCTATTCTGCTGGTAGATTTTACCAGGATTCAAACCAGACGACCAGCAGGAGACCGTCGTTCTTTAATTTTCCAATACCTAAAAAAAGAGTAAACTACAATAAATAGGATCAGGTCTTATCAAGGAAAAGTGGAATGTATTTGAAGGAAATCGAGGAAAAACGGAATGGCCTATGTTTAGTATGCAAAAATTGTAAATGGTATGTATAATAATAAAAGGACAAAGATGTTTGAAAGAAAAATTTATTAACAGTACTGCAATTATATGATTTGGAAGTGTACAATGCAGTTTAGGATTTTGTAAGGGCTACGGGCTTAAAAATTTGTTTAGGGAAACAGATCTGTGAGCTAATTGACAAAGAAAAGGCCAGACAAAATTAGAATTTGGGTAATTAGCGTTGAACAGTTTCAAACAACTCGTGTTTAATAATGTGCTCATGTTTTGTAGTTTTATCTACCAGCTTATGTAGACAATGTTCACTTAGCGTCAATTTGACCACATCCCTGATAAATATGAATGAAAATAAATACGCGTTATTAACAGCACAACTAATTAATAAATTGTTAGTTAAATTTAAATGTGTGGTGATTAGTGACTGTTAATCGATGATTGTTCAGAGACCGTGAAATGAGGTCTGGTGTGATGTGGGTATCAGAAAAACATTTTCTTTCTCGTGCCAACGTTTCGATCTTTATTGAGATCATCTTCAGGGCCTAGCATTTACAAACTTTGTTTAAACTTAACAAAAACATGTAGGATATGGAAAAATTTTTATATACAATATATGTATATGTGTGTGTGTGTGTGTGTGTGTGTGTGTGTGAGTGAGTGTGTGTGTGTGTGTGTGTGTGTGTGTGTGTGTGTGTGTGCGTGCGTGCGTGCGAGTGTGTTTAAATCCCATGACTGAAAGATGAGCTCAATAAAGTTTGAAACTTTAGCATGAGGAAGGTAATCATTTTCTGAAACCTACATCACACCAGACCGCATCTCACGATTTTTGAATATAATAATAGTTAAACATAAACCTACAACTGAATGATTTCCAGCGGTTTGGTTAATTATATTTCAAATCATAATCACTTAATAATTGCTATTGAATGTGTGACGTTTATTTACAGTTAGTCAATTCGGAGGTCGTGAGTTGCGGTCTGGTGTGACGTCGGCTTTAGAAATCTTTTTTCATGCCACGTTTCGAGCTTTATTGGAATCATCTTCAGGGCCTGGGATTTATAAACATTGTTCAAATTTTACTAATACATGTAGATGGGAAAAATTTATTCAAGACTAGAACATTTTGTATTAAAAAAAAAGAAAAAGATGTTATACCATTCTATCGCTTTCAATCCAAAATTGTTTAGTCTTGTATAAATGTATTTTTTCCACATTATACATATATTAGTAAAATTTAAATAATGTTTATAAATCCCAGGCCCTGAAGATGATCTCAATAAAGATCGAAACGTCGGCACGACAAAGAAAACGTCTTTCTGAAACCTACATCACACCATCTCACGATGATTATTCGGAGAATCATTGTCGTTGAAACTCATTAACTTCTGAAATCATTGAATTTTGTTTATATTCTATATTTATAATTATATAATTATTATATTTATAATTTAGTTTATACAAATAAGTAGATTTTAATTAATTTATAAAAACATATATTTTAAAATAAACAACAAACTGAGTGTCCTGTTTTTTGTTTTTGAGTGTATTTCCTGCACTGCTACACATGTTCTTCAGTTTGCACATTAATATCTTAATATAATTAAAAATAATTTTTCTCGTTCCGTTCATTTTGCTTGACATTTCTAAACCCGATTTCTTAGACAGTGATGAAGCACGCTCATCTAGTACTTATAACACTTTGGAGAAGAAACATTACGAGTCAAAACTGTCTAACCCGGGAAGTTTGATACGCTGCACTTTGCAGGACACGCGAACTGTATCATTAGCTAAGAGAAACTTTTCATTTATATTTAAGATTGTGACAGCACAAGGCAGTTTACCTCGAAAATTCCAGTCGAGGTTATTTTCAACGGCACGACAAATTTTCATGTAAAAAGGAAAAATAGCGTATGCTTTCGTTTTTATAATTGCCTAATTAGATCTTCAAGAAATCCGACAAAAGCGGCGCAGGGTGGAAACAACTCATGAATATGAAATCCCCAGCAGAAACACAATCTCGAATCTGCCTTTGGGTTAATCAAAAATCCACGCCTGGAATAAACCATTGGCCGGGTGTAATTTCAGAATCTTTCTGTATATACAGACCGATAAACTAATTACACAAGCGAGAACATTGAAGAAAAGTCAAAAGTTTCAATTTCAAAAGTTAAAATCTTTATTAACGCAAATTATTAAAGCTTTACAGTTTAAACCGTTCATTATAAGAGTTTTTCAAATGCACAAATTTCAAAAATAATTGTAACTTAGTAGTAACGGAGTTGAGATGTGAAATTGGTGCCCGAGTGGATCTTATTGTTCTGAGCTGCGGCGCATTGAGCCAAAGATCCTGGGTTCGATTCTCGCTCATAACACTAGCTTTCCCATCTCGACCAAGAACTTTGATAAATGTACAATTAATTGAAATGTTAAATAACTCTCACTATTTTAATTTCCTTCTTAATTTTATTTTTGTAAATTAATTCATAACGTCAAATTTGACTGGTAATATTATCTAAAATTATTCAACGAAAAGGTATGGCAATCTAATTCTTCCATCGTAAAACTCCACTGCCTTGTAATACAATACAATATATAAATTTGTACGTAAAAGAAAAGAATTTTGATGAATAAACAATATTATATCAATTTTTGTGGAACTAAAGATTTAAATTTTGACTTTATTTGTTCACATCTGTAACTGCACATTTTACGCTTTATATACAGCCAGTAGATCAGAATTCTGTTCGTGAGTGTGACATTTCTGGCGTTATAGAGGAAGCTCTATTGGCAACCTCTCTGGATTAATCAATCATTCAAGAGGTCTCCGATCCATATTCCATTCAGTCGTCTACGGGGTAATTGCATGATACGTAATAATCGTATTTCTCTGTTAATCTGTTCTTGCAATTAGATGTGAAAACATTTTAAATGCATTTCGAACGGATGAAAAAAAAAAAAAAAAAAAAAAAAACAGCATGTGAAGATCTCTGTGAAATGTGTTTACTTAAAAAGGGGCATAAATAGTTAATTGGTCCTAAAAGCTTAGTAATCTTTGAATACTAGAATATTTGGCAGATCTGAAAACTTGGCACTCTTACATCCAAATAGGTTTGATTTGATTTTAACGATAATTTTGATTTTCGGTTCAGTAGGAGATAAATCTCTAAATAATTTTGCTAACAGTCCGTTTTTTCACTCGTGTATGCAAATTTCAAGCAGTCTGTCGAATGTCCCGGAGGAGTGTAAACATGATATATCGTGACTTGGAGCGGTTAAACTTTATTTTTTCAGATTGTTCCAATTTTAAATTGTTGACATGTAATTTTGTAATTACAAGAGTAGAAGAGTGATTTCATAATATGGCGGTGTCATTTGCATATGTGGCAACAATTTCTGATTTATGGGCATGCCAGAAGTAAAAATTGTATAAAACAGCGGATCAAATACTGATCCTTGTGATACACTGTAAGCACATCTTTCAAATTCAGAAGTCTCTGAATCCTAGTTTACTCCAAAAAAATAAAATAAAAACTCCATGAAATATGACTGTATGATTAGATAATAATCCTGGGGTGAAAATATTTTTCGTTTACATAATAATCCCTCGCGCTATACTTTGTTGGAAGCCTAATAAAAATCTCAAAACACTCCTGTCGCGTAGAGTTTCTGCTTGAGACCGTAAGCATCTCTGTGAAGTTGGCGAATGGAATGATGGGATCGAAATTGTTGGCCTGGTATGATGTTCAAAATGGCAAGATGTAAAAGTAATTACAAATCATTCTCAACACGAGACACGCAAGAATGGCGCAAGTTTACAGAAGAAAAAACTTTGTGCTCTGAAGATGATCTCAATAAAGATCGAAACGTTGGCACGACAAAATGTTTTTCTGAAACCGTCTTCACACCAGACAGCATCTCACGATATCTGAATAATTAGAAATAATAATAAAAAGAAAAACATTTTCTTATTCGTGCCTACGTCTTCGGGGCCTGGGGTATACATGGCACAATTACACAGAAAACAAACACATTGAGAAATACTTTGATACTTTGGTTGAATATATAAAAAATATATTTTGCATTGTATAAATTCAATTTTCCACATCCAAAATGTATTTTCTAATTATAAACAATGTTTATAAATCCCCAGGCCCTGAAGATGACCTCAAAGGTCGAAACGTTGGCAGGATGAAGAAAATGTTTTTCTGAAACCTTCATCACACCAGACCGCATCTCGCTATTTCTAAATAATTATCTATAAGGTAATTAAACATTTTTGGAAGATTATTCACATTTGGAGCCGTATTATTTGTACCAAAATTGATGAATTTACAGATGTAATACGCAATTGTTCACTAGTCAAAGACATTCTATTTGAGACAGTCCGCCATATTAATTACTAGCAAACATATTAGTACTATTTTTTCCAGCGATGTATGGTCATGCCAGAGCACACTAAAGGGTGGTTCTTTTTATTGTGATTGTGTATTAGTGTTTCGTCGGCTTTTTTTCTCATGGGTTTGAATCGGGTAGCGACCTCGGTCTGCTCACTTCATCGTGGTAGTCGCAACTGGCGACTCAATCGTTAGAAGAAAACCTAAAAACCGGCAAAACACATACTTTTTCGAGGCTTTCGGTATTTTCGATATTTCATCGGTATTAGAAAGAATTTTTACAATGTGTCCAACTTTTGTACTTTCTTGAGATCAAGACGAACTAGTCGAATATATCCGTTCGCAACTCGCGGCCGCCACTCAACCAATAGGGGAAAATCTAAAAACCGGCAAAAACACATACTTTTTAATCTTTTGGCATGCATTGCTGTAGATTTGGTATTTTATCCACTGGGAAAAAGTGGTCAACGGAAAGTATTTTGATTTGCCATAATATAACGCATAAATTATGTTACTTTTAGTTTATCGTCACAAGAAAAATGGACATGTATGTTTTATACCGCATTTAACAAGTTATATAACTGTATAAATAACGATAAATACTAGAGTTCTTGAGAGTTAAGAACAAGATTGTTGGATTGCGTAAGATTAAATCAAAGAAAAGGATAATCCTAATCGGATTGAGGATCTGCCAGATCCGTATGGCACATTGACAACTTATGGATCAAAACCCAAGCAGATATCCTTTTGTTTATTAAAATTCCTTAGTAGACATTTCTTGCAGACGATCCTTACAGGAAGCGAAAGCCAAGGCGTTTAGCATAAAAACGGTGCTGAGGCGTCTGAGCTAAACTGGGTTGTTTCCACAAATATAGTGAAATGCGTGGTGATTAAAAAAAAAAAGAATTTATATAATGCTAGAAAATTGGATATTTAAAAAATGAATTTATACAATGCTATTGTTTTAAATCTAAAATTTTCTAGTATAGTATAAATTCATTTTTTATCTAAAATTTTCTAGCATTGCATAAATTCACATTTTTCTACATCCTATGCGTATTTTTAAACTTTAAACAATGTTTGTAAATCCCAGGCCCTGAAGATGATCTTAATAAAGATCGAAACGTTAGCATAAAAAAATTTTAAAATATACGTTAAACGAGACCGCATCTCACGATCTACGAATAATCATTGACTAACTGTCACTAAACACCACACATTAAATAACAATTATTAAGTGATGATTTGATGGTTTGAATGAAAATTAACCATAACTCTTGAAAATCATTTAGTTGTAGGTTTTAATATAACTGATTTAATTGGCTGGATTTAATTCCAAAAAAACACAGAAGTATGGTATTACTAGACATAGAGAAGGCGTTGACACTGTCTGGCATAACGGAATAGTCTACAGGCTGTTGGAATATAAGTTCCCAACATATGTTGTTAGGATCATAATGTCCTATCTAAGTGAAAGATCCTTTCGCGTTGTTCTTAACAATGCTACGTCTTCTCCTTTCAAAGATGTTGCTGGGGTCCCTCAAGGGTCCATACTAGGGCCAACACTTTTTTCAATAATCTTAAATGCTCTTCCTAGATAGGTCAAACTGCAAGTTGGCCCTTTACGGTGACGACATCGTAATATACTGTTCCTCCTGGAGACAGACAGCTAAAGCAAACAATTTGAACACGGCTTTACAAAAAATAGTACGCTTCTGCCACAGATGGAAGTTAATCTTAAACACTGTAAAAACAGAATCGACATTCTTTACTAGGCGGCGACCCTCTCTCGATAAACAAATCATGCTTGACGGGGTAAACATACCGTGGACCCCACAGGTAAAATACCTAGGCGTGACACTGGACCACAAACTGAATTTTACTGGATATGTTACCTCGTTGATAAATAGAGGCGAAATAATGATTAAGACTCTTTTCCCCATTTTAAGTCCAGAATCATCTTTGTTATATTATTATCTTGTTATCAGATAAGTTAACTATTTACAAAGTGAAAGTGAAACCAATAATATTGCACGCTTGGAGCTACACAATCATGACTAATATTAATAGGCTACAAATAATACAGAACAAGTTTTTAAGATTAGCCACCTCGTCCCCACGTTACACAAGGCTCAAAGGCTTGCATGCTTTAGTTCAAATGCCATGGATTAAGGAGGAATTAAAATTCAGGACCCACAAATTTTTTTCTCAAAAAGCCTACAGCGATAACTCCATATGTGTTTCAATTGGCTCATACGATTGTCTGAGATCTTGGAAGCACAGGAGAATAAAACATATTATATCCTGAATCTCAACTTTCTTCTTTATTTATGTGTTACTTAATAACTTATGAAAATATTTTAACCACTAACCTACTGATTTGTGAATTCATTAAACTGTTAACTTGTCAATTTCTTACTAATCTGTTAAACTAACTTATTTATAATTATTTAAACTAACTTATTTATTTATTTATCTCAATATTCATGTACAACACTAGCCAACTTACTAAATTAATACCTAACTTTGCTGACATTGGTTATAACTGTTATTTCTTGTAAAATTAATAATTAGCTCTTCCAGTCTCTGAACAATACTGCAACGTTTTTTGTTAACGCAAAGGATTTGTCAAAGTAAAGGTTAATGGATTTTTCGCAAACATTTTCCCATCAACCTCGACAATAATGTTTTTCAGGAGGTATGGTACACAAATGGAGATATGATAAAGAGGACGCATAGGGTCCCGCCACTTTCCCTCAAAAATACATATGTATGCAAATTTGTTATTGTTAGAAAATATCCTGCTAAATAAATAATAATCTAATCGAATCTATAACTGATTATTCAGAAATCGTGAGATGCGGCCTGGTGTGATGTAGGTTTCAGAAAAATATTATCTTTATCGTGCCAACGTTCCGATTTTTATTGAGATCATCTTCAAGGCCTGGGATTTAGAAATATTGTTTAAATTTAAAATGCACGTAGGATGTGGAAAAAATGAATTTATACAATGCTAGAAAGTTTTAGATTAAAAAACTGAATTTATACCATAGTAGAAAATTTTATATTGAAAGCAATAGCATTGTATAAATTCATGTTTTAAGTATAACATATTCTAGTATTGTGTAAATTGATTTTTTCCACGTGCTACATGTAACTGTAAAATTTAAATACATTTTACATGTCTCTGAGACGGTGCACCATCTTCAATTAGAAACTCTTATTTATTTTTTTAAATTTTATTTTATTACTTTTGTTCATTGATTTTTCAGGTATTTTTCGATAAACATGTGCCAATAATGTACAACACGCATTATGGTTTTCTGTGCGTTTCCCATCCAGAAGTTAAATTAAAGGAAAATTAACCAACTCTTAACTTCATCTAACCTAACAAAATTTCGTCGGCTAATTTCTTTCAAAGGTGATTAAGAAATTACCGTTTCTAAATTAAATTTTATTTAAAACAATACTTAAGACAACACTTGGGAAAAATTTAGCTTGAACAATCGATTTGATGAAACAACAAATTATGAGATAAAGTCGAATTATGTTTCATCAATTAGCCTGATTATTTTCCGACCTGGCAGAGATTAGAATAGATTTAATAACCAAACTTTACGACAAAGACCTAAATGTTTAACCAGCCATTAAATCAAACTACCTCTAGCCTAATCTAGTAGATGATCGAATTTACAAACCGCGAGCAATCTTAACTGGCGTTTATTTGAAATATAAACTAGCCTCTTTTAACGTGTACTATTTCGAAATTAGATCTAGCAGCTAATTAAATATAAATCATTTTTCGCCAATAACAATACCTTCACTTTTAGTCCTTGTGCAATCCGTGTTGATTCTTTCAAAGTGGAATGATTAATCGATTCTGGGATTGTGTATGAAATTGAGCAATTGATTAATTATTGCGCTAGTTAGAAAAGTATTACCATCAGCATGACTAATACATAACTTTTAATAAGGTAAGTTCCTAGATACTTCAGACCTAATGAATAACGCATAGTCAGCAATAGCGTATGCATTTTTAATCTACTAGAAGGAAGTTTGGATTTAAATTGCCATAAATTAGCCAGGAAATGCCTTCATTACACAGCAGAAATGAAGAATTGGATAACGATTATGCTTCAGGTTTTTCTTTTAAAATGTCTTATTGACACGATTCCGCGCCCGCAATTCCCTTCTACTATTCATTAAGCATTACTCAAGTTTTATTAGAATTCTTTCATAGAAGAAATTACATTCTCATCTATATCTTATAAGTATATCGGCGTGTAATAACAATCCTTTTATCACGTTAAATTTATCAGAACTTTATACCCTAAGGGACAGGAAGTTCATTCCACCAGATCCATTAGTTACACTGGTTCGCATCCAACGGGTATCATATTTCTTATTCGCACATGCGATATTACACTTAATTCTTGATAAATTATCGGGTGAAATCATTATATTAATAACAATCTTATTATTCACCTTATTGTCAGTGATCACTAAATCAATATTCATAAATCAATGTCGCCCCCAAGAAAGACATTAATGTAAACAATTTTCAATTAATTCTATTCAGAAACTCAATCATTTTCGTCATCCTCTTGACCAACAACAAACATTAAGGTTTTTAGTTGAGATAAAAGTCAGTGTCACGAGCGGGATTCGAACTCACGACCTTCGGCTTGATACGCCTCTGCTCTTCCACGTGAGCTATCGTGACCTCGATCCGCTCGGACACTGACTTCCTATCTCAACCCCAAATTTTGAAATTTTCCCTCCTTTTTGCCATTTTTT
>CM077105.1:9161758-9183455 GCA_039619505.1 Cimex hemipterus
TCTCTCTCTCTCTCTCTCTCTCTCTCTCACTCTCACTCTCACTCTCTCTCTCTCTCTCTCTTTTTCTCGCTCTCTGGAGGGAACTATTTTTCTTATTTAAATTGCGATTATGGACATGGTTTCAGAAAAACATTTCCTTTATCGTGCCAACGTTTCGGTCTTTATTGAGATCATCTTCAGGGCTCTCACTCTCTCTCCCTCTCACGGGAGGGATCTATTTTTCTTATTTAAATTGCGATTATGGACATGGTTTCAGAAAAAGATTTTCTTTATCGTACTGACGTTTCTGTCTTTATTGAGATCATCTTCAGGGCTCAAAGTGTTTGTTTTCCGTGTAGATAATGTCATTATTTTTTGTCGTATTGAGAGTGCCCTTCAGTATTTTATCTATTATATCAAATTAATAAGTAATGTTTATATGCACCTCGAGGCAAAAAAAAACCTTAATGGTTTTTTTTATCTTTTAGACAAGTCTTCATCGATTATCATACTTCAATATCTGGTCCGTTATAAAACATTAGAATGTAAGTAAAACCCACAAAAAATCTCCTATTCGTGTTTACGAATGGATTTTGTAAATAAATCTTTGAATAGTCAATCTCTTCTTTGTTAGTTTGTCTGTACATCTTATTTCTAATGTTCTGGTGGTTTAAATTTTTTGCTGTTGGCTAGAATCATAACATTATCGGAAAACGGAAGAGTTCAAGCGTTTGTGATGGTCAAGTTTAACGTTATTCCGTCGCTCCGCCGTTGATATTTGAGCTCACCGAATAAAGCATGGATCAGGTCGCCGTCGTGTCACACCTCTAATTGCCTCAGTCTATTATATACATCTTTTATAAAATTTATGACATATCGTCAATATGCTAACTTCCGCAATTTAGGCAAGTACTGCATACAAGTAAGTCTTTTCTAAGTAGTTAAATGTCTTAATTAAAATGCATATCCTGATTTCAATTTTTTATTAATGTTTATTAATTATCAAATGATCAGGTAAGAAGAAAAATCTGAAAGTTTTTTTAATATTACGCTGCGGGGTTCTAAAAAAATTTCTACAATTGTATAATTTTTGTTTTTAAATCTAAAATTTTCTAGCATTGCATAAATTCATTTTATTTATTTATATATGTTTATTTTTTTAATTTATAATTTCTAGCATTGTATAGATTTATTTTTTTCACATCCTACATGTATTTGTAAAATATAAACAATTTTTTTAAATACCAGGCCCTGAAGATGATATCAGTAAAGGTTGGCATAATAAAGAAAACATTTTTCTGAAACATAAATCACACCAGACCGCATCTCACGATCTCCGAATAATAATTATGAAACTGGTTGAAAACTTTTAACTAGGTTTTGCCTGGAAAATCCGAACAAAAGAATAACCCGTGTTTTATTCCTGGTTACCTGATTCTTTAGCGTTTCGTTGGCTTTTCCATTAATTTAGGATTTCATCTGCGATCTTTTCCTCAAGCTTTATAAAAGCCATCTAAGGGATTTTACTTAATTCATTTTATTGATAAAATGCGGTAATTAAATGTTTCAAAGAAGTAATTAGCGCTATTCTTTATAAAAATTAATTAAGGTTTATAGTTATAAAACTAACGAAAAAAGAAATAAAAAATATCTTATAAAAGAAAATTGTCGTGGTACCAGGACAGTTGTTTCAGGTTCAGGAGAAGAAATAAAAAATGCTACAGCAATAGTAAATACAATAAACACCTTTAAAAAAACAAAACAAATAAGAATGAACAAAACCGAAAATTTCCTTTTTTTAAATTAAAAGTAAATAAAACAAATCCTTTCTATAATAAAAAATAAACAATGCTGAATCAGCCCTTTTTGTAAAAAATTAAGAAAACAAAAAATAAACATTGTGCCGCCAATAATTAAGAAATCGATTAATAAACGGACAAATAAAAATAAAAAATGTTCTTCGGACAAGAGACCTTGCAGCTCGTTGAACAGTTTCCAGGCACATAATCGTCGATCCCCTCCCTGTCCACTCCGACGTGTAGAAAGATCTCCCTCCGTGAAGATAGGCCGCCGAGTTCAGAAGATGTCCAATTGTGTCCCCCAGGGGGGAAAAAAGCAACAGCGCAAACCACGAAAAAAAGCCATCTTTTCTGTTCGCCACGCGTTGCTCGTCTGCCTCGAGCCGATGCGCATCAGGCGTATTCACGCGCACTCGCGCTCAACTTTCGAAGGTGGTTATATAGTTGAGATAAAAAAAGTCAATGGCACGAGCGGGATTCGAACCCACGACCTTCTGCTACTCTACCACTAGAGCTATCGTGACCTCGATCCGCTCGGACACCAACTTTCCACTAGTATAAAACTGAATTTGGCATAATTAGTTCTTTGGAAGTCAATGGGGAATGTTATTTGTTTCAGTAATGATAAAATGAAACGTGAAAGTGAAATCGGTTAAGCAGTGATAAGCAATCATTTAAAGAATGTAATAATTTATACAATAATACACAATCAAATTAAATCCTTCTGAACAGTCGTCCATTTGAGATCCGACGTTAACGATGAGTATCGTGTATCTCTGCGTTCTCCAATCGTTCTGGAATGTAGTTTTTTTAAAACAATTTTTTGAACCGGTTCTATGCGCCTGATGAAGGCGGATTGAAAGCGGGCCCATAGCGGTGAACATTAATCTAATATTGGTCTTACAGTTGAAGTGTATAAAATTTGTGTTGTGTATACATTTCTGTCCTAGCCCTTAGTGAGGGAGCTACTATTTTCTTACTGGCACACGCCCTACTTTAATTCAATAAAGAGAATGTTGAAACACGGAGATACACAGTAAGTTAAACCAAACAATCTAAATTTTGTTCGTCTCAGGGTGCTCTATATTCCATTAAGAAAGCAACCGTAACAACTAATTAAAATCAAATCCAATTAATTTTATCGTATATTTTGCTACATGTCCTTCTATTCAAATTCAGCTAAATAAATACATCTTTTCAAACCGTATCTATAATTAAAAATATAGGAGGCACTGTCAAAAACGAGATGGGGATTATTAAAAATTAAGGAAACAATCAAAAGTTTATTTATTTAGGATCTTACTAAATGTATAAAATTTGGAGTTAGACCCAGATATAAATTAAGATGTGATTATAAAAAATAAAAAAATAATAAACGGCGACCATTGAATTGAAAAGAAAACTCATGGGACAAAAAGATGCGTTCTTTCTGACGTGAAAGAGAAGAACGATGTGAAATTTTAATAAAAATAATCTCAGGCGATTCGTTCCTACTTTCAATCACACCTATACTTTCTTATAGTTATGATCGATACCCTAGAATCGATAAACGAGAAATACGATTTTTTTTACTTGAATTTATTTATAACGAGCCAAGTTTAACATTCTCTACTCTGAAACATTTGCCATGGTATTTTTTAATCAAAGTTTGCAACAGTCGATATATCAACCATCGGGTTGCAGCTGTTTTTGAAACTCATTTGTAAGCATGTCGAATGCTGGATTCGAACCCGGGGCTTTTACCTCACAGTGAAGAGTACCGTGTTAACGCCTAAACCGTGGCGGCCACAGAATCTCAAAATTATTCATTTAAGGAGTTGTAACTTAAGCTCCACTATTCAGGCGTCGAGTTTTTATTATCGTCAAGAGTCAAATAACTCCGGTTTCACAGTTTAAAAGGCCAGATAAGCCTAGAAGCACGGAAAATGGGTCAAAGATGGAAAAGGTCATACTGACAAGCCTACGCATAGGTCATACAAGCAAAATCATACACCTTCTAGCAGGAAAGCGACCGCAAAGGGGCCCATTATGCAAGGATAAAGTAACATTCGAGCACCTTTTCAATTTGTAGAAGGCTCGACGTTTATAGGCAATATGTTGGAATATGATCGGACCTGTGCGTAGACTTGGGGCACGGAAGCTGACACAAATCGCTGCACCGGTACATCAGAGCTGTAGGGTTTTCAAATGTATACAGTTTATGTGTGTTTGTGCTGTGCTTGTATTGTGTGTGATGTATTTATGTGGGGTTTATTTTAATACATTAGTATGAATGTAATTTATTAGCGTGAAAGGAAGGGGTTACTTATATCTTTGCTCCGAGGAATATCGAGTACTCTGGGGTGAGTGTGTGACGTCTGGATAGGAGAAGTAAGTTATTGGAGTGAAAGGAAAGGGTTACTTATAACCTCGCTCCGAGTAATATCGAATAATCTGGGGTGAGTGCATGACGTCTGGAGAGTAAAAGTAATTTATTAGCGCGAAAGGAAGAGGTCATTTACTCCGCCTCGAGGATTATCGAGTACTCGGCGGTGAGCGTTATGGCGTTTGAAGAGAAAAGTAATTTATTAGAGCGAACGGAAGGGGTTGCTTATAACCCCGCCACGAGGAATATCAAGTGCTCTGGAGGAATGAATGTGACCAAACTTATATGTTTGTGGTGCTATATATGTCACCTATTGTATGTTGTGTATCTATTCTTAAATTGACAAAAGAGGCTAGAATTTTAAAATAACGCCGTAATGTACAAGTAAAATCAGAGAGTGAGTAACCAGATCGAGATGCTCAAATGACTGCGGTTCAATACAAAACACGCGAGAAAGACAGGAAAAATAATGAACGCGGAGGGCCGGCGGTGACATCAGTTGTTTTTCGGCCCACAAACCTTTCACTTTATATATATAAGAAGCAACTGGATATATTTTGATTATATTCGCGTTATTGGTTTGATTCGCGTTTGGAAAGCATATTTACTTCGCATTCTTTTTATAATCCCATTTATAAATGGAACCTCGTTGACCATTGACCCATCAATTGTATTTCTCCTTGAGGGCCAATATCTTGTTTCATATACATGAGATGGTTCTCTTCCTTCTTCCCTACCGCCACATAATCGGCACTTAAAGAGGATATGCTTCACCACCCAATCTCATAGTATTGTATTATGACTTTTGTCATTTCGGCTCTGTAACTGGTAGACGCTCCTTAAGGCTCATAAACAAGCGCAGTAGTTGAGCCTCAGATGATTCCTCTTTTCACCGGGGCTTCATGCAGTTCTGCCGACTCGGGTAATTAAAATTATACATCATTCGTAATCCTGCGATGTACAGTGTCCGGCAGTGTAATGTGTGTGTAAAAATATTGAAAATGTAATTAAATATATTCGTTAAATTACTTAGCTTTCATAATAATTTAAATAAGTTATGTAAGGTAATAAAAACAATATATTTTTCTGGTAAAAAATTCGCTTGGAGCAATATTGTAAACAGGAAATGACTGTTTTCGGGGTTTGTTGAAAATTATGAATCTCTAATTGCCTAACCCATGGACAGATATTCAGTAACTGACTTTCCGTATTAATTATAGTATCAGGGAAAATTCTACTACGTCAAATTATAAATGCTCCATGTTATGTTCCAAATCAGACTGTTGATGACGAATTGAACATCACTTTTGTGCATGACCTTATCAATACCCGATATAACAAATATCATCAATTACTGAACGACAATTGTCAGTTCCAACCCGACCAGAAAATCAAACTGGACCCGAGAACTTTTTTGTGAGTGTAGAATGACGAAGTTTCACTGACGTTTTGTCACTGGGCATCTTCTATTACAAGGGACTTGAACAACAAATTCTGTCAAATTCAAAAATACATACAATGTAATAATATGTATGTACATGTATGTATGTATGTATGTTGTACATGTATATGTGCAAATGTAATAATAAAATTTAAAAAACCAGTAACACAGCATGGGCATTTTTATTTTAAAACTACTGCGGAAAAACGGGTTTGGATTATTAGGCATCTGTGACCTTATTGATTATGAACAGGGTGTTACAGGGTCAAATGTCAATACGGTCATGATGGGTTCAATAAATAAAAAGCAGCACGGTACTACAAGGACGAGGTTTCTGTATCGTCGCTTTCCTGAGATGTTCACATTTTTATGATTTCACTCTACAATCAAATTTTTTGTATGAAATTGTAATTCCTCAACATTAGTGTAATTAGCGTAAAAACAAACCTTTATTTTACAAATTAAATTAAATTTCTTAGACCAACACGGGGCGTTCAAAAAGGAAATTACGAAGGTCCTCCGTGCCAATTAAATTTACACATAAAAAATCTTTTCCTCAAACGGGGTAAATAATTTAGAAATGGTAATTTCCCCTCTCAGCTTGAAATATCGTCTTAATTGTTAAATATTCAATCTAGATTCACTACAGCAAAAGGCACTGAATTTCATATCTGACTCCAAAAGGGTTCTGGACAGAAGAAAGTGCTCAAACTAGCCATCTCCTTAAACTTTAGAATAACATATCATTTAAAAACATACAATTACGCAATTATCGTATACATGGTACTTTTTTTTATCAAGAAATTTTTTATTCTGAACTGTTAACAAATCATTGAAGGCCAATCCCTCTCTTCATATTTTCCTATCCATGCTGGTGTTCCTCAGGGTAGCGTTCTGGCCCGTACACTGTACCAGGTTTTCACAGCTGACATGCCAACTCATCCCGAAACCACCACATTCACATTTGCAGACGATACGGCAATTCTCTCTAGCAACCCCGACCTTGTCATTTCCACTGGAAACCTCCAACAACACCTCACACTACTAGAGTCTTGGTGTAAAAAAAGGAAAAAATTTAACACGGAAAAATCCACCCACATTACCTTCACTCTTCGTAAAAAGATCTCTCCCCCTATTTTCACCCCTAACTGCACTCCCCACCCAACTGCAGACAAGGTGCGGCACCTCGGATTGTACATCGACAAACGCCTGACGTGGAATCCTCACACAAGACTGAAACGTCAGGAGGTTATGACAAGATTTAGAATTCTTGCACGACTTCTTGACAAACGTTCGAATTTACCTCTCAAAAATAAAAGACTGCAACAACATCATTACACCGATTTGGACTTACAGACTGGAAGTGTGGGGTTCAGCCAATCATTCCAATATCCACCGCATTCAAACTGCCCAGTCTATAATACTACGAAAAATACTATGTATCTAACCAAACTACACATACAGATTTACATATTCATTTCGTACAAGATGAAATACGTTTACGTTACCGTAAATTTCACAAAAACCTCCCAACTAACGTAAATCAACACATCAGAAACCTCGCATCCCGACGAATCCCCTCAAACCCTCCTCGCCGACTGAAGAGACAATGGCCGCGAGATCTTCTAGGAAGTGATGGTGATAACAGTGAAAGTGATAATGACACACAAATCGATTGAACACACAATATTATTGTAACATTGGAATAATACCAACGGGTGTTCTCTCCACTCTTCGTTTTAATTTTGTTCTGTTTTAATTACCGTTCTCACTGTTACTTATTACCAACTTTAAGGTAGTTGTAATGTACAACAAATTAAAACAAACAAAGAGCTATTAACGCTCTCAGTTGATGTCAAATCCAGAACGATTGTATATCCTGTCGGCGATTTAAGACAACATTATTGAATATGCAATGTTTGAAAAGTAAAAGCAATTCAGTATTTTTAGTGGTCCACTTGACCAATTAATTAAGGTTTTTAATTAAGGTAAAAAAGTCAGTGTCACGAGCAAGATTCGAACCCACGACCTTCGTCATGATACGCCGCTACTCTACCACCTGAGCTACACACTAACTTCCTATCTCAACCCCACCTTTTGGCCATTTTGTAAATGTTGCGCCATCGGATTGGATTCTCGGCGACAAATGAAATGGCCACGGGGATCTTTAATGAATTATACTTCTTTTTATTTCATTGAATTCACTAATTTCGTGGTCCGCTTGACCAATTAATATCATTCAATTTATTTAGGTTTTAAGTTGAGATGAAAATGTCATTGTCACGAGCGGGATTCGAACCCATGGCGTTCGGCTAGATACGCCGTTACTCTACCACATGAGCTATTGTGACTTCAATCTACTAAGACACGAACCTTCCAGCTCAACCCCACCTTTTCAATTTTCCCACCTTTTTTGCCAATTTTAAAATTTCTATTGATTCACGGCGATAAATGTAATGGCTTTAAGGAGAGTTTTAGTAAAGTACACTTCATTTTAAATCATTAAATTCACTATTTTTCGTCGATTCGAATCAAGTACTACGTATTGATTCATGACATTTTTATAACATCAGAGAAAATTTAAATTTTTACGAGAGAAAGCGTGATGTTCTATGATTGGCGATAAGGCCTTATGCAAGGATTATTCCACTTGCGGATGCAAATGGGCTAGGCCATTATGCATATACCGTTAGGATTTGTATAACATTGTGACCCGTGCACTGCCTAATTTGCTGAACCTAACAGTTCCTAAATACTACACAAAACAAAAGTAAAACATGTACACTTTATATTTTGCAAATATAATATGTACGCGCGAGCACGACATTTATGCCACCATTTAATGTTATAATTGCCGGTTTATGGTTGAGTAACGGTGTTTAGAAACATGAGAGATATTCCGTACAATTCGTTGGTCCAAATTGCTCTGAATCTTCTCAGGAAACAATTGTAAATATCACAAGCACAGAAATCGGTGCAATTTATTAATACATAATTTTCAACATGAATAATTTTAGGATAACTAAATAAAATAATAAATAAAAAAGATAGTTTATTGCTTATATTTATTTTTAACAATATTTTCAATCAATTATAAGCTTATTGTTTGTTCACTAATTTTCGCGGTCTGCTTGACCAATTAAAATCTTACAATTAATTAAGGTTTTAAGTTGTGATAAAAAAGTCAGTGTCATGAACGGGATTCGAACCCACGACCTTCGGTTTGGTACGCCGCTACTCTACCACGTCTACACGTCGTGTAATCTATTTGATTCTCGTCGACAAATGGCCTTGGAGAGGTTTAGTGAAAGTTTACTTCATTTTAAACCTATTAAATTCACTAATTTCCTGGTACGTTCATTTTAAACCTTTTAAATTCACTAATTTCCTGGTCCGTTCATTTTAAACTTATTAAATTCACTAATTTCCTGGTCCGCTTGACCAATTAATATCTTATAATTAATTATGGTTTTTAGTTAAGATAAAAAATCAGTATCACGAGCGGGATTCGAACCCACGACCTTCGTCTTGATACGCCGCTGCTATAACACTTGAGCTATCGTGACTTCCATCCTCTCGGACACTTAACTTCTCATCTCAACCTCTCCTCACAAATTTACCTTACTTTTTGCCATTTTTTTTTTTTTTTTTTCAAATGCCGTGTAATCTGCTTGGTTCTCAGCGACCAATGAACTGGTAACGGTGAGCTTTAGTGAAAATATACTTCATTTTAATTAATTAAACACTATTTTTCGTGATCCTCTTGACTAATTAATATCTTTCACTATACATACTATATAATTATTTTTCTCAATTCAAGTGGAGTCACTAAAACGATTAGGTAGACTATTAAATTCTTTGTTGTAAATTATTATCCTACTAACTATATATATCCTTTCAAGGACATTTGTTCAAATTACTGTTCTAACGGTTAAAAAAAGGAAATTTGTTAGATTTTTTCATAGTTTAATTCAAAACAAACTAAGATAAGAGATAAAACCAGATATTATTCAGCTTTGATGTAAATTTTGTCAACCGTTATTCATCAACTCGCTGGAAACGGGCGCAGAGAAAAAGCAAGTTTTACGATCTGACTGGGTCGCCATCCTCTGGAGGGCTTTGATACCATGACAATAAATCTCAACAAGATTTAAGAAACCGTAGGGGATTCTAAAAATGATGATTAAGTACAGTTCAATAAGAATTAGTCGTACAGCTATATATATTTTATTCCTTGATAAATATTAAACAAGATTTTTACAATATTCTTTTAAATTTGTTAGATTTGTTAGGTGCTCAGATATTTTAGATATGAACGAAGATACACCGAAACTTCTCAACAGATTTTTCCATTCGGCAATTAATCCCGTAAAATCCTTTTATTTCATTTGATCAGTTGATCTTACATAATTGCGTCTATTGATTTATAATACAGATACGGTTTCTGACGTTTTATCAGTTCGGCTCATTAATCGTCGTCCATTGATTTTCATCGTAAATGTTCATATAGCGTATAATACATCTCCTACTTCCTTGCTCATCAGGGTTGAACTTAGCCCGGACGAAAGTTTCTTAGCTAATACGATCTGAGGGTTCATTAAGGTTACCAAAGCTCCTAGAGATTATAATATATTGCTAATACTGCTTCAATCGATATATCTGCTAAACGAGAAATACGTATAAATAGTTTGATATGATAATAGTTAGATTGTATAAAACGATTATTCGGATATAATGAGATGCGCTCTGGTGTCGTGTAGGTTTCAGAAAAACATTTCCTTTGTCGTACCAACGTTTCGATCTTTATTGAGACCATCTTCAGGGCGTGCTTGCATATTTCAAGTCGGTGGTCATTTCCTGCACCGTTAACAAAATCAACACCATATGATGAATTCAATAATAACCTAAAAAAACTTTTCTTCTTAGAATTGATTTTTATTGGGTTGTCCGGAAAATAATGCAGGATTTTGGTATTAAACAAAAAAAAAAGAAACTAGTTACTTTAAAGCAATGTTCTTTAATCAAAATAATTTCCCATACTCTCAATACATTTCTCCCAACGTGTTGGTAACTTATTAATTCCGTCTGAGTAGAATTCAGAATTTTTAGAATTGATAAAGTCATAAATGCATTTTCCAGTTCCGTTTGATTTTTGAATATTATGTGTTGTAAGTAGTGGTCCAGGTGTCTAAAAAAATGGTAGTCAGTAGGCGAGAGGTCCGGAGAGTAGGGTGGGTGAGGCAAAGTTTCATAGCCAAGCTCCAATAATTTTTGTGACGTTACACGTGACACATGTGGTCGAGCGTTGTCATGCAACAAAATGGGCCCTTTCCGATTTCACTTTTCCAATCGCCTTGAGGTGGTCAGCGACGGTCGTTTTACTGACTTTGAGTTGCTCTGCAAGTTCTCGAACAGTTGTTTTGGGGTTTTCTTCCACCACTGATCGCAGAACATCATCATTAAGAGAGGAAGGCCTTCCACGACCTTCTTCATCTTCAAGGCTGAAATCTCCCTCCCGAAATTTTTTAAACCACCTTTGCACAGTGCACTCATTAACACAACCCTCGCCCCAGACTTGGTTAATGTTTCTAGCCGTTTGGGCTCCGCTTCGGCCGAGTTTAAACTCGTAAAAGAAAATCGTACGAAATTCTCGCTTTGACATTATAAGGATGACTGAATTATTTCCAAGTAGCGGAATGCTACAGAGGTAAACAAACAATATCATTTGGAAGAGGATTAATAAGTGTTGACATTCATACAAATGAGTAATCCTGTAAACGTAAACAGAATATTTTATATAGATTTTTTTTAATGAAAACTTAAAATCCTGCATTATTTTCCGGACAACCCAATATCTTAAACGTAAATTCTAGTCCATTGCAAACGAATCGTAACTATACATATTATTTTATACAATTTCTTTTATATAGTAGTATATATATATATATATAACATATTGTTTTCATAATACAAAATAACTATTCAATTATTTCTATTCAATTATTTCTATTCAATTCTTTGTATGTTTACCAATGAATATCTTATAACTTCTCAATCTACCCCCCCTCAATGTTCACCCGAGTCAGCCGGTTTTCTCGCCGAACAATTTGATCAGACGTGTTTTGGCTTTTCGCCATCGCCGTTCGATTCAAACTGCTGACAAATTATTCAGGAACTTGCGGGCCATGTCGTACATCTGGAAATAGCATAGGAGTATATAGAAAATCGTTTCTCGGATGAACCGATTGTTTTGTTTCGGTTGTTACTGTCTCGTACTCATGCACACAGAATTGCGCGAGCGCATTCGTATACAGACACGCGTAAATATTTTTTATAGTAACATTTTCAATCGCGCACGACCGGGGTTTTTTTTTTTCTTGTAGACTTCTCTTCCCTCAGTTAAACACATACCATTATTTTTGGCCTATAGATTTTTTAAATTTTAGTTAGACCAAACAAAAATCGATGAGTCGTCAATATTCTCAATCGTTTTAATCCAAACGCGGCCTTCTGCAGTGACAATTTCTGAAAATTTTACAAATTGTGCTATTCAACAGTATGCATTTGGCAAAGCAGAATCATTTTAAGTAAACTGTTACAGGAAAACTGCATATTGTTACAATTTTTGAAAACGTTTAGATAATTTTTTTCTTGGTACCTATCTAACACTTTCAGCCGTTTTAATTGGTCGTCTTCAATTGCATTCATTACTAAATGTGCGTTCCACTTGTGCCCCTATTTTAAGGAAATGTCTTAATAAAAAAGGTTTTTATAATGTAGCACGTCTTTCAAAGGAATAAATTTGTATAAACGGGATATCTGGAAAAGGCGCAATATTTACATATCAAAGTCTGTTTATTTTTTTGGAGGAGGGGATAGGAATGATCGGTTAGTTCGTGCGGGAAAAATGTTCACTCTTGTAAGAAAAATTAAACATTAAAGTAGATGGTTTAAAATAATACAATTATGATGTTACCATCTTATATAATGCGTAAATAATTATGTATAAAATTTCGCTTTGTTTGTGACTAAACCAACTATATAAACAAAATTGTCTTATTAACAATTGACATTATAAATAAACTTTCAAGTCCTCGGGATGTTATGATTGCGTGAATGATCAGACGATTTATCCAGTTCTCCAAATTGTAGTTTAACGAGGCTCTGACCCATTGCTGTGTTGAACATCGTTAATTATCCTGCTGTCTATTGATTGCGTTCGTTTAAATTGGATATAAAAATTACTGTCATGCCATCGTCTGCTTTATTAGGCGAGGTGATAAACAAACGCCAGTTTTTAGGTGTCATGAACTAAAAACGAGCGTTTGAATGAGGTACAACCGTTTAATTGGTCCGATAACACCGACGGTTTTATAAATTTGTATTTCTGTATAAAAATTCATCTTAAAAACGTTGCCGATTTTTTAAAAACATTTGTATAAAAAACCGTTACGTAAATTTACGTTTATACTTGTCCATCGTTGTACAAACAATAAGTTCAGTAAACTCCGCTATGAACTTCGTCAAAAAACTTTACTATAACACAATTATATTTCGTCGTCAGATTTACCAAATATCTACTTTTAATTAATTAATCGTTATGTAAGGCATTGGTTGAAAAAAACCTTTTAGTGACCGTTAATACTTCCCAAATTCCTAATCTTAAAAAATGCGAAAAAGGAGGGAAAATAAAATTCAAAAGGTGGAGTTGAGGTGGAAATTTACAGTCCGAGTGGCGGAGGTCACGATAGTTGAAGTGGTAGAGCAGCGGCGTATCTAGCCGAAGGTCGTGGGTTCGAATCTCGCTCGTTATCTCCACTAAAAACCTAATTAATTAATAATTGTACGGTATTAATTGGTCAAGAGGACCCCGAAAACTAGTGAAATGAATAAATTTTAAAGAAAAACGTAAATAGGCAAATGTACTTAACGCTCATCTTCCCTGTAAGAAAAATATGTCTACATCCAAAAACGTTTCGACGAAACTAAGTTAACTATGGTTATTACGTTTCTTGAACAAATTTCTTCATTAAGAGGTTCTTGAAGTCTTCTTAATTTTTGTAAAAAAAAAATATTTGATTTTCTTGTAAACTGTGTTATGCTTTAGATGTTTCCATATTTACAAAAATATTCTTGCTTTCGTATAAATTTTAAAGCGAACTAATGTTTAGTCAGCTCCCCCTCCCCCACTTAAAGCTAATTGTTTGATTTTTTATATAGGAATTTTATAAAACTGGTGTTTTTTTGTATGGAGATTAGTGACAGTTAATCGATAATTATTCAGAAATCGTGAGATGCGGTCTGGTTTGATGTAGGTTTCAGAAACACATTTTGTTTGTCGTGACAACGTTTCGATCTTTATTGAGATCATCTTCAGGGGCACAGGCCACCCAAGGGCACTCTAAGCGCAAAAATGGCACAGTTACACATAAGACAAACACTTTGAGCCCTGAAGATGATCTCAATAAAGATCGAAACGTTGACACGACAAACAAAATATATTTCTGAAACCTACATCACACCAGACTCTCACGATTTCTAAATAATTAAAAAAATATATAATTTTTCTCATTGTATAACTTCACTTTTTTCTACATCCTAGACGTATTTGTTCAATTTAACAATGTTTGTAAATTCCAGGGCCTGAAGATGATCGCAATAAAGATCGAAACGTTGGCAAGATAAAGGTAATATTTTTATGAAACCTACATCACACCAGACCGCATCTCACGATTTCTGAATAATCAGTTAAATTTAAACTTATAATTAAACCATTTTCCAGTTTTTTTGTTTAATTTTCTTTCAAATCATCAAATCAGCACTCAATAATTCTTAATAAATGTCTGGTGTTTAGTGACAGTTGGTCAATTTTCTTTATGCTAACGTTTCAATCTTTATTGAGATCATCTTCAGGGCCTGGGATTTATAAACATTGTTTAAATTTTACAAATACATGCAGGATGTAGGAAAAAGTGAATTTTTGCAATGCTAGAAAATGTTAGATACAAAATTAATTTATACAATGCTATTGCTTTCAATCTAAATTTTTTTTGGCATTGTATGAATTTATTTTTTTCCACATCATTTCCTGAACCGCATCTCACGATTTCTGAATAATTATCTTGACTATAATGTTTAATGTACAGAATAAACTAATATTATGAGTCCATGTTTTTATTCTGGCATCAGTGATTGAACTACAACTTATTTAAGAGCCCATCTATATTTATCGATTTCTTCGAACTGATCTCCTGCCTCCATTAACAGCGCCATTATCGGCTTACTACATCAAATTATTCTTGAAAAGATAATCAAATTGTACTATAATAATGACTTTTTAAAATAACATATTCTGTCATTTTCAGTAGATGACACCAAAAAATGTTGCGTTGAAAACAGTTTATTTTGGTTAGATTTCAAATTCACTAATAAAGCAGCATGTCGTTTTTACAAACGTGCAGTTTATTATGTTTATAATGCAGTACTTAGTTAAAGCCCATTTCAATCCAATCAAATAAATAGTTCTGACATTTTTACTGATCGTTCTTTTATAATAGTTCAAACTATTTCCCTTTCTAATAAATTTATCTAATTTTATTTTATTTATTTACAGTGCAAACAGGTCAGGTACGTAAGAATAGGACAGTCAAGCAACACGACAAAACAATCATTATGATATAAAATATTAAAAAAGGATATAAAAACAATAGGAATAAAAAACAGCGAAGAAACGCTTACACTTACAAAAATCAATATTATAAATAGATTAATAAATAGCACAACCAAAGTGCACAAAAGTGCAAGCATAATAATAAACCCTCAATTACATTTTAAACCACGTTTAATATGTTTTTAAAAATTTGAAAAGACGAGGAAAAAGAGTCCGCACTGACAGCACTATTTATTTAAATAATGCACAACCTGTGGAGATTGAAGAATGTAAACTGTGTTTGGTCCTGTGGCATGAAGTGCCAAACCCTAAAACCAATTCAGGATAGATCAGGTCTTCGGAGTGTCAATCAAATTATTGAAGATCTTCCACAGAAACACAACGGAAGCCAAAACTCGTCTATCCTCCAGAGAATCCAGGCTTACGAGGGCAAGTCTCGCTTTATATGAGCACAGACGGCAGTTCCTGTGATTGCATAATTTGTAATACAGGTATTTCGCGGCCTTTTTCTGTGCCTTTTCTATCATGTAAGACGCATCTAAAGAAATTGGGGACCGAACAACTCTGTCATACTCTAGGTGACTGCGCACCAGAGATTGATAGAGTGATTTTATTGCAAAAGTCAGCAGTTTGTCTGAGTACGAATCCTATTGGGTTGTCCGGAAAATAATGCAGGATTTTAAGTTTTCATTAAAAAAAATCTATATAAAATATTCTGTTTACGTTTACAGGATTACTCATTTGTATGAATGTCAACACTTATTAATCCTCTTCCAAATGATATTGTTTGTTTACCTCTGTAGCATTCCGCTACTTGGAAATAATTCAGTCATCCTTATAATGTCAAGCGAGAATTTCGTACGATTTTGTTTTACGAGTTTAAACTCGGCCGAAGCGGAGCCCAAACGGCTAGAAACATTAACCAAGTCTGGGGCGAGGGTTGTGTTAATGAGTGCACTGTGCAAAGGTGGTTTAAAAAATTTCGGGAGGGAGATTTCAGCCTTGAAGATGAAGAAGGTCGTGGAAGGCCTTCCTCTCTTAATGATGATGTTCTGCGATCAGTGGTGGAAGAAAACCCCAAAACAACTGTTCGAGAACTTGCAGAGCAACTCAAAGTCAGTAAAACGACCGTCGCTGACCACCTCAAGGCGATTGGAAAAGTGAAATCGGAAAGGGCCCATTTTGTTGCATGACAACGCTCGACCACATGTGTCACGTGTAACGTCACAAAAATTATTGGAGCTTGGCTATGAAACTTTGCCTCACCCACCCTACTCTCCGGACCTCTCGCCTACTGACTACCATTTTTTTAGACACCTGGACCACTACTTACAACACATAATATTCAAAAATCAAACGGAACTGGAAAATGCATTTATGACTTTATCAATTCTAAAAATTCTGAATTCTACTCAGACGGAATTAATAAGTTACCAACACGTTGGGAGAAATGTATTGAGAGTATGGGAAATTATTTTGATTAAAGAACATTGCTTTAAAGTAACTAGTTTCTTTTTTTTGTTTAATACCAAAATCCTGCATTATTTTCCGGACAACCCAATAAATTTTTAAAGGATTTATTTCAAATGTCATAGGTATGATCACGAAAATTACAATTCTTATTAAAAAAATAACCCCGAGATCGGAGATAGTCAATGTGATAACCTTCGATACTATAAACGAATTGGTCGTAATCGTGAATTAATTTTTTTGAAAACTTCAAAATCTTACATTTATTTTCGTTCAATTTACAATTATTGCGCTTACACCCAAGCCAAAAGCGACTCAAGTTATTTTGCAAGAGAATGCAATTATTCAACGAGTCGACAGGGCGATAAATTTGTTTTCTTAGGTTTAATTAATATTGGCTTTGTATGCACGGTGGAAATTATGTTATTTGACACGCTGATTCGAGACGATGGCTAAGGTCGGTGCGACACCACGACTCTGCCTATAAAAGAACGATTTTTTGCGAGGGGTATTTCGACTAGGAGGATATTAACCCTCGGAGTGCCGGTGATTTCGAAAAAAGCCCATTTATAAGTATTTACATCCCTGGCCCTGCATTCGAACCCTGGAAAAAAGGCGATTAAAAACGTGATTAAAAGGAAATGGAAACGTCGGTGGGCTTGATCGGCAGAGAAGCTCTCATGTATCACGAGCTCGATCAATAGGTGGCCCCTCGGAGGATGAAGAAAAGAGACCACAATCGCCCGGCTAGGAACAGATCATGCGATGTTGACGGGTGTACTTTCGGGAAAAATTCCGGGCAGGGGACCGACACGTAGAAAAAGGTTTCACGATGTGTCCTACATAATCTAAGACAGTAATTCCTCAAGGGCCACCCGAATGAGAATTGTGCTTGAGCAATGATCAAGAATGTGGGTCCCATGTTGTGATTTTTGACAGAAACCGAGCTGTTTTATTGTGCATAGTACTTGATAAATAGTTTCTTTTGTGTTATTGAGTGTGAATATATTTCTTAGTATGAATACGTAATGTGGGAAGGCCGGTAGAGGAAAATTGAGTGAACTCTTCCTTGTGCTGTTGACTTAATTAACGAAAATTAAAAGTCGTCCTTTAATTAGAACGAAATGTAACAACACAGTGATTCATTCTTTCGAAGGGAATTTAATATCCCAAGTGCATGGTAATCCAGACGCAGTCAGTAATTAAGTACTTTAAAAAAAAAATACAACAGTGCTTTCTTCTATTAGTTTTGTTTCTTTTTCATTTAATTTGTAAGCTTTTAGGAGATACATATAAGTACTAAATGTAAAAACATCGAACAAACAAGGATTGTACTTTAATTCCATTTTAATTGAAACAAAGTCCCTCCAGAATCGGAAACGCCACCACCCCCTGCCATGTAATATAGGAATCAAGTATCTGTTGTATTTTGAAATTGTTGCAATAGATTTGTTCCAAACCCTTAAAAAATCAAAAAGCTGAACATTTGGTTGTTTATTTAAAATTGAATTGATTTTTATCGTCATATTAATTACAAAAAACTAATTTTAATATAAACCAAATTAAACGAGATCGGAGTTTTAATAAAAATTATTTAAGTATAATCGTTTGAAAGAAAATTCACCAAGCACCAGATAATTATTTACTGATAGATTAAAATTTAACTAACAATGTTAATGCTCTTAACAATGCGCATTAACCCCTGTGGCCTCGAGAGGGTCTTAAGTATCCCATGAATTGAATAAATAAACGACTGGATTTCGTTTCGTGAAACAGAATTCCTTTTTCAACAAGAGCGGTTTGAAACTGTTCAACGCTTGTTAAGGAAGGAAACGAAATCTAACTCATCTTGGCATGTTCGATAAATGTTCTCTCGGATTTATGCCAAGGATACGTCCTGGCCATGTTATTGTGGTACTCTACCATGAGCCTTTCATCACAGTTAAATGACAGCAAGTTCAGACGGCTGAGAAATTCACATACTTAGGTAGCTCGCACTCGCGAGAGGTGAACATTGATGACGAAGTCAGCAACAGGATTGTCAAGGCTAGCGCTCTCTTCTTTGTGGCTGCCTAACTTAAAGGAAATACCTTTCGTATGCCCTAAAGTACTCGATATTCCTCCGGGCGGGGCATAACTAGCAGTAAATAAAAAAACGTAGTAACTACAGAAAAGTGTTATCGTCATGTCATGTGTTATCATGTCAACTGACGTTTTTATATTTGCAATTGCTACTAATGTATTTGCCAAAAGGGTATATAAAAAACCAAACCACTTTTTTTCTATTTTTAAATTTTTTTACTCCTTATTTTTTCACTTTTATGGCAGACAATTAATGTATTTACATATTTATTTTTAAAAATTATTTTCCTTCTGACTTTTTGAGAATCCTGAATGTAGGCGTCCTGTATACTAAACCCGCATTATTTGTGTGTTGCAGAAGTGTTGGTCTTGTGCGCCGTTAGGGCAGACATCCTTGAAATCTGTACTAATTAATACACCGACTAACAAATAAATTAGTTTTTTATATTTACAATTTTTTCTTATTTACAACATTGCTTACAAATATTAAAAATGCTAAAGAAAACTTAGGATTTATTGTAAAAATAGGCTTCATGATCATAGCCAAACGTAGCGTCTGTGACGTTTTTGGTTGAAGGTTTTTTTATAACCAACTCTTTGCCCTAGTTGAAACCAAGTTATGTAATTTCACTCAGCAAAAGTGTCACATATTTCCGTCGGGTGAAAAATCACTAAAATGACAAATATAATTTTCTCGTTGTTTGAGGGAGAGATTTTTTTTTAATGAACCACTTGAAATGTTTCGAGTCACGTTAAAAAAAAAAAAAAAGAAAAATGGCTATATTTGTGTCACGTTTCCAGTGTGTACTCGCCGTAAATCCTGTATCGTTTGTCGAAACCTTCCTCGACTTGACAGATAACTCGACAGTAATTCGAAACTGTAAAGATTTTCCACCTCAGAAAGAATTGCCAGAAAGAGAAAGAACAAAGCTTTTATCATATATTTATTTTCTGACCCTCACTTTAAAGTTAACGTTTGATAAGGTCTGATAATTTCATCAGTTTTACTAAATCGGTCCAATAACTTCTATAAAAACCATTACCATGAACAATTGAGTTAGAATAAATTTTCTATCAAAATAAATAATTGATCTATTACAATAAGTTTGATATATTAAATGCAAAAATATCATTTTGGTTGAAAAACATTATTTAAGGGTTATTTCTTTATTTAGAAATCGTAAGATGCGGTCTGATGTGTTGTAGGTTTCAGAAAAATGTTTTCCTAATCGTGCCGACGTTTCGACCTTTATTGAGATCATCTTCAGGGCTCGAAGTGTCTATCTTCTGTGTAATTGTGCCATTCTTACGTGTCGTGTTGAGACAGCCCACTGAGGCGGGTGTGTGAAGACAAACACTTTGAGCCCTGGAGAAGATCTCAAAAAAGCTCGAAACGTCTGCACGATAACTGTTTTTCTGAAACCTACAACACACCTGACCCACATCTCATGATTTCTAAATAATTATCGATTAACGGTCATTAATCACCACACATTATTTCAGGGTTTGAACATTACTGACGTTTTGTTTACGATCCAAACTATTCAGCTAATAAAATAGTCGATGCTATAATAATCACTAGTGGGACGAAGGCAATTATTTTCGTCGATCGTATTCGATAAGTCGTATCGGGGGCGCTAACCACGCAGAAACCATCATCAATGACACTTTTGGCTCGTGTTATAATACTGAAATATTAATTTACTATTCACTTCAGTATATTGGAGGGTAAAAACTGATCTTTTATCTTTTTCAGGCCGCTTCTTTTGTTAATCGATCTACTTTTTCAGCGCATCATAACTCTCACTCAAGCTATAACTACTTTCTTATCCTTCCAAGGCAAGATATTTTCTTTTCAAAAAAATTGTCAGTAGCGTTTTTTAATTTTATCTGGCTGCTTAACTATTGGTGATATTTATGCCATTATTGCTCGTAGTAGAACCTAAGTAACTGAGAACGTGTGAAATGGCTTGAATCCACCCTACTATCTTGAGGCAATTTAATCAAGCATTCATGCTCGTTAAATGGATCATAAAAGGTGCAACCGAACCCTGTTTCTGTCTTCGAACCGTCTGTAAATAAATCATGAAAACTCGACCATTTATCTTTAAGCAGGTGTCGTAAAAGGAGATTAACTGTTAACGTATTTAAGTTTTGAAAGTAAGTAATAATTATCAACTTCATCGGTCTGCGTGCCGTACATAGACACATGGGCAGGAAGTCTGAGTGTCTTATAGATTGAACAAATTTATCCGGATGAAATCGTCTACTAAGCTCTAGAGATTCTGTCTGCTATTTTAATTGAGGCGAATTTTAAATAATCCAAACAAAGTTATAATGTTATTAATTTGTAATGGATTATACATTTATAAAATAGTCCGCTCACCACCGTTCATCCTTTTTTCAGCACATTCCCAATTGAAAACATCTGCGTAAGCAATTGATCCGTTATGTAAAGAAGTTCTGGAATACAGGTAAAACCTAATAAGAAAATTAGCTTTCATGAACTTTTTAATTTAACTGTTAATGTAATATCTTTGTTATTAACTTAGTCTTTCTTTTTAAATAGTATTTCTTTAGTAAAGGTTAAGTATTTATTGAAGGAAATTAAAGAAAATTTTAAATTATGGATTTCTTTTTTACTTTTAATCGAAATCTTTAACATAAGATTTATAGATCAATGAAATTACGGTAGAGTCAATGGCGGGGTTGTAAGCAGCCATTTTCCTTTCACGCTAATAAATTACATTTATTACAATAAATTAAAACAAACAGAACACTCGATAGAAACAGAGGTCTGGTCACATTTACTTCCCCAGAGTACTCTGTATTCCTCGGGGCGGGGTTATAAAGTCACCCCTTCGTTTCACGCTAATAAAATACTTTTACTC
>CM077105.1:9201932-9213384 GCA_039619505.1 Cimex hemipterus
GAGAGAGAGAGAGAAAATACAAAAAAAGGGAGAGAAAATAAAAAAGTGAAAGAGAAAGAAAAAAGAAAAACAGAGAGCAAATAAAAAAGATAAAGTCAGAGAAAATAAAAAAGTGAAAGTGAAAGAAAATAAAAAGGTGAAAGAGAACGAAAAAAGGAAAAGAGAAAGAAATGAAAAAGAAAAAAGAGGGAGTGGCAGAGGGCGATACATTGAGACTCTGTGTGTGTGTGTGTGAGAGAGAGAGAGAGATAAAATACAAAAAAAGGGAGAGAAGATAAAAAAGTGAATGTGAGAGAAAAAAGAAAAACAGAGCAAATAAAAAAGGAAAAGTGAGAGAAAATAAAAAAGTGAAAGTGAAAGAAAAAAAAAATGAAAGAGAAAGAATAAAGGAAAAGAGAGAAAAATGAAAAAGAAAAAGAGAAAGACGGTGTGGCAGAGGGCGATATATTGAGACTGTGTGTGTGTGTGTGTGTGTGAGAGAGAGAGAGAGAGAGAGAGAGAGAGAGAGAGTGAGTGAGAGAGAGAGAGAAAATAGAAAAGAAAAAGGGAGAGAAAATAAAAAAGTGAAATTGAGAGAAAATAAAAATAAAAAGAGGGAAAAATGAGAAAGAGGGAGTGACAGAGGGCGATACCATATATTGTGTGTGTGTGTGTGTGTGTGTGAGAGAGAGAGAGAGAGAGAGAGAGAGAGAGTGAGAGCGAGAAAGAAGTAAGATGGGCATATAACAAATAAGGACAAAATATATACAGTACTTTGTTAACAGTAACTACAAACTCAACGGATTTGAAACATAAACGTGGATCTCACTGTTGTGATGTCCTTTCTTTTGTAGGCTTCAAGAATTTCAAGGGGCGAACCTGTCAAATCGACAAAATAATTTCAACTTAGTCTTCTGTTTTAAGCCGTTTGTCCGGCAGATTGTCGCCCAACCCAGATGCAAAACTTAGCAGGTAATTAATTCGGTTAGCTCACGCTGCTAAAGACCGGCCTAACTGTAATTACAAACTTTACACCTCGATATATAAACGAGGTATTCGGATTGGACAAGAAAGCACCGCTTGCAAATCAATTTGTAGATAATTTAATCAGTTCATTTCACAACAGTTTTAGTTAAATCTTAAGATATTTATTAAATTTTTATTTAAATAAACATGAAAACTGTGAATATGTTTTTGGAGTATTTTAAAAATTATTACAATCTTTAACATAATATGTCTATTATATAATAATAGTCAAACTTTGTTAATAACTTTCAACTAAAATAATTATTATTCAGGCTCGCGTTCATTGTTGAATTGACCATTTCTAAAGATTCACCTCAAGTAGGCGTGCGTTTGTAGATAAGGGTTACTATTTCCCTGCAACTTTTCCAACAAGCACGGTTGGCAAATAACAAAACGAGGAATCCCTAGGGCAACAGATTCTCCTACCCACGGCCGTTGAGAGCGAAACGCTAATCGATATTTTATCTGCTAAGACACAATTCATAAGGTCAACAATCATTTAACGAAGAAGGAATTTTTATTTCCAAGTTGAACTTAAAGACAAAGTTGAAGTAACATGTTTACACCGGATGGTTTAAGCTCCTGGGCCACTAATGGAGAAGTTCACTGCCAAGACGACTCCAGCATCAGAGAAGCACACTTAAGGCCCAACTCTGAAACTCGTAATTTAAAAAAATAATATAATGGGAGTTAAACAAAGTTGGAAACATTGATTAAGTCGCGTGTCATAAAACTGCTAAAGCCTATTTACCTCGAAATGTCTATCATAAACAGTTCACTGTTCATGAAAGTGTAAACTAAAAAGACACTGCCATTGTTTTTAACATAAAGCCTTTACATTTCAGAAAAACATCCAATATAAAAACCGAGTTTTTATTAAGGAAGTATTTGCCACTCTAATAGAACAATTTGAATAGTGCTTTTAATGCTAACTTTTTTTCGATGAGAAAACAGATTTTTTGTACATCTAGGCATAATGTGAAAACAATCTTAAATACCCTGGGAGGCACCTTTTTGCCATTTTTCAAATGTCGTGTAATCGGATTGGATTCTCACCGAAAAATAAGGGACAATTCAAAAGGTGGGGTTGAGATGGGAAGTTAGTGTCCGACTAGATCGAGGTCACGACATCTCAAGTTTCAGAGCAGCGGCGTATCTAGCCGAAGTTCGTGAGTTCGAATCCCGCTTGTGCCACTAAGTTTTTTTTTATCTTAACTAAAAACCTTAATTAATTGAAAGATATTAATTGGTCAAGCGGACCACGAAAAATAGTGAATTTAATTCAATTAATTAAGGTTTTTAGTTAAGATAAAAAAACTTACTGTCACGAGCGGGTTTCGAACCCACGACCTTCGGCTTGATACGCCGATACTCTACCAGTTGGGCTATTGCGACTTCGATTCCCTCGGGCACAACCTTCCCATGAAACTAGTGAATTTAATAAGTTAAAAATAAAGTATACCCTCACTAAAGCTCTCCGTGGACATTTCATTTGCCGCCGAGAATCGACTAGATTACACGACATTTGAAAAATTGCGAAAAGGAGGGAAAATTTAAAAGTTTGGGTTGAGACGGGAAGTAAGTGTCCGAGGGGATCGAATTCACAATTGCTCAAGTGGTAGGGTACGGCGTATCTGGCCGCAGGTCGTTGGTTGGAATCCCCTTCGTGAGACAGACTTTTTTTTATCTCATACCTTTCATAAATGAACAATTATAAAGATATTCGTTTTATTGTTGCGCAAACACTACTGGCAAAACTCCGTGGCAAATTTAATCGCGCGTACTCACATTTATCAAAACGCCCCTTCCTTTGATAATCATTTTAACTTTTTCCATTCCTAATTTACTTATATAACCACAAAGAGTATTTTTTATGAATTCATTACAACCATTAAATTGTGGTAGCTGAGCGTCCGTTGGAATTGGTTCGCTATGGATTCCAGCCTAGATGTAGGATCAAGAGCGTGATAACAAACTTCAGGAACCGCAATGGGCCCTACATAATCCAATTTTATAGTTTAAACATTGCATTGCCACAATTTACGGGTATCTTCCTGCTCGCGTGTCGATTAGCTTTAATGTTGAATGTTGCTGGTGGGGAAGGAAGTAGGTTATGCAAAGATATTTTTGTTTAAGGAGTCGGCATCTTCGTGATAAAAAAGAAACAAAGATGGGAATAAGCGGTGGTAATGGCTCGGCCAGATTATCCTTTCAGGATTATCATTACCAACGTTTTCTCCCATCGTCCGATCTTTTTTATCTGAATAAAGCCGACTCCTCACACAAAAATGTATTTAGATACCGACTTCCTTCCCCACCCTATATAAAACAGCAATATCTGAATAGCACTCTCAACACGACACATAAAAATGACACAATTACACAGAAAACAAAAACTTGGAGTGAATAGAAATACTTTGATTGAATATAAAAAAAAAATTACATTGTATAAATACACTTCTTACAAAGCCTACATGTTATAATTGTTAAATGTAAACAATATTTGCAAACACCAGCTCTGAAGATGGTCTCAATAAAGATCGAAACGTTGGCACGATAAAGAAAATGTTCTGAAGCCTACATCTCACCAGAATGCATCTCACGATTTTTGAATAATTTAATATTATAGTCAGTATTGACAGAGAAAGGTTTATGATTATTCGGAGATCGTGAGATTTCTGGTGTTATGTTCAGGAAAATATATTCTTTATCGTGCCAACATTTCGAGCTTTATTGAGATCATCTTCAATGCCGGGGATTTATAAATATAGTTAAATTTTAATAATGCATGTAAGATGTGGAAAAAATGAATTTATACAGCGCTAGAAAATTTTAGATAAAAATGAATTTATTCATGCTAAAAAAAATTTAGATTGAAAGCAAAAGTGTTGTGTAATTTTTTTTTGTAATCTAAAATTTTCTATCATTGTATAAATTCATTTTTTCCCACATCCTTCATGCAGTGGTAAAATTTAATCTATGTTTATAAATCCCAGGGCCTGAAGATGATCTCAATAAAGATCGAAACGTCGGCACGATAAAGAAAATGTTTTTCTGAAACCTTCATCACACCAGAACGCGTCTCAACTGCACTAAAGACCATACATTTAATAACAATTATTGTTGCGGTGGGTTGAAATAAAATTAAGAAATTAACACTAGAAAATCATTTAGTTGTAGGTTTAAATTTAACTGATTTTTCAGAAACCTGATATTTCTCGTGTGATGTAGGTTTCAAGAAAACATATTCTTTATCGTGACAACGTTTCGAGCTTTATTGAGATCATCTTCACGGCCTGGAATTTATAAACAAACATTGTTTAAATTTTAAAAATACATGTAAGATGTGGAAAAAAGAGAGACATTACACATCCTACGTGTTTTTTTTAAGTCTAAACAATATTTGTAAATACTAGGCCCTGAAGATGATCTCAATAAAGATCGAAACGTCGACACGACAAAGAAGATATTTTTCTGAAACCTACGTCACACCAGATCGTATCTCACTATTTTTGAATATTTCGTAAAAAGGAAGTTCAGATGTACAATCGGGTGCAAGATAATTGAGCGTTTGGCAAAAACTAACGTCCTGCAAATACTGTACAAATTGTGTCGTTTTCAAACCAAAGGGGCGAATAGGAAGACGCCATAAAATGTCGCAAATCTTTTTCTTATTTGATGAAATACTGCAAATATGGGAGATGGCAAATAAATCTTTTAATTCCATTACGTTTCCTGATCCGATTAACCAAATAACCAAATTCAATTAATTACTCTTTATATAAGGTATGGGTTGAAATGAAAAACTTCGACATGGATTTGAACCCACGAATTTCGGCGGTGGCTTGGAATCGCGCCCGTGACACTTTTTCAATTCGACCAATACCTTACGTAATGACTAGTTATTAATGCGGAATCCTACGAAAATTAACCTGAGTAAATAACTGAATATCAAGTAGAACCCATTTTTTCAAACGGCTATGGTGGCATAACGCATAATTGTTGTTATAATGATCCTTTCTTGCTGTTATGTAATGTTTTTTAGGATCTCCGAATAAATGTAATAGTGTCTGTATTACTGCAGAATTCTTGTTGACAAAATGACATTTTAAGCGCACTTTATATGAAACGGTGAGCCCAAGGTACTTGAATTTTCTTACAATTGCAGTACGTTGATTTTAATGTAACCACTTTTTTCAACTAAGATTCCTTAACACCGTTTTTAAAATCATGATTTTTTTGTTTATCTTTCAGTTCTATATTTCAACGTAATATCGTTAATTAAGAATTGCAAAGCCTGTGGAATGGATTGGAAATATTATTTTCAGTATTGATTTCTATATGATTATTTTGTTATCAAGGCAGACTTTAGAGGTCTAGCAGTCATTTAAGCATCGTCATCGTCTATTCAGTTCTATGTTTTAAGTAGTGTAAGGGGATTGCAGGAGTTCTTTGTCTATATACAGTCCTGGCAGGGATAATATTTTCATTGGGAAGGGATGTGAGGTTATAATAGATTGGAGATAGTTATACGACGTTGGGCGAAGGATATATTTTGGGTCTTTGTGGTGTTTAGTTAATTGGCCATTTTGTGATCATTGGTCAATGGAATGTAGGAATGTCTTGAGAGTTCGGTGAGCTTTGCCGGAATGAAATGGTGGCAAGGGTACTAGGAAGCGGGGTTTGTTTGCCCCAGGCACTGCAGCCTTCTGGCTTATTGTACCTCCCTAGTTCCTTGGTTTAGTCAATAGACTCGATCCTTTTTCTCAGAAGTATCAAGTCAAGGGACTGTTATTGCTTCAATGTGGTTCTCTGAGTCGCTTTTATACGTCAGATTGAACCTCCATTGAGCCGTTGCTTCGCATTCGAAGATGATACGAGTGGCTGTTTCTTCCTCCTCGTTACATAGTCTGCAAATGGGATCATTATTGTATATGCCCATGTTATGTAGATGTTTTCTCAGATGCCAGTGGCCGGTTAGTAGTCCTACCACTCCTCTGAGATTTGCCTTCTCCAATTGTAGCAGTGTTTTTGCCAGTTTTGATGAGGGTTGTTTTATCATGAGTTTACTGTGTCTAGCACTGCTAGAGTTTATCCATTTTTCTCTTTGTTTTATTTGGATTGTGACCACGGGCAAACACAACAATTTCGTCCGCGAAAGCAAGTATTTTAATTTTTGTCTCGCCCCACCAAGACAGTCTCAAAAATTATTTATGTTAGGAGCAAAAAGCAGGGGACTAAGTAGAGCTCCTTTTTAACCCCCAGCTCTAATATTGAATTCCTCTGTAATGCCCGTTTTACGCCAGACGGCTCCTTTGGTATTAGTCAACAAAGCATAGAAGGAGTCCACCGTCCTATCTGAGACCCTCCATCTCATTTAATTTATTAAATAATAGCGATCCAAAATTGGTTGCCAATTAACTATGCCCCGACCGAAAACGCTTGAAACTCTTTTAATACATTACAATGCCCATTTCGTAATTCTACTATGTAGAAAATTTTAAAATTTTTTTCTGATTTATATTATTAAAGATATTTCTCTGCAGTTTCTTTAAGAAGTCCCGCTCACCCGCTAACCGTTTTTGTATAATGGGAAAATCGGGGATTCTCTAGATACTCTAGGGGAAATCTACTAAAATTTTTGGATTCTTATCGTTATCACACTTACCTAGGACTAATCATATTTAGAAATTTTATGAATTTCTGGGTCATGATTTTTACGGGAAGCATCATATTTAGTTATTTTCGAAGGTAGGGTTGTAAAATGATTTGAATGATTTCATCAAGTAATTATGCATTTTATGTAAAGTTTTGGTCGAAATGAAAACGCCAGTTGCACGAGCGGGATTCGAACCGACGACCTTCGGTTCAATGCACCGCTGCTCTACCACTTGACCTATCGTGTCTTTGATCCACTCGGACACCAACCTCCCATCTCAACCTACAACTTTTCTAATTTTTCACTCCTTTTTGCCATTTTTCAATGTCGCCGAGAATCGAATCCTACAATTAACTCTTGAAAGATTAATTAATTTAAAGAAGTAATTTAATTAATAGACCCCTAAATATAATTGATTCATCAAGGTTTCCCTATCGATATCTTCCAGAAAAATAGATCTTTTGTACACATCAAATTTACTCCTTACCAGAGCTTGTTACTATTTTTAAAATTAATAATTTTGGTTTTTACTTATCTGCCCTGTTAATCCTTTTCTGTTTTTTAATAGTATTATGAATTTTTTATGGTTTAAATACCATGTATTTTTAGCTTTATGATGTTCCAGTGTTGCAAGTAAATTTTTTCAATATCGCTGCTCTTTTTTTTTAAGATTACAATTAAGTATACAGTTTTCGATAACCGGAAGTAGGTTTTGTGTGTATTGTGTGTGAGTGCGCGCATCCGAGGAAGGATGTTTCATCATTAAAAAATTTCCCGTCAATTTGGAAAAATTATGTTATCTTTTATAAACATTTACCAATGCTAAAAAATTTAGAGGTGAATAATTTTATGGCATTTATCTCTGATCATGTCACCACTGCCTGTGCATCGAGCGCCTGAGCATTTTAATTCATACCTGCTTTGTTTCTCTGATAGAAAATGATCTTATTACTTTTTACATATTAATGATTTAAATGTTTCCTAATGAAACTCTGTTTACAGTTCGGGGAGGATGCAACAGAAGTCCATCCCCTTACAGAAATCAAAGGTCGCAGAATTACACGACCCAGGACAGCACAGGATCGAGAAGAGCTAGCAGCAGTGTGAGTCAGGTGAACAGGCAGACCCATTTTCGCTTATAAACAAACTATATGTGGCATAGACGTAGTTTCAAACGACACATAATTTATTATTTTACATATCTATTGTAAAACCAGCAACCCAACAAACTCTCCTCTTTCACAGAACCCTTCCATTATCACCTGTATCCAATAAGACATATACAAGGCACGGCATATATACAGATCACGCGCATTTGGATAAGAATATGAAAAGTTTAATCTGTTGTTTCAGTTATGCCCCCTAGAGGGGGTCAAAGCAATCTTCATAGGGCCCGCCTTCGTGTCTAGCCAAGTAGCACTAGCACGAAAAGATAGCCTCGGCCACCCGGTAAGATAACTAAATAAAAAAAAATAAAAAAAAAAAGGATTCTTAAAATCAATTTTTTAAATATATTTTTTCTATTTTGATCACGCGTCTCGGAATCTTGTCTTGTCCAGTAATTTCTTTTTTATTTTTGTGAATCGGCAAAATCTGGAATTGCACGAGTGTTTGTGTGTCTTTTGAGCACGCAGCCGTGAGTCAAGTCAGCCCTATTATCGGGCTTTTTGCATCCTAATAAATAAAGCATCTCATTGTTTTACCTTGATGTTCTTTTTATAGTGCACGTATTTTGTAGCACGTTTTTTGGACTGTCAATTTCTTTAATCGCAAGATAATTAATACTAATAAATATTTTACACACTCGTTTAACAATTTTCTGACAAGCCATGTTCTACATTCATAAAGAAATCTGCTAATTAATCCATGATTTTAACATAACTGATGAAGGCTGAGCGATTGTTTCAGTCACACTGATCTTTTGCTTATTATCCACTTCTGTATGACTTTCTCATTTCTAATATCCACACTTATATACATATCAAATCAGCACTAAGCATTTAAGAGCTTGATTCTTTTTACTGTTTGTAATTTAATATCTGAACTTAAATTTATATTTACAGGTCGGTAACTGGACTACCACCTCTCTTTCTCTCCCTCTCTTCTTTTCTCTTTCTCCTTTCTTTTTCTCTCACTATCTTCGGTGTTTGTACAATCGCCCCAGTTTGTATAATATAGTCCAAATTAGTTTGTAACTCATCGGGAAATATGAAAAAAAAATCGGACAAATCGTTTAAGTTATATCTTTTATATTTTCTTTCGTAGAATATTAAACAGCGTTTCAGAAGGAAACCTTTTCATAAACATGAAACTTCTGAAGTGTGAAACATGATTTATTTTTTAAGAATAAGAAAGAGCTCTAGGGTAATTTGCAAAGAATTCATCAATCCAATGTTTCAAATTTGAACTAGAGTTTCAAAGGTTGCAGAATATTAAAATCAGAAATGATAAATATGCGGAGATGACTTTCAACCTACTTTGTGGTTAGGAGCTTTAAATATTCTATAATTAATAATTTATGAAAATTATTTTTTCAGCCACAAAGCAAGTTTTCCACCAAAAGCACTTATTTTTTTAAGAATAGTTTAAAGTTGTTTTCAAATACACAATATTTAATTCTGCAAAAATTAGGCCTTTTTGGCAAACTCTTGAAATGAAAAATTTTGGTTTGAACACCTCCGGCTTCGATTTGGTGGTCAATATTTTTCCAGGTTGAAAAATCTATGTAACCACTTTCATTGTAATATATTTTAACTCGATTTGGTAATTTTTATTCGAAAACATATTTTTTAATATTGTCCACATAAAATATAAATGAATCTCAATATTTGTACGACATATTGCCTTCTTGTTTTTTAGCATAGGCTAAACAATGTAATTTTAGTTGCAATAATCAAGAATAATTGATTGAAACTTATTTTTTGTGATATTGTATGTGACGTTATAATTATAAAATTTTTTAAATTTATTATAAACAAGCATCAACATCAAGAAATTTTGATGCACCATTTTTCTAAACATCTGTATCTTCCAATCATTCGTTTTATTATTATAGATAAAAAGAAAAAGTAGGTTAATTTATTTATTAAAAAAAAGCATCAACATCAAGAAATTTTGATAAACCATTTTTCTAAACATCTGTATCTTCCAATCATTCGTTTTATTATTATAGATAAAAAGAAAAAGTAGGTTAATTTATTTATTAATGAGATATTTATTTATCTCAAATTATTATACTCCAGTGAATTATTGTGTGGACTGCCATAGGGCAGGGCCCACCCTCAAATGCTATGTTAATCACACTTTTTGAGTGTGCTGTATATCAGTATTTATTAGCAAAACATAACGTGTATGTACACAAGAGTTAAATAAAATAATTTAATTTAACATAAAACTTTTCAGTTTAAAGAAAATCTAAAATCAGGAATATTTTAAACTAACTATAGTTGATATTTATATAAAATTAATACCAGAACATCGTACCACCTTAAGCTAAAACGTACGCTATAATATATTTAAAAAAAAAAAAAACAAGTATAATTTTTGTATGCCTGCCGTTCTTTTATTAAGTGATGCATGGTACCTTTAATAAACCTTACAAATTGTCAAAATTTTGTTTTTTTATTTCTTGCATTTAAAAAGAAAAACCTTAATTTACCAATTGTTCCAGCATATAATTCAAAAGTAGAACGATCTCCTGAGAAACCCAACCACCACCACCACCACGTAAAACTGGAAAAAGTGACATTTTCAGGCATAAAAATAAAAAACGACAAGTAACTCAAACCATTTCAAACCCAGGACAGGGACACTGTTATAGCTGCATTATGCAGACTTAGAAAGCTTGCTTTGTTTCCTCTTAGATTATACTGACACCACCTCATTCTATTCACAAAAATTCTCCCTCCCATTTCATGCACATTGAGTAGTTTGAGTATCAGTTGGTAGTTAATTTGCACTTTACCCATAATGCAATGGATTTTATTATATTATATGTATATTTGTCGTACGTTTATCAACTAATTATTGTATACTGCTTGAAATATTTTACTGGTATTGGAAACGATCCATTGGCGTTTAAATATAAATTTAATATGAAAAATATTCAAATATTCTAACTGGGAATAAATTTTAAAACTTTTTTGGCTTTTTACTTTATGGGTTTTTTATTCGTAGATAACAATAAATGAGTTTCCTCTATTTCATATAACTTCAATTTGATTACGAGTTATAAATTTTATTTGAAAAATCCAAAATAAGCTGCACAAACTTAAAAGAAAATGAGTCTATTTCCTAAAAAACAATCCAAAGTAAAAGTTTAATAAAACTATTACATTATGGAAACTAAGGACATAAGAAAATATTTTTTATGAAACAATAAAAAATGAATAATACTATTTACAATGTTATTTAATATTCACGAATTGAAAAGCATGTTTTATTTATTTTTTTAAATTTTTAAATCGCTTTTGAAGGTATTAAAAAATAGGTGGAATTACACCTCGATCCATCATTTTAGAGATGATTGAGTTACGATTCCGATTCCAGGTATCCAATTTCTACGATTATTCAAATGAAGCATAAATTTTCCAGTTTCTTCGTAGCGGATTGGTCATAATTTTGAAATTAACGTCAAAAGATGTTTAAAGCCGTTAAGTTGGACATTTGTACTCTTCTTTCACTTTCCACATTCATTACATCTTAGATGGGTTTGTGTAGAAAAGTAAATATTATCTATTTAAAAAAAAAAAAAAAAAAAAAAAAAAAAAAAAAAAAAAAAAAAAAAAA
>CM077105.1:9213784-9240446 GCA_039619505.1 Cimex hemipterus
GTTATTAGCTGGTTTTTTTCAATTCTGTCAACTGACCGATGACAAGGGAAATTCTACAATATTTCCAAGCCATTTTATTCTATTATTATTTAACAAATAAAGGGCTGTTGCTTATAAAACCTGGAAAAAAGTTTAATAAAAAATATGTCAAATTGACATTTGAGCATCCGTTGCATACGGTTGATGAATTTGTACAAGGATAAACATTTTTAAATTAAGTTTATTTTGTAAATTTTTTTCTCTAAAAGAACTAAATAATAAGAAATAACAATAATAAAAGAAAAAATATATTACAATTTACCATTTTTTAGATTTGTACATGAATCTAAATAACAATTCCTACTAGAAGTTTCAATTTTAATGCTACATATCCATTTAGTCAAAAATTCACTCTCAACACGACACGGAAGAATGGCACAATTACACAGAAGTCAAACACTTTGTGCACTGAAGATGATCTCAATAAAGATTGAAACGTTGGCACGATAAAGAAAATGTTTTTCTGAAATCTACCTCACATAAGACAGCACGATTTCTGAATAATTAACTTTACTATAACGCTCATTGTACAGTATAAACTAACATTACGGGGTCGATGTTTCTGTTCTGACATCAGTGATTGAACTACAACTTCTACTAAAGAGCAGCGCATTGTCACTAATTCCTGTAGAAGTTGAGAAACTACCGCGTTGTATGAGATCACGAATACTACTTGGTTTTATGAAAAGGAACATGGCATGGCAACGAAACTTTTTCGGGTAATTAACGAGTGGCAACATTCACTATCTCGTCCTATTGGTACTTGGTAACCCAGAGTAGTGACATTGCCGAAACAGATGGTTAGTATTTTAGTCATTTGATATTTCATTATATTTAATTACTATTGTAATTATATATTTATTTATATTTATTGAGAAATCCTGAAATGCGGTCTGGTGTGATGTAGGTTTCAGAAAAACATTTTCTCTATCGTGCCAACGTTTCGACCTTTATTGAGACCATCTTCAGTGCTGAATGTGTTTGTCTTCTGTGTAATTGTGCGATTCTTGCGTGTCGTTTTGTGAGTGCCCTCTTCGTTCTTCGCGCGTAGAAATATGTGGTGGTTAGTGGTCACTATCGTGCCAACGTTTCGATCTTTATTGAGATCAACTTCAGGGCTAAAAAGAAGAAAGAATTCCCGCAATCGACTCAGAAAATTTAATGTGAACTACTCCATTCTACTGTTCAAGGTAGATTTATATCTACCAGAGCAAGAGCGTGTCCAGCACAGATTAGTATTCATACCATGCGATAATCACAACTATCACCTACAGACCAACGACTGCCATTTTCTTTCGACTCGAGCGCTTGCTGCTGTAGCAATGTTATTAGAAGAAAAAGAGAATAAAGAACATGCAGAAGTGGAACTAAAGAAAAGGAGGTTTGCTGTACATCCGATGAACATAAACGAAAAAAGGAGGGAGAGTTTCACACAATTGTTAAGGAGCTTGGTAAGGATGAAGAAAGATTTTTCAAAAATTTCTTTCCGTCGTTTATTCATACTAACCGTATTGAACAGCACACAAGAAAAGACAACCGCAGACACGTGGCGGCACAAGCAAAACATTCTCGGCCAAGTGCCCGGTGCTGGTACATGTCTGCGCTGGTCCGCTCACGTTCGCTAAATTACGTTCCTTCTATATGTTTTGTACGTAACGATTATGTCTGCCACGCTACATGCTGGTAGATATGTGTATAGATCAGAAGTGCTTCGGAATAGTCGAAACAATACCCTAGCCCCAAGAAATTCTGAACGTTACGGCAGTATTTGACCGAGGCATCCCGCCCTCCTTTATAAGTTGAAACGTATCCTCATACCTACGACCTTGTCCTGAAGCCCTTCCTTTCAGATCGATGGTTTAAAACGAGAAGCGGCATCGATTTTTCACACAACACGCCAATCAAAGTTGGCGTCTCCCAAGGAAGAATCCTAGGTCCAATCTATGCCATTTACACTGCTGACATGCCCACATATCTAAATATAAAATTCACATTTCTCGTCATCATATAAGCACACTCCAATCCTATACTAACCGCAGAAGCAATCCAACATCTGAACGTCATTACCGACTTGCGGATTAGGTTGAACGAGCAAAAAAGCCAACCGTCATACCTGCCTACCACTGCACATTAACAACGAGATAATAACCATCATCAAACCTTTGGCAGACTTGGAAACCACATAGAAGATTAAAACGAAAAGAAGTTAACAAAAGATATGGACTTCTCAGACACTCACAATAAACAAACAGCTTACAAAACAGTCACCAAATTTATTTCGACTTATTTATTCGAACTGTAAAACTCGGCCAAATCATCCAAGAGCCAACAAATCCACTCCTTTTAATAGCTCTCCGCCGTATCCTCAATGCACCCTTCTACGTCACCAATCAAACTCTCCATCTTAAAATCCCTTTTGTGAAAGTTCTTATCCGAGCGCCCTTACTCTAAACTATCCCTCAACTCTGACTCTTTCTTCAACATTTCACCCTAACCATACCCCACGCAGTTCCAAACGTCGATGGCGTCGTGACCTTTATCTTAGCGCACCCAATTACAAAAAAAGAGTTCTACACTGGTTGGTTTCTGACTCCCCTCCGCTCACTTATGGTCTGTCTGTAATTATAATATTCAGAATATGTTGGCCATATAGTAATAAAAAAAACAAATAATAAAATACAGATAATGTAAAAGATATTTTAAAAGCACAACATAAATAATAATTATGGATTACGATTCATCTTTTATTAGAACGAGATTTTTCAATTTTCCTAAATATTCCTAAAATGAATGGTTGAAATGTAAAAGTACAATTTTCATAAAAGATTAATATTTGTTTAGTAAATCAGTGTTTATATAATAATTTCACTAGCAATAATTAATTGCGTATATAACAATTTCGTAAGGGATGTGAAGTTGTTAGAAGATAAAGGGACGACGCAATTTCCTGTTGGCCCTTAAAGTTTAAGAGTTAAAGTTTGTGAGTTTGAAAGCTTTTTGTAGCAAAAAATCCTACACATTAAACTGTGCTTATTCGAATTGGAATGTGGTTGGAATGTGTAACATTGCCACATACTGTGGAGATTATTAAACAATTTTTGCCGGGCGGGGGGGGGCACGTAAAACGTGAAAGAATTGCTTTAAAAACACCCGTGAAGGTGATTCAATTAAAATCCGGTTAGGCAATATAAAATTGACATAAATAATTTTACAAATTAGTCTGATTTTTTTTTTCATTCGTCCAAAAACTCTGCTCACGCTTTTATTTACTAATTAATTATTAAATATTTTAAATAATTTGGGATGATTAGCCAAACCAGCCGAGAGTGGAGTATTTTTCCGGTTTCTCTTTTTTCAAATAAAGAATGTTTTATTACAAGTATCAGTTTTAAATTTGCCTCAAGTTTTTAAAGCAAAGTTTAAGGCTAATTGTGTTTACTCCTTCTTACGTAAATAATGATTGATTATTTAGAAATCGTATGGTGGGATCTGGTGTGATGTAGGTTTCAGAAAAACATTTTTTTTTTCATCGTGCAAACGTTTCGACCTTTACTGAGATCATATGCATTCTTAACACGACGCGCAAGAATGGCACAGTAACACATAAGGCTAACACTTTGAACACTGAAGATGATCTCAATAAAGGTCGAAACTTGGCGACAAAAAAAAAATGTTTTTCTGAAACCTACATCACACCAGACCGAATCTCACGATTTCTGAACAATAATCGATTAATGGTCACTAACCATCACAAAAAAATTATACATTGACTTATTTATTTACACATTCATTTACATGAACACACACTTATTTATCTGTTTATAACATGATGTATAAACGTATTTATGTATTTGTAGTTTAGGACTTATTTATATTATCCTTAGCATGGGTTTTTTGTTAAAATAATTTTCCCAGCTATCTCTGACATTTTTGTGTTTATAAATCACACCGGCCTACGACCCTCCAAAATTTTTTTTATAGAGACGCGGACCGCATTACCTGTTGAAATTATTCGTTTTTTTCAGTTGCGAAATGTAAATTATTTGTGTAAAAATGAATTTATATATCTAATCCATCCTCCACTCTTTCAAATAATCCCACCAGAATACTAAAAAAATTGGTACACCACTAGCGAGTGGTGACCCTCTCAAACTAATGTTGTGCAAATTGTAAAATAATTTATGTTATGTTCAGAGAATAAATTTTTTTTTCATTTTGTAAGCCATCATTTCAATATAGACATTACTTGATAGTTTATAGTCTCAAAATAAATAATATTTGAACAACAATATTTACCTTATATTTCACGCGGTTGTCAGAAAGATCGGACGAGAAGGAAATACGTCTCTTTTGAAATGACCCGACGATCTTTTCATCTCTTTTGGCTTTTGCTTGAGACGATATTATTAGACGTCCCTGTTGATACCTATACATAAGGCGATTTGATTCCTCTCAAGACCGCAACAAACAGACTTTTTTAAAAGCGTTCGTATTGGCATCTCTAGTATAATTTGAATTCAATTCTATTTGACATTCAAAAGAGGAATAACACGTGGAATACGGTTGCTTTAGACAATTTCAAATATATAGAAATGATAAATGATGGGGTGAGTGTGGTGTTCAATACTTTCCAAAAGGATGGTTCCTACTCACAGTAAGTTGTTCTGCAACGACCGGATTTCGAGCCTCTTAGCTCATCATCAGCTCTCGACGTGCGTTGCCAAAGTGAAACCGCTGATACCTCCGCCACCGCGACGTTCCAATTTACAGCTGATTTTTAATGACGCTCAATTTGAACGTGTTATAATTTCCGCGTTTCGCACGTCATTAACCGGCGTCAGCGGTTTCACTTTGGCAACGCACTTCGAGAGACGTGGTTGTAGAAATCCTTTAACCTTATGATGAGCTAAGAGGCTCGAAATCCGGTCGTTGCAGAACAACTTACTCTGAGTAGGAACTATCCTTTTGGAAAGTATTTCCAAATATAGGAAAAATATAAGTTTTTTAATTGATTGAATGATGTTCGAAATTTAACAAAAACGCAAATAAAACGTAATCATAAAATATTGTTAAAAATTCAATTACTTATTAATTTGTAATAATTTTCGCCAATCATGTAGATATTATTTTTTAAGTCAAAGTAATCCTTATCTTTCGATTTTGTTTTCTTTTTCTTATCGGTCCCCGGGTTTTTTTCTATTCTCATGTTTACGATCAGGATTTTTTAATTCCCCTTCTTGATTTATGCATATTCCATAAAAAAAAAACCGCAAAGTAATCATCTTTCGGTATTGGAACTTCGCCAGGCCACTAGTTTTTTCTCGTCTTCTCCGTTATTTAATTTTCATTTTCTATCTTTAAATTCTTGTTTCTTTTCCTCCCTAATTAATAAACAATTTCTTCCTGATTTCTTATTTAAAAAAAAAGGCGTTGAGAAATTCTGAGTTCATATTTAGAACAGTCAAACATTTCAGTAAATCATTGAAACATAGGCATTCGTTTAATCATTAGAAATAATTCAGCTGGGGTGAATATGCCGATTCAATTTTTTTATGACTACTCCATTATGCAGAAGAGAGCAATTGTTCTTTCCACCCGACCGTACATAATTGAGACAAAAGTAACGTTTTTATGGATCTCGGAAACTTCGAAGACAATCATTCTAAACTTTATACTATTTGTAACGAATGCCAAACGCGTGATCATTGTTTTCGGAAAAAAGAAAACCTCTTATCAACCAACTTACTGTTTACCAATCTGTGGTGATTAGTGACGGTCAATCGATCAATATTCAGAGATCGTGAGATGAGCTCTGATGTGATGAAAGTTTCAGAAAACGTTTCGAATTTTTTTGAGATCATCTTCAGGGCTCAAAGTGACACTCTCAACACGACACGCAAGAATGACACAATTATATAGAAGACACACACTTTGAGCCTGAAGATGGTCTCAATAAAGATCACCAGACCGCATCTCACGATCTCTGAATAATTACTGATTGCAGTGTTAGCGTATTTAATGATCCTTTGACAAGACCGGTTTAATTTAGTAATAAGTAATTCACAGCAAGGCGTACTCTGGATCTCCTGTCAACTATTTTATTTATTAATGCAGACACATTAAGTTTAATGCTCAATTTGTAAATTGTCATTAAAAGTATGATAATGATAATCGTATTGTTGATTATATAGAAAATAATCAATACATAACTCACGAGTCTAACAAATCCATTACAAAATTCTCCATTTTTTAATACGAATGTATTATTCTTTAAAACAATTAAGTTTTGGCTTTATTTTTATGTTGTTATACTTTTTGTTTCATATTTACAATATATGTTTAGTTTAGTGATGAATTGGTTGATTGGAGTGAATTAGGTATGAAAAAGCTTCTCTCATAACTCAAAATTGTTTCACGAAGAACAATTATGTTGTGGAACCTACTGGGAATGATACGCCGTGCTGAATTATCGGGCCCCCAGTGTTATTGCAACAAATTCAATATAGGGCCTCTCAAATATACTTGATTGAACAGAATTGGATGTTACGCCCTTTCTTGATCGGACGGGGAATTGGTTTAATGTTAGCACGGTATTTTCTTCACTCTCCTTTCTTGCAGAAAGCTAAGTTGGTAAGGTGATACTCTGTGAAAATATACTTATATATTTCATCCCCTTTAACGAAAATTATATCGACCATTAATATAAAAAAAAAACACATGAAAGTTTTCTGTTATCAAACACTGATCAATTTTCCTAATGTTACACTCGGTAATTCATGAAAACCGAAACGTTTCTTTTGAACTGACTTAAGCTTAATATAAGTTACGGCCAAAACAGACAAATTCACTTAAGAAATAATAATACAAAAGAAAATGTATTGATTAGCCATCAAGTTAAAACATTTCGGTGAAAGCAAGGAGATGGAATAAATGAAAAATGAGCCCCACCATTTCTCCTGTTCCCCTTTATAAATATGTAGCCCTCATTTATTATTCAAAACTTATCTTCGCACTCTCCCAGTTCGACTTGGTGACCTGCCCAGTTTGACATCTGCCCACTGTATATTTAAAGAAAAATTTACATCGAAATAAGAGAATAATTGAAAATAATATCGCTTAAACTTTACAATCCACAAGGGATTTAAATTATTGTAATCTACTTTGATAATGTGTGGTGTTCAGTGGCCGTTTGGTAATGGTGATTTGGAAAGTTGACTGTTTTCATCCTGTTCGTATTGTAATTTCACCATCTCCCTACGCAAATTAAAACTAAATTATAATTAATGACAATACACATTTTTTGGCAGTGCTTTTTTGCTTCAACGTTTACTGTTTTTCTTAATTTTATAATTGTTTTCAAATGTAGTATAACGTACCTTGTAGTTACGAAGTGAACGGAGTGTTAGAAATGATAAAACAGGGAATAAATGCGATGTTCAATCCTTTATTTAAATATAGTTCCTACTCGCGTTAAGTTGTTTCGCAATAATCCGGATTCCAAGCTCCTTAGCGCATCATCAGTCGAAGGATTTCTACGATTCGATTTGAATTGCAAATGTGAACCCGCCGATACCCCCGCCAACGCGACGATCCAATGAGAAGCAGGTATTTCAATGGCGCTCAATTTAAACGTGCAAAAAGCGGTAATTATAATTCAAGTAAATATTATAATGGTAAATACTTAATATTATTAAATTGTTATAAACATAGTAACAATTAAAATAATTCGTTTAATTATTTGGACGTACAAGATTATTTATGTACATATTTAAAATGGGAAGTAGATCAAAATCTGTTATATTATTAATGCTTTTATCACCATGTTCAATTTCGATTCGAAAAATGACAAAAAGGAGGGAAAATTGAAAAGATGGGGTGAGATGGGAACTCAGTGTCCGAGTGGATCGATGTCCCGCAAGTGGTAGAGCAGCGGCGCATTTAGCCGAAGGTCGTTGGTTCGAATCCTGCTCGTGGCACTGACTTTTTTTCATCTCAACCAAAACCATAATGAATTCATAGTTAAACCTTGAATATCTTCATTGCAAATTCTCGTACTTGTCTCTTTTTTTATGACAAAAAGAAATGAGGGGAAAACAAACGTAATAATACCATCATCAAATAGCAAAAAATAATTCTAGATTTTTCCTTCAAAATCTATTAGAACTATCACGAAAAAAATCGAAAACACACACACAAACACACATACACACACACATATAAATAAATATATATAATGCTAATTAGCACAAGTTATACCTACACTGAATATCAAGACGTACATTAATTGTTACAGTTGGTATGACAATTTGAATTTGTTTATTTAGTTTTAAACAATATTTCCCCTTTTCACAAACCGGGTAATTTAAGTACAAACGATGTTATTTTGCCCAAAAATGTTGTTTAACTAAAAAAAGGGAAAAAAGATGTCTGACTGTAATTGTTATGATATATAATTAATGCAAATGATCCATGTATATGAACATATATTGTACGTACGTATGTAACATCCGCATAACATTGTTACTTTCAATTTTGCATAGTCTCTTGTCGTATACACTATGAGCTTGAGTTTTTCAATATATAGTTATGAAACTAATGTGTTATTACGTTTCAACCCAAAATACATTCTACCACGGCGTGTAATAATATTTCTTTTAGTGAAAATGCAATATAGGCTAATTAGGTCATGGGCAACAAAACTGTATAATTAAATATTAATTCTTCGCAAAGCCCCTGTCTACGGCGTAAATCTTCTTTCGTCCCTTTTCAATGAGCAATCCTCTTAACTACAGAAACATGGAATCATCTGTATGAAACAAAAAGTCCTCATTCACTCATCAATGTTCATTTTAATGTGTACAGGCCATAATTCTCGTAATGAAATTGGTTATCTAGGTCTAGAAAATTTTATTAGATAAATAAATAATAAAATTTTCATAATTATCGATTTATATAACTGCCAAGAGACGCCAAGATTGCAATAAAAGTTATGATTAAACGAAGCCGGGTCGGATCCAGAAAAAAGGTCTCGCGTAGCGCGAGCTCTAGCGATGAGTGAACCTGAGCATCTACTCATAAAAGAAGGATCATCTTCGCCCGATGAAGAATAGGTCATGCAAGGTTGACACTCGGACACATACGTTTGGACCAAAGCCCGCGTTTGTGGCCGGCATGCAGTAAAAGTTTGCGCGAAGTTCCCGCTTAATTGGAAGGTGGAATCACTTGGCCATCCATTTGAGAATCGTGCCGGAGCTCGTCAGCGAGTATTTGGGCCTCCTGTTCCTATTCTTGGAAGAAACAGGGTTATTTTCGTGATAAGGGAAGGCGGAATATCGAGTACCGTCGAGCCTAAATTAGGCTAGTCGTATAGTATGTGTAAAGGGTGATGGAGTCATATCGAGTACATCGCCACCCTAATTGATTAAATGTGTTTAATAATAGCGAATGTATTTAAAAATGAACGTGAGCATGAATGGATTTCAAATTGACTTAGCTGATGACAGCCCCCCTCCAAGCCTAACCACGGTGGCTGGACGGATGAACCTGATGTCTACCCCCGGAGCGCCAACATCCTCGGTGGGTGATTATCGAGTCTGCCGGTAATTTACTATAAATAACAAAAGCTGCAATTGCTGTGGACTACGTGAACCCAGTAGGTTCATCTCGCCATATGTTTGTATGCATGCGTACATGTGCGGCTTTGAGCCTATTCAAATCCAAATCTATGAATATCATCCAAAAAGAATAAAGATCGACGAAGCCAAATCAACAAACATAATATTAACCTTAAACCATAAAATGATCACACCAATGTACTTCAACAACATCTCCATCCCTGCAACGAACCACGTACGATACCTCGGACAAACGACTGACGTGGTATGCACATACACGGCTTAAGCGCGCAGACTGTAGCATACGATTTGTCTTGTTAATACTCGACAGATGATCTGAAACGTCACTGATAAAATAAAAGAAACTACATTGCTCTCCTGGCCACCATTTAGACAGACGGAATTGAACGGCATTTCAAAGCGTTCCGACCTAATCGAATCCAATCCCTACAATCGAAAATCCTCAGACCAATAGTCAATACCCTTCCTGTTTCCAAACATGCCATCTAACCTAAATGTTCTTCTTGTTACTCAACTAGGTCAATCCCGCTACGAAACGTTCCATTCCAAAGTACCCCATCATCCGAAACCGGCAACAACTTGCCTTCCAAACTTACCGAATTACCTAATAATCCTAAGTCTATGGCCACACCGGAAGTTACAAGGTTGGTGACTTAGGTGAATAGTGGCAAGTCGAGTCGTTGGGTGATCACAAAATAAACACAAAAAACACTGTAAAACATACAGGAATACCACACTAGGACATACATATGTTTCCATAGCAATTCACCAGTCGGGTCACCTAGTAAACGAACGAGTCTGTATTTTTACTCTAGTATTGATTTCTAACTATAAAAATCATAGTGGGCGAGATTATTTGAAAGATCTGCTCTATAATTCCATGAGGATCTTCACAAATTATGTAATTGTTCATACAGTATTTTGAATTTCCTCGCCAATTGTTGCCATGCACCCAGCTCCTTGATTAATACCCTAACAAATATGTCAATCTAATATTTTCGGAAATAAATAGTTTTCTAGTTGATTTAGAGAAACTCGTTTCGGGCACTTCCTTATACTATAACAACATTTTTTAACAACAAATATTATCCTTTGGGTTAAGCTAATCAGGAAAGGAAGGACCTCTTTTTTAAAATTGTAAATGGCAAGGAGATACGTCACTGATCACTTTGTTTTCTTTCCTTTTTTCAATTTTAATACATTTATTTTCAAAATTTATTGTTTTAATATATTTGGGTCAAGTACCGATTTTTCTTTTGGGACGGATTTGTCCGTGAGTGGCACGAGTTGCTCGATGTGAAGAGGATCCACGCAAACATTGTAATAACACAAAGCACAAATCACTACTAACTTCAGCCTAGTGTGGCTACTTGTAACCTGCCACCAAGTAAGAAGGTGACTCACTTTGTTGGTAAGCACCTAACTTATCATTTACGGTGTGGCCTTAGCCTAAGAGAAGACTGAAGTGGCGGAAGCCCCGAGAGAACTTACAACTTGAAATAGGTCCCAAGAACTGGTTGCTGTTCAAGTTTCTATGGCATTATTTATATGTTAATATTATGCGTTTTACTTATTGAAGAATGTAGTTGTAAAAAAAAAAGAAAATTTAAAGTAAGTTTACAGCCCTTTTAAAATTAATTAATTTTAAATATTCAAATATAAGATTTGTGAACTATGATCACCCAGTTAGGTAATAATCTTAATTCTCAATTGTGCAAAATATGAAATTGCTCAAACTCCAAATGGAAATATTCGAAATATGGAAAACCTTTTTTTTATGTGTCATTACTTATGTAAATAACAATTATTAAGATAGGTAAAATATTTAAGTAGAATACTATTTTAAGCTTTTTTTTGTTAATAATGCTTTATAGTACTACCAATGGTAATAAACTTATGATGATTAAGTCACGTAATTTCTAATTGAGTACACATACAATGCTAAATTGAAAAACGAAATTACACTTTAAAATTAATATTAGTTTCAAAGTTTACGGTCAAAATGCTAATTCCAAAATTAAACAAACTTTTTTACACCATAAGTTTGTCATCTTTCTTGGCGAAGTCCGTGAGATACACTTCAAACGCCGTCACCCTATAGCAGATTCCCAGTGCATAACCCCCAACGATCAATTGTGATAGATGTCACCTTCTTCTCCCTTAAGCTTAAAGGGTGCTCCGCTGGAAGTCGCGAATCGATATGGCAACATGGACTGTTATTTAAGATCAACGGCATTCCTTCCGACTATCTTAATTTCAAATCCTATTTTTCCATGAATACCTCTACATATCTTCTAAAAGTTATATCTTAATTTGACGTTGATCCTTCCTCTTATTAGGATCCAACCGTTTTCCCACAGATACAAAAAAATGCCAAGGTTCCGATTTATTATACAATCTTACCAACCAAAATGACCTCAATATTCTTTTCAGAAAAAGATATGTTACATTTTACTCCAACTACCATACCCTTTTTAATACTCGTATGCTCAACTCTTTTCATCGACACCCTGCACAAAGCTACAGCCTGTCATTTGATTATACGCAGATGTAATCGCACTGTACCGCTCTTGTTTGAAAATGCACCCCTGCATCCTATGGAAAGGGATGATCGACTTACCCCAAAACCAGCTGAATCTTCTTCATAAAACTAGACATACCTCCACCTTTTGAATTACCCTCCTTTTTGTCATTTAGACGTTAGAAAATTAGATTAGGTAAAACGTAAATTTAAATAACGGCTATTTTTATATTGTGTGACATTTCAATTTACTACAAATAATAAATATAGTATATAAAAATCAATAAATAAAATCAACTTTTATGAAACAGAACTTTAAACAAAAACGTTTTTTAATAGATTTTCTACTTAATAGGATAGAGATCGATACGGTTTCACCGAAATGAGCTTGATCTTTGACTTAATGGATTTTTAATGGACGGAGTGGATATTTAATGGAAGGCTGAGAAGAGTCAGTCTAGATTTTTGACATGTACGATTCGCGGGAAAAGAAGCTAACGTGAAAGATTGTAACAAGTTTGAATTAATTAAGGTTTTTGTTGAGATAAAAAAAGTCAGTGTCCCAAACAGGATTCGAACCCACGGGCTTCGGCAAGAACCAGTTCTACCACTTGAGCTATCATGAGTTGGCAAAAAGGAGAGAAAACTCAAAAGGGGGGGTTGAGATGGGGAGTTAGTGTCCGAGTGGGTAGAGGTCACGGTAGCTCAAGTGGTAGAGCAGGAGCGTTTCTAGCCGGAGTTCGTGGGTTCGAATCCCGCTCGTAACACTGAATTTTTTTATCTCAACCGAAACCTTAATTAATTGAAAAGCATTTATTTGGTCAAGCGGAATAAGCCTAATAATATGTTTTATAATTTCCGTAGTTATTTATAAATAGAAAAATAAATATTATTTTAATTTTATTACATATATTGTTTGATTTTTGATGTATTTAATTTATTATGACACAACCGTAATAAAATTAATATAATTAGTAAAACTTGTTTAGTGCTTTTTATAGTTAATTCACTGTTTTCGTGGTCCGTTCGACCAATTAATTATATCACAATTAATTACGGTTTTTAGTTGAGATGAAAAAAAGTTAATGGCACGAGAGGGATTCGAACACACGACCTTCGGCTAGATACGCCGCTGCTCTACCACCTGACCTATCGTGACCTCGATCCTCTCGGACATCAACTCCCTATCTCAAGGAGGCAAAACTCGTAAGGTGAGGTTGAGATATGGAGTTGATGTTCGAGGGGATCGAGGTCACGATAGCTCAGGTGGTAGAGCAGCGGCGTATCTAGCCGAAGGTCGTGGGTTCGAATTCCTCTCGTGCCATTAGCTTTTATAGTATTTGTTTCATTTTTACACGTCTTACATATTTATTTTCTATAACACTTAAAAGTAATTTTTTTATTGAATAAACCTCCTCTAATTCGTTTTTATTATTTAAATGAACGAAACTCATTAATCAGATGAAACAGGTTTTGAAGGAATCGTTCATAATGCAATGTGGTGCTCGCCAATTATAAACTAATAAAAAGTCAATTACTTTATACAAAAGGGAGAAAATGAATGGTGGAATTATGAACAATCGGCGGGTACTTCATAACACCCGTTCGTAGAAAATAGCGGATGAATTATTAATAGAAAAATTAATTATCGCTTAAATTTCCTTAGGCAGGTTGTAATTGAAAACGGGCAACTAGTTTTCACCCTTTAACATTTTCTCGGTAAGAATACCCAGGATCGTTTCAAGCCAATGGAAGATGAACAAAATTCTATCCATCATCACTGATTCAAATCTATTTGTTGTTTTTTTCCTAATGTCAACAGGTGTCAGGAGACGAAAGGAGGCACTTGTGCGAGCATACGAAGCTCAACTCGGAATCCGGCGGGGTCGCAGCGTACGGAAGTGTTGTCTACCAGCTCAACCATGCCAACATGGAAGCATCCGGCACGTGTGACTTCATGCTCAGAGCTTTTGGCATTGTTTACAGAACAGGTAATTTTGACCCAACTACAATTATTTTTGATTTTATAACAATGGCCAAAGCGATATATCGCCTCACCTAATCAAAAAATTACTGATAAAAAACACTCTGATTACTCAGGTCAGAATTAAATTATCTGAGAATAAAAGAACAAAGAGTTTAATAATGAAATAATTAAATTGTACAGATACAAAATTTATTTATTTATTTACAGAACCATTAATCCTGAAATGCTCTGTAATAAGTTATTTATTCAGATATCGTGAGATGCGGTCTGGTGTGATGCAGGTATCAGAAAAACATTTTCTTTATCGTGCCGACGTTTCCATCTTTTATTGAAATCATCTTCAGGGCCTGGGATTTACAAACATAATTTACATTTAGAAAATACATACAGAATTTGGAAGAGTGAATTTATACAATGCAAAATATATTTTATATTACATCAAAGTAGTTCTACTCACCCAAAATGTTTGTCTTCTGTGTAAGTGTGCCGTTCTTGCGTGTCGTGTTGAGAGTGCCAGTGAGATTTTGTTGTTTAATGTTTGTATATATGTTGGATTTTGAAGGTGGTGGGGAAGGAAGTGGGTATAGATGAGGACCAAATCCTACAGCACTCGCTACCCACCACTTTGAACACCAACACAATTTCGACTTCAAAAATGAAAAAAAAAAAGATCGAAACGTCGGCACGATAAAGAAAATGTTTTTGTGTGTTTTTCTGATACCTGCATCACACCAGACCGCATCTGACGATATCTGAATAATTATCCGTTAACGGTCACTAATCTCTACACATAGAATCTATTTTCAATTTAAAGAATTTTATATCACAATCAAGCGGTATAGTCTTCAACAATAGCAAAACGTTTGGATACTGAAACGGTAAGACAGCAAATGCGTTGTAGCAAAAGTAATGCCGGTTTTTGCGAAGGCAATCAATAGGATTTTTAATTTTTATAAAATAAAACCAATTTATTCGTGCTAATACGTGATTTTATTCCTCTGACAAAAAAATAATGTTTATAGCGACACGCAATAAAATCTTGGAATTAATATAATATTTTGAAAAACAAGTTAATTAAAAGAAAAATCGAAATATTGAAAATCAGTTCATCACACTAGCAAACGCTATAAAATTCAACCCTTCATTACGGGTATTAAGCAGAATTATCCTAGTCTAACATTACAGCGGAGATTAAACTCACTTACTTCTTGGTAAAATAAATATTCTCAGGTAAAAGTTAAAGAAAGTTCATCAATTAATGATGTCAAGATTCTGCTCAATTTTTTAGGCTATATTTGATAAACTTGAAAGAAAAACTGGGAAAAATATGACTTCAGCAATTCCTTATTTTTTATTTATTTATTTGTTGGTCAGCGCTTCTTAGATTAATTGATGCTTTGTTGTATTTGCGCCCATTTCTTTGCAATTTTTCAACACTTTACAGGAAAGCGGTAATCGTTAAACGGTTAAATCTCCTATTTATTTTTATCACGGTAGTGTTTTTGACATAGCTACTACAAGCAAGGTTTTATACATTTGTTCATTTTGTACAAATTCTTTTAGTCAAGACATGGCGAAATGGCCACAACTTCACAGAATGGACTGTCGTCAACCCATACACGTTTCAAAACGCTTGCGAAAACCGGCCTCAAGGCGGAAAGAGAATTGATTTTCCGTCCTCATCCTCCCACCGCGGCCTGAAGGCCGCCGCCACACACTTTGAGGAATTTCTCAAGGCTTGCGATTGTTCAGGCCCAACCTTCAGGAAATCCCGCCTCGAATATCATCTACCTTTAGGCTTATAAAATAGTGCGACCAGGACTCTGTATGTATTAGTGTCTAACTGTATCAAACGAGAACCAAAAGAGTTGTTCTTTTTTAAAATTGGTTAATTCGATTGCTACTGTTGTAAACAATATTAAAAATTCAACAACCCTAGTAGTAGACGACTGTTTTTGAAATATATTCCCAAAATCCAATATATTGGGCTTGTGTAAAAATAATGCTGGTTTTGTAAAGATAGTCGAAACTATTTTTAAGTTTTATAAAATAACCAAAATTAATTAGAAATATATTCACAATATATACACGTTTGCCAACGTGTAAAGAGCGATGAGATAAAAACCTTTATTTCGACTGACAAAGTTTTGAAGGCGTTTTCCGCTTCACCACGTTCTATAAAAAATTGCAAGAAGTGACCAAAATGTCTAAAAAATGGAATTCAGTCTTAAGTTAGATTTACAGTCAGTTTTAACTCGGGGGGAATGTGAAGAGTGCTGTAAGCTTTCATAACTTAAGTCAAGTGCGACATGAGGTCCGGAGTTATCGTGAAAAAAAAATTAGCCCATTACGGCTCACCAACTATGGACAAAGATGTTGCAGTTTCTTACGCATTTTGTCAATTTTTGGCAAATTTCTCTGCTGTGATAGTTTCACTATAACTCAAAAAAAAAAAAAAAAAAATATAGCAAACAACCCTAGCAGTATACCACCAAACAGTCATCATAAACTTTTTTCGGGTTTTGGTTTCGGGACGTGTTTTGGCTCTTCGTCCTTATCCTACCACTGACTTCCAAATGGATCAAATTGCGGCGCAACAGAAAAACTGTGGAAATTTCAAAGGGTCGATTTCTTTGGGCTTAGGTTAGTTCGTGCCGTAACCACTTGTCGAGCTTCTTTACTTTATCTATTTGCTCCAGGTTGCGAAGAACAGTTGAGTCGTCTACTAAGCTTTTCCGCAATTTCCCCTGTTGTGTTTCGTGAATTTTCTTCAATAAACGTTTTCGTCCGCAAATGAAGACCTGCCGCGACCTACGCTGCCTACGAGATTCGAACCGTGCATTCGCCAATACTTCTCTCCTCCAATCGGTACTGATGTCATGTGCAGTTTAGGCCACACTTGGTCCAAGTTTAAGTTGATACAACCAAATTTTAAGAAAATCTATATCGTACATATTTAATTTTTCAGGTCCTCACTCTTACAAAATTCAGTATAAACGAAATCCAATTGGATTTGAGGTTGTAGCTCGCAGGGCTCCCACTTGCAAAAATAGAACAAATTTTCACAAACTGCGTTACTTTTTGCACCAACCCAACATTTGTGTAAACTAGTAAAAGCTAAGTGTTAAAAATACGAATAAAAATTCTTCTAAGACCATGAAATAACATTAGTAACTCATATTTTTGCTGGAAAATACCAGAAAGAAACGTATATTATGATATAATAAAATTATTTTCAACGAAACTGACAACAGTCAACATTTCTGACTTTGTATCTTCGGAATCCCCTTTTCTTGCTGTTACGATTGCAGTGCTTTGCTAAGTACCCAACTGGCGTGCGATCTCTCTGGTGCTAACTGTAGGGTTTGCTGTACCGCTACGTCAGCTTCAACACGTAGCTTGCGTTGATGAGTAACACTTCCTTTCCTCTCGAAATTCTGTAAACACCGCAATATTGTTGAATGTTGTGGTTTCGGCCCCTCTGGATATTGCTCTTGAAACAATTCCGCTACCTTTCGTGAACTATCACCAGTACGTCTTATAAACCACACTTTCTCTTCAGTGGTGTAACACAAGATCACAGAATTAATGAAAGTTAAAAAGTTCCTAATAATCACTGCCCGATTGTTACTGATTCGACTACAAAAAACTCTCATTGGAATACCAAACGTGGTGAGGGTGATTGAATGTTGATCTTCTTGAATGTCCTTATCTCGTTAGTTCGAGTTCAATGGCCCACCTCAAATTCTATCAAGGTTGGTGCGTTGAAATATGACTCACTTCCTTTTTTTAATGTTAACATCAAAAGAAATTGGCCTTGAGTCGGATTTAAATGCAACAACGTTGATTTTCCAATGGTACGATGTAAAGATGGTAAAAATTGTAGCAAGTTACTTTTCATAGACTTATTTTTTCTTTTGTAACGTTTTTTTCCGTCAGAGGCAGAAAAAAGTCAGTAATTTGAAATTCAGATTAGCCAGATTATAAAGTCATTTATCTTGCTAAACGTTTTGTACTTAGTTAGATTTTGTGCACCCAAATTCATAATGTATAGCATTTGTCGTTATTAAATATTTAACTTAAACATACCAGATTTTTTTGTAAGTCTAATATCTTATTATTAATTAATCCAGAATCTTCAAGAAAAAAAAGTTCATAGCACGTGTAAATTCCTTTGAATTGCTGACGTTTTAAATTTATAAAAATAATATTATTACGGATTAAAAAAAAAAAAAGAGAAAGAATCTGTCCAACGCAGTTAGTAAGACGTCAAACCACCGATCGGTCGGACCTGACAATTAATTGACTACTATTAGTTACTACGCTAAAAGAAATTTAATGCCTAGTAGAAAATTTATAAATGCGTTTAAAAAAATATAACTTCACTTTAATTTTATTATACATAAGACAATTATTTCAGACATCGTGAGATGCGGTCTGGTGTGATGTAGGTATCAGAAAAACTTCTTCTTTATGGTGCAAACGTTTCGATCTTTTATTGAGATCATCTTCAGGGCTCAAATTGTTTGTCTTCTGTGTAATTGTGCCATTCTTGCGTGTTGTGTTGAGAGTGCCCTGAAGATGATCTCAATAAAAGATCGAAACGTTGGCACCGTAAAGAAGATTTTTTTCTGATACCTACGTCACACCAGACCGCATCTCACGATATCTGAAATAATTATCGATTAACGTTCACTAATCTCCACACATACATAAGACAATTAAAACATTGAAAACTTAAGATTTTTATTTCTCTTACTATAATAAAAAATAATATCAAGAAGTCGAGAAATCCAAAGATTTTATATTTGTAAGTTATTTGCTTTTCCTGACCCTACCCCAAACTACATGATTTATTTAGAAACGTCCACTGACTTTATTTATGTATTTAAATACACCTTAAAACTTTACTTATCATTTATTTTCAAAATTTTGAATTCCCCTTACGTAAAATTGGCAAAAATAACTGCGATCGAGGTCATCAGGAATAAGATAGCCTTGTATGCCCGAAGGGTTACGCTCTTTCAGATATTTGAAGTAACCTGTCCCACCATTGTGGGATTGGCCAGCTCTCTTTTTAGATCTGCTATCTAGATTCAAGCCGGCATCGGAACGGTTGCTTACTCCGAGCTCTGTCCTCGCTTCACTTTTCCTTATTCAAAGACTTGCCTCACCCCCACACTTTATTTAATCTACAGAGAGAGAACCTTAATTCCCTTAGTCTTTCAACCTTAAAATGGCTACTAAAAACACGTTGCGAGGCTCTTAACTTGGACTGGAACTTTGGTTGAGAGGCAAGGTTATGTGCCCTTTGCAATTCTCTATCTGTGGAAACAACTCTGCATTTTATGGCCGAATGTGCAATATTGGGCGAGATTAGGTTGTTGCACTTGGGATCTTTTACCCTCTCTAGAACCCCGAGATATACAAACGTAGATTGACTCAAACAATAAACCCGCGAGTAAAGACAGACCCAGTAAGTGCAAGTGTGCCGGTTCTACATGAGTTCGCCAACTCGTAGACCAAACCCCATCGTCTACTCTACACTCTAGAAGAACTCTGTTAAATCTGTTGGATGGCCCAGATCCACCGGCGCAGTATGTCCGCCACTCCTGGAAATATAGATTAGACCTAATTATGGAATTCAATTTCTGACCCCTCCAATTCATTCACTCAATTTCCTTTATATAATATGTGTCTTTATTATATCCGATTTTCTGTCCCTTTACTGTTATGAATTTTCCCCTCGGTTTGTTTTCTATAAAAATTAGTCTTACTGTTATGGTTAATCTTTTTTTATGGTGTACTATTTTTTCATTTATTCTTTTTCTCTTAACAACGACCACCGGCAGACGGATTTTGATCCATGCCTGTATTATGCTTTGCTGATAATCATCGTTATATACCAAGAAATAAAAGGTATATTTTAAAAAATAAAAATAACAATAATTTGGATTCCCAGTCATGTCGGCATTTCTGGAAATGAAAAAGCTGATCAAAAGGCAAGAAACGCTGCAAACCATCCACAAAGAACAGATCAATTTCTTCTCCGTCCAGATGATATAGTCGGTTATGTTAAAAACATTATCAAACGAAAGTGGGCGGCAAGATGGAATGTCTGTAGAGTCAGTATGAAAGAAATTAAACCAGCTGTACATAAATGGCCAACTGAAGAACTTGTAATTCTCTAGTTCTATAGGTCATATCAGGTTAATTCATAATAGACTTTTAATAGGCAACAACCTTCCAACTTGTCCTCGATGTACGCGAAGCGGAGAACGCATCATTTTGACAGTAAAACATATTTTGGTCGACTGCCCCACTTTCCAACCCTTTAGGCAAAGGCTCAAACTTTCGGGCGATTTACCGGAGTTACTGGGTCCGCAGTGTTTCTTTCGAAGAGCGCTTTTCAGTTTTCTCAAATTTATTGGAATTTACAATGAAATTTAGGCCATTTCTCAAATTATTTTACCATTGAATGCCTGCTAATTGTCTCTATAAGAGTTGTGCGTGCATGATTTCTTTTTTCAGAATTTTTTGAGGCTGCCGGAGCGGAAAAATAAAATGGAAGACAATAAAAATTGCGGGATAATGCACTACAATGCCCAATATCACAATTTAAATAATAAAAATAGCTCCTTCAAAAAAAAAGAAAAAAAAAGAAAGTTATTGTATTTTGTTTCTTATTATTGTTATGTAGAATTAGTTATCATACTTGAATGGAAGAATAAAAGGATAAAGATGAGCCTATGATCACGCTGAGACTGATTATTATTATTATTAGCCATACAAGCCTTTGTGGAAATTTTAATTTATGGAAAAAACTCACAATTTTAATTTAAAAAAAGAAGCAGAAATAAATTTTATAATTTTATTAAATGTAATGTAATTTAGCCTTCTGAATTAAGAATTTGAAAAAGAAAATCAAAGCTTGGATGGCAATAGGATAAATTAGGAATAATTATTGATTTCGCCAAAATACTTTTTTCGGATTCGAAGACGAATAATATTTTTTAAGTTTTAATTAAAACTATCTGTACAAAATAAATACACTTTGAGGAAATATTGTAGATAATTACATGCAAATCTGATCTGTCTATACAGGAGGCAGTGGGGTAGAAACCAGGCAGTGATGAACCTCTTTTTTTTTTTTAGTTGTATTAAGATAGGATATCGTGAGGTCATCGTCGTGGAGAATTATAACGGTGGGTGGCTGAGGAAAGAGGGTTAGCCGATTGGGGATGGAGAGTCTAGAGTCGAAATTGAAACGTGTTCGATCAGATCCTTCACGAATGGAATTTTAAATTTTTTATGTATTGTTTGATTGGCGATATAGAAGGGATACGGCAGAGAACTATTGAAAGGACTGAAAATTAGACGATATGGCTAAGCCTGACAGTTCGACTCCGAAAGTTCAAATCAGTCCGATTTGTGTATTGTAAAGGTTAGTTTACGTACTGATCGTGTATGATTAGTCCCAGTATTTGTCAGAATAGTCCATCAAGTTTTTGCCTTTTTAATTTTATACGTGCGTTCCGTGTAAGTCTGCGTAGGGCAAGCAACAAGTAGCCGTCTAGGTTAGATGGAGGTTAACCTTGTTTATGTGACGTCTGAAGGTTTAAACGTAAACTCTACTTTTTCTTTCTTTTTTTTGAACTTGATCGTCCTCGCAGTGGATCATTCAGTAATGAGGTCAGATTTTGTTGGATTGCTTAGGTAGCTAGGGATCGGATTGTAGTGTGTAGATTGGATTGCTGTCCCATAGGTTGTGGGTCGGACGCGTGGGTGTCAGATTTGCGGATGATGTGAAGGATTGAGCCTAGGAAACTTACTTGCGGAACGACAGCTTTAAATGGAGAAAAATCTGTGCCGATTGTCACTTTAAACCATCGATCTAAGAGGAAAGACTTCCGAATGTGATAATAAGTGTAAAGGATGTCGAGGTTATTTACTCGGACAACATTTTCGCTCCCCATGAAAAGGTCCTTCGATCAGTTAAACGAATTAACAATAGAACCAGGTTAAAAGTTCATCTAATTTACTTACCAAAAATATCAAGTATCAACATAATAATTGTATAGATTAAAAAAAATATTTCAAAAGACCAAAACCAGCTTATTTATTTTGTATTTATTTGTTTCATGGAGTTTCCGTGGAAACAAAAAAGTAAATTTTAAACTATGTAAGTTATGTTGTGGGACCGTGTATAAATAATAAAACCGTTATACTACCCGAAATTACTTTTGATCGATACTCCCACCCATTAAAACGGAAGTTACACAAAAAATAAAATGTAAACAAGAAAAAAAATACTTCATTTACTCCGTTGTTGGTAACGATCGAAGAATCAATTCTCGCCAAAAATAGGAAAAGCTTTCGGGGGTGGTACCCTCGTCAGCGTAGCCTGAATAAAGTGGGCTGGATCTAATTTTTTTTACCCTCCAACTCCGCCAGTACTTTAAATCCTGCGAAGTAACAGAACTGTTTTTTTTAAATGGTTAATTAGATTTTTTTTATAACTGGTGATTATATAATTGCTAATGTAATAAAGCATCCATAATGAAATGAATGGTTACAAAACAATGTGCCCTGTTATATCCCCATTTCAGTTTGAACAAGGAAAATCGGTTGTTTATTTCCTTTGAAAAAAATTACTTTCTTTTTATATATATGAAACAATTTTGTTGTTTATTGTACAAAAAATTAGGGTTTTTAGTTGAGATAAAAAAGTCAATGGCACGAGCGGGATTCGAACCCGCGATCTTCGGCCAGATACGCCGCTGCTCTACCACTTGAGCTATCGTGACCTCGATCCACTCGGTCACTAACTTCCCATCTCACCCCCTCTTTTTATTTCAGCTAAAAACCTTAATTTTTTGTAAGATATTAATTGATCTAGGGGACCAGGAAACTAGTGAATTTAGTTGTCTATGTATTGCATAACATAACCGCAGTGCTAAGCCCTTTATAAAAAATTTATTCTTTAGTAACATGCATCGGAGAAAACGTACGAAAAACCTGTAGGAATAAGATTTGAAGTTCTATGATATGATATTTCAATAATAAAAGTATTGATAAGTGTTCTTACAGGTAGTCACGTTTGGCAATATATTTTTTTAAAGAGGTTTAACCCTGAATGAATATTGATGAAAATGAGAATGAGGTTGAACATGAAATTCAATGAAGCGGTAAATCGGATGAAACTTAGTTCATCACATAGAAAATCCCTGGTTTGATAATCCACACAAGTAAATATTTTAAAAAAAACCCTGGTTTTAATTTTTCCAGTTTTGGCACCGGTTTGTATGAAATTGTCCCCCGGGCTGTTCCACACCGACGACCAGAAGCGAATCGATCACCTCGCTCTGATCGGCTGTTTTCAGCCAATTTGCAAAGTTTAAGCTGACTTAGAATTTAAGGGGCTTTATGTAATGTTTGCACCGGTTTGATCACTTGATTTCGTCGCCTATAAACTTCTTCACTCTGTATATTTGATTTTGAGACAATTTACGTTCGTAATATGACGACGTGAATGAAAAATCTGGCATTTCCCAAAATGTCATCACATGTTCTACAATTCAATAAAACAACGAAAGTAATTAATGACCTCGATTCTCTTTCAATTTTAACATATTATTTTTTGTTTGCTAAATTATAATTGCAATTTAATAATTCACTAGTTTTAGGGATCCGCTTGAATTAATATATTTCAATTAATTAAGGTTTTTCAGATAAAACAGTCAGTGTCACAAGTGGGATTCGAACCCCAAGACCTTCAGCTCTATACGCCGGTGTTCCACCACTTGAGCGTTTTGAATTTTCCCTATTTTTGGCCATTTTTCAATTAATAATCAACTAAGAAGTTAATACTCGTTAGGTGGGCCGCAAGTCACTAGGGATCGAGTAAATAAAAGACCGGAAGAACTTCTTCAAGGTCAGTGTTGAGATGCAGTCAAAGATCCTTTCTTATTTATAAAAAAAAAAAATAAAATAAAATAAATTTAAAAAAATATAAAAAATAAATAAAAAAAGTAGAATTGTCGCCGAGAATCAAGTCGATTACACGAAATTAGAAAAATGGCAAAAAGGAGAGAAAATTGAAAAGATCGGGTTGAGATGAGAAGTTAGTGTCCGAGTGGGTCGAGGTCAAGATTGGTCAAGTGGTAGAGCAGCGGCTTATCTAGCCGCACGTCGTGGGTCCGAATCCCACTCGTGACACTGATTTTTTTTTAATCTCAACTCAAAGCTTTAATTAATTTTCTTATAATTTATATTTTATGTTGTAGATTTAATGTATTCTCTGCACTAACAAAAGCAAAGCGGCTTGATTGGAAAGTACAAATGTATGAAGCATATTTATTAATATACTTACAACATATTTGGTGTAAATTGTGCAACAATCACTAGTAACAAATTAAAAATGATTATTACAAAATTTTACAGTATTTTTGTTATTAGAAGATATTAAATTTCTTTTTCCTTAAGCCTTATTGGAATGGCCAGGGAAGGTAAGAAAATATTTCCCAAGTGCTTATTTAATATCTTACTAACACAAAATGAATTGAAAATATGAATATTCAATACCTGCTTACATGCTTTAATGGCATAAAGGTCATGTAACATCGGATTTTATGCAGGGCACATTTTACAAGACCAAACGAATTACACCGCAATAACGGTATGATCGCAATAACGAGTACTTACAAGACGATATGAACCACGGTTTCCGCCCTCCTGGAATTCAACTGGACACGTGCCGGAGATACCGGTTCTGTCCGTCCGAAATTTCATCTCTGCTGGCCAAAGCGGGAGGCTTCTTTGATGAGCACACGGGACCTGAATGGATTACGCTATTAATCTCTTGTCAACGGAGTAACTGCAATTAATTACCGCCTGAGGGAGATGCGGCTATTAAAGCCGACTGTTCGAAACGATCCATTTCCGACAAATTGATAAAAGTTTAAGTTAATTTTTATAAATTATAGCCTCTTTTTTACCACCCTGGTTTTTTCTCAATTAATGCACGACAAGAATGATATATTTAAATATAATTACTTTAAATTTCAAAAATAACGGGAAACATTAATATACGATGGATGTATGGATTGTATGCAGACAACCTCGACCAACCGGTATAGACTAATAACGCGATAATTGTGGAATTATCTAGTTTGGTCAGTTCTCGTCAACAGTTCCATCTCGCCGTTAGTCCCTTCATCTCTGGAATTTCGAACAAACTACAATCATGTCAAATAATATGGAATACGGCAATGACTACTCGTGGTAGAATAATTGCATCCTGAAATTTGCATTTCACAACACATTTTCTAAAGTGTACAAGTGTCACTATTCGAAGGTTTTTACACATATAAAAAATATTAAAGTTCAAATCAAAAGTCAAAAAATTAAATTTTCTTCAAAAAAAAAACCGTCCGTATAATGTAGTGACCTAACTTGACAATCAGCAAAACCAGTATAAATGTTCAGTTATAAAGAATTGTTCCAAATGTTTGATTAATTGCACATAAGTCTGACCGGATTGAAAAAATAGACTGTCTAGAAAAAACAAAAAACACATTACTTTGCCTGTTTACAACTTTTTAAGGAAGATTTTTATTTTTGTTCTATTTAATGAATATTACGTCAAATGAGCCCCAGTGAATCTTAAAAAATATAAAAAACGCTGGATTCATTTTTTATTTCATTGCAATTAATTTAGTAATCTTAGTCATTATGTAGTTACTATGTATTGGTATAGCAAAACCTGGTACTATATTTGGAAAACGGAGTTGCAATTAAATTAATAATTAATTACAAATTAATTAAGGTTTTTAGGTGAGATAAAAAAGTCAATGGTACGAGCGGGATTCGAACCCACGACCTTGATGGACTAATACCCCCTTAAAAAAAGTGATTAATAAACACTTGCATCTTAATTCTTCATTAATTCCTTGCCAATTAATAATTTTCTTTTTTTTTAGTTTTTATTTATGATGTTTAAAAGAATATTTGTCTATGATAAAAAAGTCTGTCATGAGCTGGATTCGAACCCACGACCTTGATGGACTAATACCCCCTTAAAAAAAGTGATTAATAAACACTTGCATCTTAGTTCTTCATTAATTCCTTGCCAATTAATAATTTTCTTTTTTTTTAGTTTTTATTTATGATGTTTAAAAGAATATTTGTCTGAAAATTTAATTGGATACTCATTTTTTATTGTTAACTTTTTTTGAAAGTTTTTATTTTTGATGTTTAAAAGAATATTTGTCTGAAAATTTAATTCGATACTCCTTTTTTATTGTTAACTTTTTTTTGAAAGTTTTTATCTATGATGTTTAAAAGAATATTTGTCTGAAAATTTAATTGCATACTCCTTTTTATTATTAACTTTTTTTTTAAGTTTTTATTTATGATGTTTAAAAGAATATTTGTCTGAAAATTTAATTGCATACTCCTTTTTTATTATTAACTTTTTTT
>CM077105.1:9243902-9255961 GCA_039619505.1 Cimex hemipterus
TTTTTTCATCTCAACTAAAAACCGTAATTAATTGTGTTATATTAATTGGTCGAACGGACCACGAAACCAGTGAATTAATTTAAAAAACCTGAAATTATTTCTTTACGGATAAGATGTAGACAGGGGTTTATAGAAAGTTTTTGTTTCCTATGGTGAGTAGAACCCCCTCCTGAAATTTTCGGTTATCGCCAGTCACGCAGTATAAACTGTAAAAAAAAAAAAATACCATATACAAGGTGTTACGATTGGGACCACCCTGTATACCTGGTTAAGAAGATAAGTCATCATGGATTTTCGATATATATTTTGCCTTTTTTTTTAACGGTGGGGTTATATGACTGGGTGGCCTCAACTGTTTCGGCCTCCAGGACCACTTCTACGATCTTAAAACCCAAAGACGACTATTTATCAACTTTTAAATATTATACTTTTGCAAATTATTTTTCTTCTCGCATAATCTCAGGTTTTAACTGTTTATTTGTTCTTTGTTTCAGTTGTCGTCTCTGTGGTGTTAATTTGCCTAACAGCATTGCCTCTGATCATGTTCATAATGGGTAAGTCTTCACCGCCCACGACAAAATTTCGAGGAAGTCGTAATTGCAATTTATATCCTCGCTAATTAATTATTATTCGTTTTTATGGTACGATGATATAAGGGTCTTAAACCTTTAAGCAAATTTTGGTTTTCCTTGTAAACAATAGAACGCACAAAGGTTTCTTTTTTTTACATTTTTACAATTATTAGGAACAAATTGTTTGCACAATATATTACTTTTTTTGGCAAACTTTAGCCGGTTAAAATCTACAACAAATCGATCTGTTAAAAAAAATAATTTCAACACAGTTTTATCAATTTTTACGTGCATTCTTACACAAAATATAAATATAAAAATTAATTATTTGTTAAATATGTTTGCATTACTTGTAATTCCGTTTGGCCCGTTTGACTAATTAATACATTTCAATTAATATAGGATTTTACTTCAGATAAAAAAATTCAGATTCACGAGCGGGATTCGAACCTAAGACCTTCCGCTTGATACACCTCTGCACTATCACTTGACGTGACCTCGATCCACTCAACACTAACTTCCCATCTACACCCCACCTTTTGAATTTTGCCTCCTTTTCGCCATTTTTCAAATGTCTTGTAATCAATTTGATTTTTGGCGACAAATGAAATGTCTACGGAAGAAGGGAAGATATTCTTCATTTGAACATTATTAAATTCAATAATTTTCGTGATCCGTTTGAGCCATTTTTGTATTTCAATTAATTAAGGTTTTTAGTTGAGAGAAAAAAGTAAGCGTCATGAGCGGGATACAAATTCAAAATGGGGGGGTAGTGTCCGAGTGGATCAAGGTCACGATAGCTCAAGTGGTAGAGTAGCGGCGTATCAAGCCGAAGGTCGTGGGTTCGAATCCCGCTCGTGACGCTGACTTTTTGTCTCAACTGAAATCCCTAATCAAGAGAACTTACTTAAATGATCAGCACTGTACATTCTTCAACCGTTCAGCCATTCACACACTAACTACAATCAAAAATAAATTTTACCACAATTTATCCGTATTATTCTGGCTCGGTTGGTTTGTTTGTATTTGCTTTAATTTCTCATTGGTACGATCGAATGTTTCGGACCTCCACCACTTACTTTTAAGCCGCAGTCCGCGCTTGTGTCCGGTATGTAGAGAAAGGTTAAAAAATGTATTTCAACTAGTTGAATGGTGAAATTCATTGGCTCCATATAAAGAGCGTGTAGGAATGCCACTACCCCGGCAGCGAGTATCTGGATCTCCTTGCCCAGTGTTTTTGATATAACAAGGTTGTCTTATTATATATAATACTGACAATTTTCCGTCTGATAAATGGGAATGTGAGTGGGTTGGACTGCTGAGTATCCTATCAACCCTTGATTAGGTTAGTTATATAATTGGCGCCAAGGGTGATTATAAGGACTTCACGTCCCTACCTGAGTAAAGAAGCATTTAAGAATGTGAATGACTGTTTGGATTTATATTTGGTTAGGGGCTGACCAATGACCTAATTGATGACATCACTCAAGCTCAACCATGGTGGGGCGGATAAATCCTAGGGTTGGGCTACACCTGATATGTGTGGTTCTGGAAGCCTGCCGGTAATTTATCGTAAATTACAAAAATATTGATTGCCGGTGAACTGCGCAAAGTGGTAAGTGCATGAAAAAAATAAGGTTTCAAAATGTTAAAAATAAGAACGAAGGGTCAAGCTTTAAGGCCCTGGGATCATCGCAATAGACCGGTCAAATCATACATGAAAATCTCTTCAACTTCATAATATCCAACTACGGTTTCCTTATCTACAATTTGTGTATCGATTTGCCGTTTCCGTCCTTGGACTTCATCTTATTCTGATAAGGAAGGGAGATTTATCAGATGAGTTTAGAGGGCAGGTTTTTTTTCCCTCCGTCTCCCCTTTTACGATCCAACTCCGGCAGATGAAATTTTATCTTTATCATTTACTGCTTGGACCCACCCCCTCCCGTTGAGTGACATCATGACACAGTTTTCCTTATGTGTTCAATAAAATTTGCTCTTATCGGTTATCATCAGTAAGTAGATCAATGAGAATCCTCTTCCGAGTGGATGGTTCCTCTTCAAATTTTCGTTGACAAACATAATTTTTACTTTAAAATTGGACTGTATTATCTCTTATGTATTTTATCACTTTATTTTTATTTAAATAATAAATATTTTATACTAGAGGCTAAATAAGCAAACTCAATATGAGACACATACACCCGTTTAAAAAATATTTGTTTCTGGTTTTATGTAAAATCTACTAATTCGAATCTAAGAAAAAACCGAAGACGAACAATGTAATAAATTTTAAAAAATATTGAAATAATTTATCATACTATTTGTCATTTGAAATCATAGTGGCAATCACAGTTTTTATTTAAATTTCTCCCCCAAGGAGAGGAATCAGAACAATCTAGAGGTCTGCTTGCATTTTGAAGTTCGTAAAACAATTAAATCCTAAGTGTTAAAAGCACGTTGGACTGACTACAGTCAGATTGTGAAATATCGATTCTGGGTTTTTATTTAAAACTCCCTAAGCGAAACGATGAAAACAAGGCCTGCACATAACATTATGGGGCCTTTTTGATTAAACATTTTACGCCATTGTTTACATTGAAATATCCTTTATTCAACTATTGGCCTGGAAAATATCTCCTGGTTTGCTTTTCATGGGACTAGGAAGGTGTTTAGCGCTTTGATCTTGTTACAGAAGGGCGGGATATTGACTCTGACCTTTGTCGACGAGAGCACGTCTGAATGTATGAAGTTAAAATAAGCTAAATAGCTTTGATCAACCCGAATAAAACAATCTTGTAAAAGTCTTCTGTTCTGGGTTTTGTGCGTTTGAGTCTGGCGAAATTTACGCAATTTTTAACCCAGAATGTAAACTCACCCTGATTATTACCCTAACGCTTCTATGATAGATTCCAAGGGTCGGAAAGTTTTTCCTAAACGGGCCAAGTTGTAAACTTAAATATATAATTCACTATTTTCGTGGTCGCTCGACCAATTAATATATTGCAATTAATTACGGGTTTTAGTTGAGATGAAAAAAGGTTAATGGTACGAAGAGATTCGAACTCACGACCTTCGGCTGGATACGCGACTCCTCCACCACGGGGTCACGATAGCTCAGGTGGTAAAGCAGCGGCGTATCTAGCCGGAAGTCATGGCTTCGAATCCCTCTCGTACCAATAACTTTTTTTCATCTCAACAAAAAACCGTATTTAATTATCTTAAATATATATTTTTAATTCACTAGTTTTCGAGGTCCGCTTGATCAATCAATATCTTTCAATTAATTACGTTTTTTTTGTTGAGATAAAAAAGTCATCGTCATGAGCGGGATTCGAACGCATGACCATCGCTTGATACGCCGCTGCTCTACCACCTGAGCTATCGTGCCCTCGATCCGCTCGTACACCAATTTCCCGTCTCAACCCCACCTTTTTAAACTTTCCCTCCTTTTTACCATTTTTGAAAGATGTTTCCGGTAGAGAAACGGCGCATTTAGCCGAAGGTCGAGTTCGAATCCCACCTGTGACACTGACTTTTTATCTCAACCAAAATCTTAATTAATTGAAAACGATTCATTTGGGCAAACAGATCACGAAACGTAATAAAATGTAGTAATCCAAATGAAGTGTGCTTCACTAAAGCTGTCTGTTGCCATTTCATTTGTTCATTTCATGAAAATTGACAAAAAGGAGGGAAAATTCATCATTAAATCAAATCCTCGACACCACATTTCGAATTTTCCCTCCCTTTGCTATTTTTCAAATGTCGTGTAATATATTTGTTTCTCGGCGACAAATGAAATGACCAGGAAGAGGTTTAGTGAAGTATATTTCATTTTAACTTACTAAATTTGCCAGTTTTCTTGGTTCTCATGGCCAATTAATATCTGTCAATTATTATCAATTAGTTATTAATATCTTTCAATTAGTTTTTATTTCAACTAGAAACCTTAATTAATTGAAAGATCTTTTCTAATATGGAATCGATCAGAATTGAGAAGGGATATTTATTTTTCAAGTTTAAAAATGTCTTTACGCTAAAATTATAATATAAATGTTGTTTTACCAGTATTCTCATGTTTGCTTCTTAAATTATTAATAATGTTATAACTTCAGTTTTTAAAAATAATAATTAAAAAATTGAAACATATATTACATATTTCAAAAATCCAACGAAAAGTGTGAACACGAGAGTTGAAATTGATAATTTGGTTCTATGGTAACAAGTAATATGGGGATCAACCATCCCACCATGTTCCTTTGGTTGGTTTGAAGTGTTAATTAGAATTTGGATTTGAATTAGAATTTGGATTTGTTTAAAAATTTAGCTCATGTATGTGCACACATGTGCAGAGTTGAGTCTCGCCGTCCACTGACGGACGTCGAGAATTACCTCCAGTGTTGGCAGTCTGGTGTCAGAAGTCGGTCTACGTCTAGCCACCGAGACTGGGGTCCGGTTGCTAAGAACGGATACGCGAATTCAGGGCATTGATTTGATTCTAAACTCATTCTCTCTCTCACTCAGTCTCAAATGACATCATTTGCTATTTACATGCCATTTACTCAGGTATGGTATTGAAGTACTCGCCATTCCTCCATCATTCTTTACATCTATTACGTACTAACCTAATTGAGGATGGACGGAGTACACCAGGAGACCCAAAGACTCGTTGCTTTGCTCATACACAATTTTTATATCGGGTGACATTCTTAAGCGATATATATAGAGCCAAAGAATTCCACCCTTTAATGGGTGGGACACCTCGAGCAACCTACATGTCGGACACACATGGGCTTTGATCCAAAAGTCCGTATGTCAACCTGGAAAGGCCTATCCTAAATGAGGTGAAGATGACCCTTTGTTTTCTTTTTTACATGGTGGTCATCTCATCGTGTTAAAAAGACTGTGACAGTACAATTAAAGTGGATATCGTAAACCTCCTGATTTTTTTCTCAATCCGTTTAAATATTAAAAAAAATGTTATTTATGAAAAAATTTTGTACCAATTTTTACATTTATGGCCGAATTTCCTTTCAAATTAGTCGACGTGCTAATTCACATCCTAAAAATTGCTAATCTGCTTGTAAAATAATTACACAAACACTTTGTGAATGTACAATTTGTGAAATGGTAATATTGGATGAACTTCTTTAAACCGTAGCTTCCTTATATTACGTCTTTTTTATGTCAAGCCAGCTAAACCCTCTATTCTAAACCTCGATTATTATTATTTTGATTAATTAACATTAAAACAAAATTATTATTTTTATATGCAACTATTTCAGGATGTATTTACTAATTGTTAATGTACACCCCGATCAATTCTTGGGTCATAGCTTTTAATTCCCAGAATACGTCCCGGAGCACGTTTTCACATTTTTCAACTTAAATTGCTCATCAAAAATTCAAAATGATCGTTGTTTCGATTTTCGAATAGATGGTTGGAAATCTGATGAAACGTTGAGGTTTTTAGTTCGTTTACCACTTTAATAGTGTCTTTATAGTAGTAACAGATTTAACACCAAAAATTATAAATGCTGAAACGGAATTGACAAATTAAACCTGTATGGGACAATTCAGACTGATCGAACTACTGGTTTATCATTTCTCATACCTCAAATTGAAAGAATATTTGAATTGTTTTCAGGAATCCAGTTCGTGAGGGACTGCCCGAGGGAGCAGCACATACCAGTTTACATGATAGTCGGGGGTACGTTTGGTACTCTCAAAATGGTCTGGCTGGTTTGGCGCCAAATCAGATCTTTGAGGTTCGAAAGGAGACGAGAGCGCAATTCCACGCCGCAGGATCCTCTTTCAACACCCAGCCGAGTAGCTGACATCCTACTCTCGTCCTTTCTCGTCGTCTGGTTCGTCTTGGGCAACGTCTGGATCTTGAGCATATACTGGCCGGAGTTCGAGCCGACTCTGTTCGAGCCGAACCGATGGTGTCACAAGACGCTTTACGTCTTTTCACTGATTCACCTCGCGATCATGTATTCAATCATAGGTGTCGTCATAATCCTGTTCATCGTCCTTCTAATGTGTCAGTTATGCATATGCAACATGATGATCTCGTGTAAGTAGTACAACCATCACACCCCGGGCTCGTTTATATATCGCTCCGGGGTGCCTGTGTGACCTTCGCAAAGGTCACACCGCTGACCGCTTGCCTGAGGGTGGCTGTCCATCCCCGACGCCATTCGATTCCGGACCTTTTACAACTACAGGAAGTAATTAAAACACTATGAAAGCTCTCTTTTTACATTTAGTCGTTAAACTGAACGTATTCAAAGCACGCGTTCATCTAAAGTTTTTAACTCGGAAAGTTTTAGAGACTCAGGGGGAAGTAAGTCACGGCAAAAATCTTTTGACACTCGCCTTTTGATAGACCGTCGACAAAGACGCTCTAAACAGATGTAAAACTTGAACCTCCTGGGAATTCGCAATACGTTTTGGAAACTGTTAATACTGAGTAGAAAATTGCGTTAATGTTTTAACAATACATTTTTAACGAACTACCAATTTTGGCACTTTAATGAAACGGCCATTTATTTTAAATAATAGTATTGATCAAAAATAAGTTGCATAATTGTCTAGATTTTACGCGTTTTAAATTTTTTTCAAATTTGTTATTTTCTGCATTATTCTTTTGCTTTCGTACCTTAAATTAATTAACTAATTAATTTTAAACTTATATTTTTAGTTGTGTAATGATAGCTTTTATTGTTTTAAAAACACCGATTAATTTATTTTTAACGTTCCTTCAAAAAGGTTAAACATTTTTAAACTGTAATGCTCATAAATATTTATACCATATTTTATCATACTCATTTAATATAAATATCGTCAAAATTTATAACTTTAGTTTTATATTAGAAAAGCTTGGATTAAAGATTTTCCGTTTATTTAAAAAAGATTTGAAAAATTGTATTTTCCGTTTTCCATTATCACAATGTAAATTATCAATTTTTCAAATACCTCGTTGATAAAATCTCATTCGTTATTTTAATATAAACTAATTTTGAAACATTCGCAATGTAATGGCCTAATTTTGTACCTTCTACACAACATAAATAATTGAGTGTTTATCAAGAAATTTGTTTGAAGAAAATTAATTGGTTCATGTCGGTATTATTAGTTTTGCTTATATTACACATTTTTTTTGAGCGTTTACATTTGTGATAGACAATTTAAGACGAATATGTAATACTGGCCTATGCAGATGGTGATTTATGTCTTGAATGAAATTCTAAACAAAACAAAAGGAAACAACATCCATTCGAAAAGTTCATTTTAATTCACTGACTTATTGCAGGGTTTGATATGTTTTTATTTTTAAGACTGCATGCAAATTTTAATCAACAAGCAGTTTGGTTTATTTAAAATGTTTAAACGCAAAGAAAGCTTTTTTTAAAATTGATTGACAAACGAACTTTTTCAGACTCTAAAGATTCTAAAGTGACCAATTTAAGGGACACAGCGTCAAACTGTTATGACGCTATTAAAAGACACCACGATGTACATAGAATAAACAAAAAATAATTATATTTAGGTTTGTAATGAATAGAATGATAGAATGTAAGTGAAACTACAATAATATATCAGAATATAAACATAAGCGTATATATTTATATAGAGAGTTAAGATTTTTCTTTATGTGCATTTTTTTAGTGATTAGCGCTAATAAATATTCATGCGGCAAACACCAAACAACATAAATATTTTTTTAACAAAAATATTTACAAATAATCGTTCGATAAATTTTATTACTGTTTCGACATAAACCTTGAATGTTCCCATTTATTTGTGATATCTTTGCTAAGCGTTGTTATAATGTGTGCAAGGGATTTGAACTCCTGAAGAAGTTTCTGTTATTTGCATCAAGCAAGAGAACTATTGTAAATATCACGGCTTTAAATATGTTTGTTAATCGTTTTACGTTCGTAAAGAAAAACGCCGGCTTTGGCCGTTGTAATAAAGGTTTATGAAAATAAAATAAAAAAGAACCGCATAAGACGCACACTATCTTCCGTGGTTCTACTGGTTTTGAACGAGAGTTCGCCCACCGGACCAAACCTTCTAAATATGCTTCCGTGTGAAATATTTTTGAACGCCATTTGAAATGTAAATTTTTCAAGTTTGCTGTGCAAACAATAAATTTGCTCTTTGTGGTCACACAACGGGCAGGGGCTTCTATTTTACTATTGTTGTACAATATTTGTTACGATTTGCAAACTACACGGGCAGGCACCGATATTATTTACGTTGTTGGGATGATTCAAGCATAACGCAGATTTTTTGGGTAAAGAGCTTGCTATTGTTTCTAAAGCCTGTAAGGTGATTCAAATATTTAATTAATTAACTATTCATCGTTAATAACTAAAACATTTGGGTAAAGTCCCTTGAAGATGCACATTGTTACACCTCAAAAAACTGCAGATCTGTATAATTTTAATAACCTCATAAAACCACAATTTTATCACAAAAACTTCTTAAAATATAAAAAGTTTTATTGCAATGAACTAACAGAATTTGTTTTCCCAAGATTTCTTTCTTTCTTTGTAACGAATAATTAAAATATTTCTTAAAAAAAAAAAAAAGAATTTTGCAACACTCCTATTAAATATCTCTGCAAACCTAGTGTAAATTCTTGAAACTAATTCTATTCTCGCAGTTATTTCCATTTATATAAAAACAATTTTTAATTTTTACGAAAACATTTCATAGAATATGCTCTAAACATGATGCAATTTCCGAAAATATATTATTTAAAATTACTAATTTCTTGGTCCTTAGATAAAAAATTTCATGGGGCGAGCGTTGTTCGAGCCCACGACCTTCGGCTAGATACGTGGCTGCTCTACCACTTGAGCCATCGTGCCTTCGATCCACTCGGACACCATCCTCACATCTACCCCCCCCCACCTTTTGAAAAATGGCAAAATGTCGGGAAAATTCGAAAGGTGGTGGCAGACGTGAGGTTGGTTTCCGAGTGGATCGAGGTCACGAAATCTCAAGCGGTACAGCGAGCCGCTGCTATCTAGCCAAAGATCGGGGGTTCGAATCCCGCTCGTCCCATGAACCTTTTTTCACAACTAAAAAACCTGAATTAATTGTAACTATTTAAAAATCTTTTATAACCTAAAAAAACAGTTGGCACGAAAATAAATTATTTCGATATAACAGATAACACGTTTTGAGGGCAAAGAAAATCTTCATATCATACGTCAATATTTCGAGAGGTATTTCACTTACACCAGAACATTTCTTTAATAGTTTGCAAGATTAATAAATATCTATATAACATATACTTACAGTTCTGAATCTTGTGCTTTTCAAACATTTTATACTGGAATTTCACTTGCCTAGCTTTCTGCTTTTATAATACCATCATCAGTGCAGCATCCTTCTCATATTAACATTACAGAAGGGCGAAAAAATCCGACGGCATCGAAATCGACGCGGTTTGGAAGTACATGAGGTTGTTTAAGTTAAAATTACGACAAGTTTTTTCCCGTTTTTTTTTCCAAGTATTGTGGTCTCCCAAAAATGCAGGTCCAGTCGATAAAGAAAACGTTATGACAATTTCATTGGCTGTATCTAAAATTTGGAGATGCAAGTCGGATATGGTCGGCATAACGTTTTCTTTATCGAATGAACCTGCATTTTTGGGAGACCACAATACTTGAAAAATAAACTTGTAATTTTAACTTAGCCAACCTCATGTACTTCCAAACCTCGTCGATTTCGATCCCGTCGGATGTTTTTTTTTTCATTCTGTAATTTATTATGAGAAATAGGATGCTGCGTTGATGAACGTCTTATAAAGGCCGAAAGATTGGCAAATGATCACAGTGCCTACTACTTTTTCTACCTGACCAAAAAGCCAGATCCCAATCACTGTATTTATCGGAGGGGCTGTAGACCTCGTTAGACGAAGTAGAGTTTTCTGTTCTTTCAATTTGCCGTTAATTTTTTTTTTTTTTTTTTTTTTTTTTTTATTATTTTTATAAAACAAATCACAAAGAAAATCGACATATTTTGTGTCAAATTAATTCATGGCCTAGCGTAAATTTATTATTTAACTTACAATTTTTTTTTTTTTTTTATTTGAATCCTCTCAACAACGTCTTTTTGATGTAGCACAATTAATGTTTTATTATTTAGTTTTCCGTTTTATTTCTAAACATTACGTTCAGACATTGGTGTGTGGCTTTAAAACAAAATAGAATACCCTCGTACGAATGGGTAAAGATACTTTTATGTCTAGATAATTATGTCAAATCATATTTCATAATTTTTATATAACAATATATAAAGCTGGAATGCAATTAGATTTAGTGTAAATATGAATTATTTTATATAAACATACAATATGTATATGTAAGAAAAACTTGGCGTTGATTTTGTTGTTGATGTCTTTCTGTTTTGTTTTGTAAGAGTATATGTATAGATAAATTTAATATTCTTCGTTAATGTGAATATTTAATAAATAGGATATAAAGGTGCCCTTTCGGTTGAAAAGAAAAAAAAACCGGCGACCAAGATACATAGATGCTGATTAGATTTCATTGTGCAAAAAAATACATCAATATTTTGTAATGCGGATACGTTGTTAATGCGTTAACATATATTCTATTATAGATTATATAAATCAAGGATGAGGAGTATTTAGAATTTCGTCTCAACGGGTATATGATTTTTTTTTATGGCAAAGTGCAGACACAAAGAAAGCATTGTGATTCACTTACTGTATAAGAATTACAAATATGTCATAAAAAGAACTAAGTTGTATATTAAAAAAAAAAGAAAGGTTTAAAAAAACTGAAGGTACTCCAAACACGTTACAGCTAGAACGTTCTTTCTAAATTCAAATATATGAAAAGCAAAGAAAATAGATATTGCTGTAAAAAAATGAAAATATTGTATATTAAAAAATATTATATTTGTATCTATTATATTTAGCTAATGTTAAAAATAATGCAAGATGGTCACGAGATGGTAAAAACATAAAACATTATTCTAATATTGTCAAGAATAGCACACATATTTATAATATTATACAAATAAATTATATATAATACAATTTTGTTTTTATTGTTACACAATTTTCATTTGATTGTGAATTATCCGGCGGTTTCCGTACTTCAGGTGTAATTAATTATTTGATTGTTTGTATAAAATGGCATTTTGTAGAGTTTTCGTGATTGCGTGCTGTACTAATCCAGGAACAACACAGTGAAGAATCACAGTTGAGCCGCCGTAAATTATGGTGAGGCAGAGATGTTGCATGCCGCTTCTTTTTTTTTCTCTTTTTTCATTCTTCTTATATTCGCTTAATTTCGCTCTTCCTCTTTTAATTGGCGGAATTTCCTTAGTAGTTTCAGTTAATTGGGAAACAACAGGTGAGTACCATTTACAGAATAAAACGAATATTTTTCACTTTATTTACGCTGGCGTCATTCTGATTACTTAAACATTGTT
>CM077105.1:9270961-9320728 GCA_039619505.1 Cimex hemipterus
TCGAATCCCTCTCGTGCCATTAACTTTTTTTCATCTCAACTAAAAACCGTAATTAATTGTGTTATATTAATTGGTCACACGGACCACGAAATCAGTGAATTGATGATTTAAAATGAAGTATACTTCACTAAAGCTCTCCGTCGCCATTTCAATTGTCGTCGAGAATCCAAACAGATTACACGATATTTGAAATATGGCAAAAGGAGGCAAAACTCGTAAGGTGAGGTTGAGATGGGGAGTTGATGTCCGAGAGGATCGAGGTCACGATAGCTCAGGTGGTAGAGCAGCGGCGTATCTAGCCGAAGGTCGTGGGTTCGAATCCCTCTCGTGCCATTAACTTTTTTTCATCTCAACTAAAAACCGTAATTAATTGTGTTATATTAATTGGTCACACGGTCCACGAAATCAGTGAATTATATAAATATATGCATATTAATCTTGACTATGCCCTGCAGCTCAGCAGTTTTAGTACAGACGTTAATAGCATAGTCTGGCATATTGATCAGCGGTCAGAGCGTTAATGAAATAAGCTTAGCACTTAGCCCACATATAATGTAATTTCGATTGTATCGATCGCCGTAGAGCTCGAATTCAAAAAGACACATTTGCACGAATAAAAACGTTTTTATAGGAATAATTTAGTGGAGCATTTTGATTTCAGATTATCCATTCCAATTCTTCGAACTATTGGCCATCCTTTAGAATTAAATCGATGATTGAGTTGACGTCTTTGATTCGTTGGTGTAATGACTGTTAATTTTCTAATCATATTAGGATGAGATTTCAGTCAATGTATCAACAAGAAAACACTCGTTTTCTTAAAATGCTGACGTTTCGAGATTATATCGTGGATTGCCGGTGTCATGGCCTCTATCTATGGAGACGTTAATAATTATTTCAATCCGACCTAAGTGCTATAAAAGAAATTAAATTTGTAAACGAGCATTAAAGAGTTGCATACAAAAAATACTACATCACAAAGAATTCACGACTCTTTGAACATAAATAAACGATGTCCAACCCGTCTTTTTACTATGTCCCGTAATTATTCTATGGGATGCATGTCAGAAGAACGTGATTCATTGTGGAAATCCGTACATCCACGAAATAATGGGTGACACACCGACAACTACATACGGTTGATCATTACCATGCATTACATGCACTCGACGTGTTCCCCAACAAATGTAGCCAATGGAACCACAGGTTTCAGAATAACTTCCTCAAACCATTCTTCCTATTGCCATAAACCAAACAGGGACACATCTTAAACTGTACTGACCACAATTTTTCATGTATTCGAGCAAGATGTCAGCAAGAGTGTATATAGTTTCTAATCGATGCCTCTCAAAACTAGGCTGCTCTCACGAAACCTGATGGTAGTGTTAGGCCTAACCCCGGTTGGGGTTACTGCTATATATCAAAGAAATCGTAAAATGAAGGTTAGAGCGGTAAGAACTATAAAACGATCAACCATGGGACGTGGCGGAATACCGCTACCTTCTCCTCGTTCATTTGGCGAAAACATTTGCCCGATCTTCACGACTTGAAACCATTATTCTAAACAAATTTTATTACATATATTTTGATAATTACATTTACAAATATTGTATTAGCTAAATATGTTCATATGTGTTGAATTTGGCGTTACAGTCTCTAGTAGGAGAAATTGTCCAGCGGCTACACTCCTTCACACTGAAATCTTTCAAAATTTTCTCACTGAGGACTCGGGGCCACTTTCGTGTGGACTTGGAGGATTTTCAGGTAGGGAAAGTAGCAACTGTCTCTAATACGTTGTGTGTTCGTTTGTCTTGATGAGTTCGTGTACAAGTGGAGGGAATATTGTGGAAAGATTCTCTGAAAACAATTTAGCTATGTGGGAATGGGACAAGCGTTATCACTATGGATAGGGAGACTGTGGTCCTTATACCACAGAATCTTATGAGTACAGCACCACAAGGACTTGTCAGTTTTGGAAAGCGAAGTAGAATACATTTCGTACTTATCAGCTCTAAGTTCGGCCAGTTCTTGTTTCAGTTTTCTCGTGAGGTATTTCATCCATCGGTCATCTACTCGAATATCTGTTGGCCTGCCAGATTGCCCTGGACCTTCGCTTTTACTTAGGATATAGAGGATTATGAAGGGTAGTGGTAACTGCTGATTAAGTCGACTTGGTGGTATGGAGGAACTACAGCGATGACCGTTGGTATAATGTGGTTAAGTCTGGGGCCCTGAAAAGGGGCACCTTCTGTCCTCATTCACGCCCCTCTCTCCAGGTTCTTTCCTCTACCCTATCACCCCTTCCAACCTTTAGTTACAAAGTGTGTCAGCTGTTCTCGTGTTGGCCTCGGGGCGGCAGGGGCGGCGGGTGCCTTATCAGAGGTGCAAGATCCTGTGGTGCCCCTACGTGGGAGGGTGCATAACCATCTGTACTACGGGGTAACAGAAATATTCCAAAATCCAGCCATAGCTAGACTGGGAATGGATTCATAGTTGGTGCGTCACTCTGTGGGGAGGGGACTTAAATAAGAGGCTGTCTTGTGCCTGTGACCTTCGCACAAAACTTGAGTATGATCACCGTTATACACCCGGCCTCACGGGATACGGCGGATCGGATAGCAACATATAAGCGTTGAGGACGCTATGATCATACTCAAAGTCTCTCGAATGAGTGAATTGTGGCGGATGGGAACGGTTGCTCCTATTCGAGTATACCTGACACATAGGTGTAGGCTGAGCTCGATTTGAGGCTTTTAACGTAGGCGGTACTCCTCCAGAGGGTGATTCCACTTTACGCAAAACCGTATCCGAAGAGGATTCGGTAGTTTCTACGCTAGAGAAGCCGCACTCGGGGAGATTGAGTGGCCTTCTCTATCCAGGGAGTGAGCGGGAGACCAGCCTGATACATTTCGGCTTAGCTAGCCGTATTCGCACGGCATAACGGTCTGATGCTTAATGCTTAACTCGGAAAGGTCAAGCGGGGAGCGAGGTTGCCTTGGCCCTTAAGGGCTGGGGTGCCTCTACACAAATCCTGCGGTGGTAACACTGCTCCGTCGTATGCAGAGGTGTATCAGCTCCCATCTTGAGATTCAAAACGTCCTACACTACAGGTTATATCCTTTTTGTAAAATTGTCTCGAGCTTTGTCAATTTTGTCTGCATTTTTGTATCTCATTCTTTAAAAATTTTTCCTATCTGCGAGTACAGTATTAGACAAGGATGTTTTGATACAATGGAAGGGGCAAAATTAAGAATTAATTGAGCTAGGTTATGATAAGAGGAAAAATAAAAAGGATTTGAAATATCCAGATTGAAGAGATTCCGGATGTTATAATTAAGCTAATATAACACGTTAACATATCAGGTTTTATAACAGTGTAATTGATTGTGAATAAAGGGGAAAGAAATTTCGTCCACGCGGATTAGAAACACGGCAGCCCCACCAAGTGATCGGAGAAAAGATGGGAATTCGTTTTGTGACAAATCTTGGATAAGAGGACAATATACAACTGCAATATTCAATTGGACGTAGGAGGAATTTAACGTGATGGACGTGAACACCAGTGTGCACGATTTGAATGATGTGTTTACAAAGTGTGATAGATTGCGACGAATGGGTATGGCAGTGTTCGCCTGGTTCCCTGTCAGAAGGGTGATTTGTCCTGTAAGTTTGCCGTCTTTGATAGTAAGAAACAACTACTTAGTAGTTGGTAAATGTGTTTCAGTAATTAGCGCTGTTTCTATTCGTTTGTCATGTAGTCCTATGTCTAGTTCCTCTTTGTGGGAGCTTAAATCATTAGCATTCCAAACAAGAATGAAAAATGGTTGCCATGACACATGATTAACCGGCAAGTTTTGGAAGAATCTGACTCAGTATATTTATCAGTTTTTATTACATTTTTTTAAATATGCGTTTTAATCAATAACGTTTTGAAAAAAAAATTAGTTTTGTCATATCGGCATTTTACTGCAATAAGTTTTTCTTGTTGACACACAGAGAGAAATCCCATGTTGGTTTTGATTCAGCAACAGTGAAACTTCAACGTTCTAAAAGGAATGATTTTTCAAAATATAATTCTTTAGTCACCATCTTCAGTAAACTAAATACGATATGAAGTCTTTTCAGAGGATGTTCGAAAGAGGTCAAACAGGTCAGAGGTTTCATATCCTCTGAAAAGACTTCATATTTCCAGCAGGTCGATAATCTAGTTCATCGTCCAATGAACGATATATCAAAAATAGTTGCGAAATATAAAGATAATTCTTAATACCCTAACTTCCGCAAATAATGTGGAAATATGTAAATTTTATGTGAATTGGAGACTAATTATATTCAATATATTCAGTTCAACAAGATAATTATTCAGTCCTCGCGTAGGAGCAGTAGGAGGCAATTTATGCGTATAAATGGATAAACAGGGTGAAATCACTTTATTCACAGAATTAGGTCTGATGATGATTTGAAAAAGTTAATGAACGGTATCTTCGAAAACAGGCAAAACGGGTCGAAGAAAAAATGAAAACAGACTGTTATTATTTATGAAACTGATGATTCTTCCTGCAATTTTAATTTGTGGTCAATTGTGATTCTGCGCGTTGACCGTGTTATTTATTGTTATTTTTTGCGAGGGGCAGAGGTTAACAACCCTCGGGGTGCCGGTGTTTTTGACCGAGGCTTTACCGAACAGCCCAATTGGTAAATATGTCTGGTTCGACTGTAGGGCCGCTGGATTCGAACCCGGGACCTTACACATAGTGGGAGTGCCGTGTCAACGCCTAAACCGTTGCGGCCACCGACGCCCCTATCGTGTTAACGTTTATTTAAAGGGACCCGTAAAAAGGGTTGCCGCGATTATTAACCGGGTTGAAAAGGGTGGAACTGGTAACTAAAAAGGGACATTTTGTCAGTAACTACTGAACTATTTTAGATGAAATTCCTCTTCTCTCTTAACGTATTTCTCTATTTTAACAGTCAATTATGACCTTTTTGGGCATTTTTTGTCTCAAAAAAATTTACAGCAAGAAATCTTTAGAACACATTTTTCTAATATTTGAACATTTATTTCTACAAGTGTAATTGTTATTTTCGGAAAAACTCTCATAGAAATGGTTCTGTTTTTAAACAACAGAGGTTATATCAACCCGCGGGGTGCTGGTGGTTTTGAAAATGTGAAAACACATTTGTCAGTATGTCAGGTTCGAATGCAGGGCTCGGGATTCGAACCTGGGGCCTTTACCTTACAGTGAAGAGAGCTGTGTCCACGCCTAAACCGTTGCGGCCACCGAAACCCCCGGTTTAAAGACCTTTTATGTTACACCATAAAAAATACGAAATGCACATCCTAACGAGTTGGCAAATTTTGTCGCTTTTGTACCAAAAAACTTTACTTTTCAAGGCTTTTTCTGACGGAGTTCCCCAAAACTGAAAATTTTTCCTTATTTCGCATTTCCTATCGATTCTACTACGATGAACCTTTCGGAAAAACAACTCTGCCAAATGATGAACCTGGTTGCAATGTTTTTGGTCCTTCCTAGGTATTTTTTCCAGTCTGATATTGCGAAAATACGCCACCAATTTTTCTTTTTCACTAAAGCTCTCCGTGGCCATTTCATTTGTCGCCGAGAATCAAATTGATTACAAGACATTTGAAAAATGGCAAAAAGGAGGGAAAATTCAAAAGGTGGGATTGAGATGGGAAGTTAGTGCCCGAGTGGATCGAGGTCACGATAGCTCAAATAGTAGAGAAACGGCGTATATAGCTGAAGGTCGTGGGTTCGAATCCCGCTCCTGCCATTGACATTTTTATCTCAACTAAAAATCTTAATTAATTGTAATGTATCAATTGGTCAAGCGACCGCAAAATTAGTGAATCTGTTGACAATCTCAGACTTGTCTGAAACCTACAATTCGTCCATCCTCACTGTCCTGATCAATAATAATAATATACAACATATGCAACACCAACAACAACAAGAACAACATGTGAAATGTTAGATTATGATGTGTAGATGTATATGCAAAAAAATTATTTGACTTTTTAATATTAATAAAAATAATGCTTGAAGTTCAAAATGATTGAAACGATTGAAAAATATAAACGACAATTCGATTGAACATTTTTTGATTGAAGATTTCTTTCAAGATGTGATTTACAAATAAAACACAACAGCTTTTGTAATATAGCGCAGTCGCTTCATTTTTATAAAGATTTGACTAAAAACAGCTCGCTAAATCCAGTTGGAGACCCATCCGAACGCTGAAAAAAACATGAGAATGGGTTCGGGGAAAAATGTTGCCGAATTTGCCAGTAATGCATACACTCTGTCAATATTGTGTGTATTAAATCTATAAAAGGTAGTCTCCGTATAAGGAAATTACACGGTATCATTCTTATCTCCTGTATTATGGTTTATTTATCCTCAACGTAAAACGAAATAAATTAAAAGTGTTTTTTAAAACTTTACATAAAATGCATAATTACTTGATGGAATCATTCAAATCATTTTACAACCCTACCTTCGAAAATAACTAAATATGATGCTTCCCGTAAAAATCATGACCCAGAAATTCATAAAATTTCTAAATATGATTAGTCCTAGGTAAGTGTGATAACGATAAGAATCCAAAAATTTTAGTAGATTTCCCCTACAGTATCTAGAGAATCCCCGATTTTCCCATTATACAAAAACGGTGAGCGAGACTTCTTAAGAAACTGCAGAGAAATATCTTTAATAGATGAGAATAAATAAATAAATAAATAAAATTACATAGTAGAATCACGAAATGGGCATTGTAATGTATTAAAAGAGTTTCAAGCGTTTTCGGTCGGGGCGTAGTTAATTGGCAACCAATTTTGGATCGCTATTATTTAATAAATTAAATGAGATGGAGGGTCTCAGATAGGACGGTGGACTCCTTCTATGCTTTGTTGACTAATACCAAAGGAGCCGTCTGGCGTAAAACGGGCATTACAGAGGAATTCAATATTAGAGCTGGGGGTTAAAAAGGAGCTCTACTTAGTCCCCTGCTTTTTGCTCCTAACATAAATAATTTTTGAGACTGTCTTGATGGGGCGAGACAAAAATTAAAATACTTGCTTTCGCGGACGAAATTGTTGTGTTTGCCCGTGGTCACAATCCAAATAAAACAAAGATAAACTCTAGCAGTGCTAGACACAGTAAACTCAAGATAAAACAACCCTCATCAAAACTGGCAAAAACACTTCTACAATTGTAGAGGGCAAATCTCAGAGGAGCGGTAGGACTACTAACCGGCCACTGGCATCTGAGAAAACATCTACATAACATGGGCATATACAATAATGATCCCATTTGCAGACTATGTAATGAGGAGGAAAGAGCCACTCATACCATCTTCGAATGCGAAGCAACGGCTCAATGGAGGTTCAATCTGACGTATAAAAGCGACTCAGAGAACCACATTGAAGCAATAACAGTCCCTTGACTTGATACTTCTGAGAAAAGGGATCGAGTCTATTGATTAAACGAAGGAACTAGGAAGGTACAATAAGCGAGAAGGCTGCAGTGCCTGGGGCACACAAACTCCACCTCCTAGTACCCTTGCCACCATTCCATTCCATTCCAAAAGTGTTTATTTAATTCAAATTTCATTTCTGTTTCTTGCAGGTAAAAACATTGTAAACACACAATCAGCACAATTTAATAGTCATACGGGCAACAAGAGTAGGTTAGAAATCCATTTTGGGGTTACATTTCTATTAAAATTTTGTTGCAATTAGGAAATAATAGAAAATACTTTGCACTTGGCCAAGGTTGAAACAGCCCGGTACGAAGACGAGGACGCGCGGGCAGTCTTTGATGGCCGAAGGAGGCTCAGCAGAAAATCATTGAAAACGAGTCGGAGAAAAAATAATTATTTTCGTCTTAATTGTCTTATCGTCGTGTAGCCGAGAGTTCGCGTGTGCGATGGAAGAAACGTCCTGGAACTAGAAAGAACAGGACCGGGACGAGGTTCGAGATTTTCTTTTCGTCTTTTAGGCTATTTTGTTTTTTATAGGTTTTTTGTTGTTGTATTTATTAGATTATTATTTATTGTAGATGAAAATTAGTTTTATTTCCTTTTAGTTTTCCATTATTTTTTGCGATAGTGTTTTATTTTCCTTGCTTCACTATTCAAGATTTCCTGAAAAATATATTTTGTGCCAGAAAATTTTATTTTCGGAGAGAATGGGGCCAAGGAAAAAATCTCCGCGGAGCCTCAGGTACCCCGGGACAAGGTAAATAATGAATGGGTCAAAGAGGAAGAATGTATACAATATATGCAACAACACGAACGACAATAACAAGAATAACAATAAGTACAATGTTAGATTATGAGGATATATCTATATGCAAAAAAGTTATTTAACTTTTTAATACATTCCATTTCTTAAAAGCACCACCAGATTATCCATTAAACGTTCTAGGGATGGTCAACAAAGACAACATAGCATAGAGTTACTCGTTTAATGGAAAGCTCACTCAAACTTTCTCTCTCTCTCTCTCTCTCTCTCTCTCTCTTTCTCCCTTCTCTCTCAGTTTATATATATTTTCTTTCTCTCACTCTCATTCTGCCTGACTATTTCTCTCGGTCGTATCCTTCATTTTCACTTTCTCTATTTTTCGCTCTCATGCAAAGTATTCTTTCTCTCCTCCCTCTTTCACTTTCACACCTTCTTCCCTCTCTTACTCTTTCTATTTTTCTATTACACACTCATTAACCACATGAGACGGTCTACATATTAATTTTTACATTGGCCCACTCATAAACAAATTTTATGTATCGCCCAAACCTTACGCTCTTTCTTTCGTTTTTACCTATTGCCTATATAGTCTATTTGTTCATTTTTCACATTTTCTTTCTCTTTCTTTTCTCTCTCACATACGTATTGTAAACGCAGATCCTTCGATTGTTTTCTTCACTGTACCAGACAGCAAAAGAAGCATTTTCTTTAAATACAAATTTAATTCATTAGTTTTCGTGGTCCGCATGACCGATTAATATCTTTCAATTAAGTAAGGACTTCATATAAAAAGTCAGTGTCAATGAAAAAATTGAAAAACCGCAAAAAAAAGGGAAAATTTGAAAGTTGGGGTTGAGATGGTAAGTTGGTGTCCGAGTGGTTCGAAGTCACGATAGCTCAAGTGATTGAGCAGCGGTGTATCTAGCCAAAGATCTTGGGTACGAATGGGTGACACTGACTTTTTATTTCAACTAAAAACCTTAATTAACTTAAATACAAATTGAATTATGGATTTTTTATGACGGATTTTTTCATGAGCATATTCTAACAAAGCTGGTCGATTTGTTTCCATGTACTGCTTATTCGTTCAGCATTCATAGCTTCTGATGGTACAACGAACGTTATAGTACGACTCTGGTTAATGTCCAGCAGGTGGGTAGAAGAGAAACTGCAACATTTCAAGAACGAGCATCTTACGTTTTTGGTACTGGTTTCCCCCTTTTGTTTCAGTATCTTAGAAAATCTCAAAAGAAGCTCCTCTCCTATTAAGCTCGGATATCTAAGCTATTAAAGCAATAGGCCTTAAACAAATCACATCAAAAATTTGCATTGAAGGCATCCAAAACCTGGAGAAACAAAAACTCGGATGATGGACACAAGAGAATTTTGGTTAACGTAAAGGCTACTAAACCTGCCAAAGGAGAATGTACAAGATTATATATAACCCTTGAATCTATTCTGGGGATAACAAGCCAGCACAGATTCCTCCAGGGCAAAATGTGTCCAAAAAGGCAAAAGGAGAAGATGATAAAACAATAGCTGATATACACAGTGAAACTTATGCTAAAAACTGGCACACTCATTACTACAGTTAGCGAAAGCTAAACTCAGAGGAGTGATAGGACCGGTCACTGGCATCTGAGAAAATATCTGCCCAACATCGGTATATTCAATCTTGATCACATCAGTTATTCAATAAGGACGAAGAAACAGACACCCACAACATCGAATGCGAAGCTCAATGGGACATAACCTGAAATAAAAAGAAAACCCGGAAAGGATTTGTAGCAACGGCACGGCATAGTACTTCCTAGGATCGAGCCGTTTATACCGAACATTTGAACGGTAGATGATTTGTCACGATTGCCCAACTGGTTAGAGCAGCGGCGTATTGATCCGAAGGTCGTGGGTTCGAATCCCGCCGCTCGTCACACTAATTTTCATCTCAACCAAAAACCTTAGATCAATAGAATAATTACTATGGTCAATTATGACGGTTCGTTTTTATCTCATAGAAAATGGAAGTAACGCTTAGAAAAAAATCAAATAATCGATTGAAATAATAATGGTGCGCTCTGTGGGTTGGTTAAAGTAATTGATAGTTGCCACATATGTGAACAGATGGAGGCAAGGGGGTACCTGACCAGATCCTTGCTAACTCGGGGGGGGGGGGATGCAACAAGGGACTTACTAATTCAATGATCCCCCCGGCATGGCATTGCAGTACACGACCTACTCGGCTGTTCCGTGGGATGTAATAGCCTTGTAAATTTAACCGAGATTTGAATTATTATCAGAAGATTTTCGCTAAGAAATATAATTGAATAGCGGCTTTCCCATAGACATTTTTGAAATATTCTTTATCGTACAAGGGCGTCTAGACGATAGGATGTTAAAAACGGCTATTTGAATAATTCATGTCTTTTTTTATTAATACTTTTATCAATACTTTATGTTGCAGAAAGGTACGTCAATTTTCATACCAATTATAAGTACCTTCTTAGCATTGGTTTTACCTTAAACGTCCTCATCGCTGATTGTTTTGATTTATTTATCAACCTTTTTATCCGGTCAAACCTCAGTTGAAATTTCAAACAATAGAATTGTAATGATTTCACATAGAAATAGAAGAGTTGAAATTTGGATCCATGTTAAACTATTATATTATCATGAACGAAGTTCTTTTACTAATTATAATTTTAAAAATGGCTTATTGTTACTGTGTTATTCCTAGGGTGATATATTATTATCTTTTATTTACAATATATTACGCCGCTTTAGATTTACACGAGGTTATATAGCAAGTAGTGAATGTATAAAACAAAAAAATAACAAGAGTGGATAAAGAGTACCCATTGGCTACTCCTAATTACAGATAGAGTAACTCCTATAGGTCCTAGTTGGTATGTTAGAATGTTTGGCTCAACCCTACACTTCCAGTCCTAAGTCCTATTCATATGGTGCATTTATGCAACTGAAGCCCTTTCGTGACTAGGAAGAAACCAATGCACGAAACCAGTTGGATACTTATTTCAAATTAGTCTCGTTTCGCTCGACCTGTATCGATCCTCTTCCACGAAATGGCAAGGTTACCAAAGAGCTGCATGCGCAACTATTTGAAACTAGGGTTGCAGACCAGTCTACTCTTGTGCGGATGGTTTTAGACCTATGTGACGATTCCTCGTCAGACGTATAGCAATCATCTTGGAAACGCACCTCATCTGCAGTTGGGATGTGTGATCTTTTGATGTGAGTAGAGCTTTCCTAGTTAAAGTTTATTCTTTTTTTCACACCTCAATTCCAATATTGTGATTTGGTCCTAAAGGTGTCTAGTGGAAATGACAGGATGATAACAACCCGAAAGGATCGGCTGTTCGTCTTCAAAGATTAGGGTGATTGTTTGAAGGTTCAGCACCTGGTGCAGTATGAGAACACTGCCTTGAGGTACAGCAATAAGAATAGGGTGATTTGGAGATGACGCCAACCCTTTAAAGACACAGGCAATGTGGAAGCTTTGAATAAGGCAGAGGGAGGAATGTGGGAAGAACAAGAACATCAAGCCCGAGTGCCAAACTCAAAAGCGTGGGCCACTATCAAATTTCATACCTTCGTTGCTTGAGGATTAACCCAATCTCGCTGGTTTGAAACGAAGACACTTTTCGTGCTATCTGGTCTCGCTGGTAGTAAGACAATACACCACCCAAATGTGCAACGTACACTCTCGCAATTGCATAACTTTCTTTTTATTCTATAATAATTAATAACATGACGACCGTATCTGTAGATGAAGGACAATAGTGAACAGTGGATGATATATAGTTATTTCTGATTAGTCCCAGCGTAATAAATCTGTAATTATTTCAGTAAAATTACGAAAGATGAAGGGAAAAGAGATGGCCACAAAACCTTCTGCACTTCGACATCAGTAAATCTAGTGTGGCTTTCTATTTTTTTGTAACTCGGTGAACAGTTTCAGGTTAACCAACCTTTATAGCATTACCAGCGGTTCCTTAGTGTATACACTCTTGCTTGCGGCTTTTCTTCCAGTTGAAAGAATCTGCACGTACAAAGATCTTCACAAAAACATAAAATGCGTTCTGCAGTCTCCTCATCTTCCTGGCAGCATCTGTACAGTGTTTCTTCGATCCGTACTCCTATCCGGTGCTTGTGACTATAAAGTTAGTAGTGCCCTGTCAGGAGTTCAACTAGAATCCAGCTTACGGTTTTCTTCCTTTAATTTCATTGCATGGTTTGCAGATAGCCCTCTCTTGAGTTCCTCATGCCTGGGGTATTATTCCATCGAACTTTGGACTTATTATGGATCCATTTTAAGATGTATCTTCTTTTGGGAGAAGAAGCAACATTAGGACTCACTCTTTGGCCAACATTTCAACCTTTTGTCTCTACATGTACTCGTACTACAGGTCCTTGTGTACATTTCATATTTTGCGATAAATGATTTTTTTTGTGTCTACGGGCGGCTAAACCATGTGTAATTACAATTAGCAAACACCCTGGAACAAACATCAGATGTGACAAACGATCTCATTCGGGCGACAGGGTTGATTCGTTTGCACTTCACAACCGTGTTTAATTGGCCGTGATTGCCCCACGCGGCATCCCATTGGGATACCATGCCGTTTCGCCATTCCTTTCGCCCGGGGCGTCGGCCGATTCCCAACCCCTGGCGTTAGATTAAAAAAGCCCTAAGGTTTTCCCGTCCAATCCAACCACGGATTTGTAAAAGGATTAGTGGTTGACAGACGTGGTGACACAGGAAGGTTGTTTGCCGTGTCACCCAGTCGCCCGAGGCGTATCCGAGGCTTGTGTGTGTGTACCGGCTCGTATATAAATAAGGACTGTAATCCTCTAAACAACCTCCCTTACAAATTGAAATAATGCGGTTAAATCGCATTTCTTTGAATATTTAGTCCTATTCATCTGAAATTCCTCTAAGGTTGTACCCTGAAGCCCCTTACACAAGTATATAATGGGCTGCCTGAGCGGCTGAACGTAAGTTGTTTACATCCTTCCATACTTTCGTCCAATCATTCCGTTTGTACTTGTGGCGTTTTTTTTCCAAATGTATGAATTTTATTCTCAATTTTTTTTAAGGAGCAGCTAGGCGACCAACCTCGTCGTATTTGTCACAATCGCCACGCACTTTCCTTGGAATTATTTACGGTTCGACACCTTCCGGTGATGTCCACGGATGAATTGTCTTAATAACCACATAATTCTATAATAAATTGGTTGTGTTGTTTAGAGTAAAAGTTCAACACGAAAGTGTTGAACGAAAATATTCAATTCTAACCAAGTTCACTATAGTTTAACTCAAAATTTTGTCGTTTCCGACTATTTTCGTCTGCTTATTCTCGCGGTTTTAATAGGGCGAAGATGGATAAAAGCCGAAACGACCCTGGCAGACGGTAAGCCGTTGTATCAATGTTCGACATTTTCCAAGGAACGCGTTTCCTTAATAATATTTTAATAATATTTGGTATTTTTTCTGTTTTTATATATATATATATATCCATATAAGTATAGAAATTATCAGTGATGGAATGAGTATGAGGGTCAATCCTTTTTAAAAAGATACTTCCTACTTACAGTAAGTTACTTTGAGTAGAAACTATCTTTTCAAAAAGGATAGCATATAAGTATGTACTTTTTAGATTACTCGGCTGAATTTATCTTGAACCAATTAGTTTATCTACAAAACTGAACAAATATTTTTTAATCTAGTTTCAGGTTTTTACCTTTTGTGTAAAAAAATTATTCAGGGTATCTCGGATTCAGCTTAAAAATTTCAAATACGACCCTATACATCATGGAATATCATGTTAAAATAAAACAATGGTGTAAAGGAATTTTAAACAGACAATGTTACGACAAATGTTTGGGGGGAAAAGATTTCATTTTCTTAAATTGATTTTTATTATTATTATTAGCTTTTTATTAATCGCATTTCATGTTCGAACTGCCTGCCTTGCGTAAATATGCAAAGATTTGCCCTTTTCAACCACAATTCAGGATGAGTTCAATTTCAGATACGACCCTGCACATCCTGACATATAATCTTAAAGACTTTTTACCCTGAAAACAGCGGTGCAATTCGGATTTTAAATTGGCCCAAAAATGACAAAGTCATGACAATATTGACATTTGGTTTGATATTTATTTAACGTTCGAACTGCCAGTGTTGCGTAATCATGGAAAAATTTTCACTTTTTAACTCTCTTCACAGGTGCTCAGAGTGATCTCGTCAGGGGTGTTTCAACTGGGGTTGCTGGGTTATGATTGGCGTAGACACTGGTTTTCAAATGACCCCACAGAAGATAGACAAGTGGAGTTAAATCCAGGTAGGCCAACAGATGACCTATCCACCTATCCCGGAAGTGGCGGTTCAAATAACGTCTCACCTGCAAAGAATTGTGTGAGAGGCATCCATCAAGCCGGAGAATCATTCTTTGCCGTTGTTGCAGAGGAACATCATGCCATTAGAGTTGACTTGGATTCATCAATCCGTAGGATTTACGGAAGAGCATTTTCTTCAGCTCCCTATACATTTGGGCAAGGAACGTTATATGCCTGTCATAATCAGAGTACTGAAATCCCAGGACGCGATGAGAGCGATGCGCCTCCTCAGGGCACAGTCCTGGGACCATTATTTTTTCTGATCCATATAGACGATATTATTGACCTTGACGTAGACTGCACAATTACTGGATTCGCTGATGGCACCGTCTTAATAATTGAGGATGAAACAAATGAACAATTAACTATAAAAGCCTCTGGAAATATAAATAAAATCCGAAGCTGGTATCGTACAAATAAACCAAAACTAGAGCAATATAAATAATAATTATTATTGTTATATAATATAAAGCTACTGTTCGTAATAAAATGTTCTATAAATACTATATTTGAAAAATTGTAAATTTTGTTAATTGGCAAATAAAAAATGTTTTATTAATTTTAACTTTTCTCCTTCCATCCATCTTTCTCTCATTAATTCCCTTTATTTTTATTATCTTTGTATACTTCACTAGCTATAATTTCTCCCTCTTTCTCTCACTTTCTCTTCTATTTCTCTTTGTATAGCTGTGTTTCAAATATTTGAATTTCTCTATTTATTTCAAGAAGAGAAAAAAATCTATATTTCTGTCAATCTATCTGTAGCTATATTTACTTCCCTTCTTTCCCTCCAGCATACCACACCGACACACTCAACCACCCCCCTTTCCACTTATTACACGTTATGTTATCTTTCGACATTTCCACATGTTGATTTTTTTAAAATTATTATCAGTGTTAATAAATACTCACTAATCCGTTACAAATCTTCGGGTATAAAGTCCGAAATATTTTAATGTCAATAATTTCTTCCTCGTGAACCCTTTTCCCGAAGACCTTTTGGTCCCCTATCCAATTATTTCTGCTCTTTTCCATCGCCTTTTTCTCCCTATCTATTCATCTTTTTATAATCCCCTAATTCTTTTTTTTTTTTTTTTTGTTAAAGGTTTCTTTGTATTCTTTCTTACTCCCTTTTCTTTTTCCCTTTATACTTTCCGATGGTAATGCGGATACTTTCGATTCCTAAGAAAAAGAAATTGGAGGGAGACGATACTCGCTAATTATCTTTATTGTCGTATAAAACTCGTCGAAACAGATCTCCCAAGAAATAGGTCACTATCGTGATATGAAAGCAAGTCACGAAATGCGATCTCTTAAATTTCTGCTAATTAACGTCTTTGTAGCCCTATAAATGGAAAAATACTTATGGAACGAAAAGGTCTGGACTATTACAACTTGAATTTATTTTATTTATCGCATCAACCCCTTCCTCAGCGTTATTTATCCCTCTGAGTGAAATATCTTATCATGCCGAAAATTACATGTACGATCGGTTGAATTTAACCAGTCGAAAAATGGGAATATAATATATATTTGAAATAAAAATGGAGTAGTTAATTTTTCATACAAATTCCATTAATTCAAGAGAAATTATTAATACTTTAATAAAGAAATGACATATCGGGCAATTAGTCGTTAGATAGTTGAATATTTATCGGTGAAGCACTGAGAAAAAGAAACAATTACAAGCTCATAAGATGTTGAAGTTTTAGCTAGTTTGACGTTAAAAAAAAAATAAATAAAGTCAAAGTGCTACGGTTGAAAGAAGTTGATCCAAAATTTCGCAAATTTCATGTTTGTGCGATTATTTTGTTAGTAGACTGATTTATAGAACGAAAGTGGACTTATTTAAAACGAATTTTGAAGCCAAATTTAAAAATGCCGTCAGAAGTTGGGAAAAGTTACGTTTGAGTGGAGAAATCCAGCTTTTGATATAAAGAGGTGTGTTTTTCGTAAACGAACACTGAAAAAGTCGTAACTTTTGAAAGGATAAAACCGTGAAGTTTACGATATTCTATTTCACTTTAGATGTACTGTCCCAGAATTTATTTTTAACACGAAGAGCTGACCATCGTTTATCGTCATACATATTGATTTACTGTAAAGCATAAATACATCATATACAGGAACAGACTATGTTAATTTTCTTTTTGCAAAATGCGTACTGCTATATTACATATTTAATAATAAAAATTAACTCAATTAATTGATTATTCAGATGTCGTGAGATGCGGTCTGGTGTGATGAAGGTTACAGAAAAACATTTTCTTTATCGTCCCACGTTTCGAGCTTTATTAAGATCATCTTCAGAGCTCAAAGTGTTTGCTTCTGTGTACTTGTGCCCTTCTTGCGTGTCGTGTTGAGAGTGCCCAATTAATTAGGGCTTTTAGATGAGATAAAAAAGTCAGTATTACGAGCTGGATACGAACCCATGACGTTCGCCTTGATAGCTGCTACTTTGATACTCAAGTGGAGTAGTGGCGTATCTAGCCGAAGGCCGTGGGTTCGAATCCACCTCGTGATACTGACTTTTTTGTCTCAACTAAAAACCATAATTAATTGAACCAAATTAATTAGTTAACCTGACCATGAAAACTATGGAAATACAAATTGAAACTAGTTGCCCTTTGAATTTATAAATTTTCCTTCCAAAGTCTGCCAAATCCAAATTAAATAAAATCGGACTTTTTTCCTCAAAAACTGTCAGGTAATTTTAAGCGTATTCATTTGACATGAAAGAGAAGAAAGAATATTTCCTAAGATAAAAAATCTCTCATTTAAATATTTCTGTCCTATTTGTTACCGGTTCAATGGGCCAAAAGGCGTTTTACAATTGTTATAAATTGAGAAACTTGCGAAATGTAAAATCTACAGAATGTAACTGTCAGTTTAATTAACCCTTCTTTTTTAATGCCTTTACTTAAAATAATTGTTGACTAACCGATTTAAAATGTAATAGAATACAGTGAGTTATTAACAATTTTCATTTCATTCTTTAATAAAAAAAATAAAAATAGCGCATTGTGATCCTGTCGAATTATTGTTCTTGTAGCCAGCTGCTTATTTTCACATTGGGAAAGCCTGAGAAAAAACCTGCACAGGAAATTCGATTTCTGCAACAATTTCCCCTTTGAAGACGCCGTACATAAAGAAAAGAAGGTATTGAAACAAGAAATAATCTGAAGGAACAAAGTCTGAAATATGTGGCTGATGTGTTTAGTGATTATTAGTAGGTATTTTAATTTTTTTATTTATTCGGGGACTGGGTTTTATATTTGATTGGACAATTTAAACAATATTTTTAAACCCCAGGCCGTGAAGATGATCTTAATAAATATCGAAACGTTGGTACGTTAAAGAAATTGTTTTTGTTTTTTTAAACCAACGTCACACCAGACTGCATCCCACAATCTCCAAATAATTATGCGTCCATGTTGCGGTTAAAAGCCCATAGAACCTCCTTTCGTTATGAAATAACTGCTTTATGATTTCAAAAACACGAAAAAACTTTTTACACAAAATCTCTTTTTAAGGAATTGGACAGTTTGGCTGAACCTAGCCATTTTACAAATATATCAGGATCGTGTAAACCCACTTTTCATCATTCATGCCAGTATTTAAGTAAAATTTTAATAGAGCTTTTTTTAAGATTTCCGATTGATGGGCGTATGTTTTTGTGAGTAAAGTATAAATCACTAATTACGTTCCTTCTATTACTACTAGAACGACTATTAAACGAGAACTTATCAATATCTATGAATGGTTGCTCTGGGGACTTAATCCTTTCCATAGATTTAAATATATTGTAAATTTTTTAATTCAATAATGTCTTTTACATGGATATTTATCTGAAATTTGGTCGTTTCCGAACCATTTCAGCCTACCTGGTAACGACCAATTTTCGTGACCATCACCCATCGGACAAAACGGGGAAATTAAATATTTACAGTATAGATATTTCTCTTCTTCTTGGTGTCGACCTTTTCTGATGGTACTGCAATTTTTCATCCGTAATAAATTTATTTATTCAGAAATCGTGACATGCTCTTTGGTGTGATGTAGATTCAGAAAAAAAAGTTCTTTATTGAGATCATCTTCAGGGCCTGGGATTCCAAACGTTTAAATTTAACAAATGCTTGTAGGATGTGGAAAAAGTGAATTTATACAATGCAATAAATGTGAACAATATTTGTAAATCCCAGGTCCTGAAGATGATCTCAATACAGATCGAAACGTTGGCACGATAAAAAAAAAATTTTTCTTCTGAAACCTACATCACACCAGATCGCATCTCACGATTTCTGAATAATTATCGAATAACGGTCACTAATCTCTACACATAAATTGATTTCTTTAATTATAAAAAAACCTTTCTTCACTGACTAATAATGTTAATGGACCATATGAACAGCAATTTAATTTTATTTATACATTGTATTGAGTAAACTGGAAGGAAAACAGTTTAAAACAGGTTTTCCCTCCCGGCACATATGTGCCAACATGGCAGGGCCTTCTAAAACTTACCACGGCCCAATTAGATTCGTGCTATATAATTAATCGGGGGGTAACATAAAATTCATGACCAGTAAGAGTCTGTAAATAAGGGTGTTGCGAGGGTACGGAGGGAAGAGCAAACATGGTCGGAGGGTTGCACTCCTTTTCGAACCCATATGCTCTTCTCTCAACCTCCCCAGGCAGGAAAGTGAAAAAAAAAAAAAATTCGTTCCGTGTTGTCCACTAAATAAATCAGGTTTCTGTCCGTGCGGTTACGAATAGGGCGGATTAGGCTCGGTGTCATCTCCCCTCACGCCTTGAGCCAATCCGATGTCACCGGTTCACAAGCCGCCAACAATGGCTCGACTGGGTGTAAGCCATTTTGATTAAAGTTAAAATATTAACGTTTTCTGTTGGTAAAACTTGCCCAATTTACCTTTCAATTTAGAACTTCTCATTATATTAATTTAAAACTTCTCCTCGGCATGATCTGCATATGAACTCAAGATTTGTCTAAAAAGAAGAATCCCCGTTTTTTAGTCATTTTCGGTCTGATTCAAATATTTTACTATTTTCCTTTCCCTATAATAATAAAAATAATCAGTGATAATAAGGGGAAAAATTCCTTTTGTGAAATAGATAATTTTCAAGGTTGTTAATAACAAGCAATTAAGGTTTTTAGTTGAAATAAAAATGTCAGTGTAACGAACGGGAGTCGAACTTTTTATCTCAACCAAAAACATTAATTAATTGTAATATATTAATTGGCCAAACGGATCACGAAATTAATGAATTTAAAGTTGGTAATTATATTTAATTTTTACCAATAATAAACACTTGTTTTCAGTGTTGGACGTATCGACATTTTTTCACTTACGAACACAATTAGTTACTGTTTCCTAGGTTTCGACCTATTTTAAAGTCATCATCAGGGCAAAACAATCTTAATATATATACAGAATGACAGAAGTTTTCATAGTCGATCTCCAATTTTCTTGAAGCCTGACTCAATTCCAACATTCAAGTTTTTACAAGTTTTTCTGCAGGGATGCAGAACACCAAATGGCCGAGCCATAAAACTATATTGGTTTTGTAAGGCTTAGATAAAAAGAGTCACTTAAGTGGAATTTGGACAGCATTGATGGTCGATAACTGGGCGTTTTAACCCATTACTTTAGCACTTTTCCTTTTTTTTTTTTTTTTTTTTTTTTTTTTTTTTTTTTTTTTTTTTTTTTAAAGTATGCCGTTCGAAGGATGCCATTGTATATTCGTGTTAATAGTGCATTTGAACTGCGGCAGACAGTTACCTTAACGAATTAAGTTTATTTTCTTGTCGATATTATGTAATATTTATTTTTTTCGTGTATGCAATAGACTTATTATTATTATATTACTATATTTGTGATTATTTTAGTTTGATTTACGCTGTAAGTTGTTATAAAATTTACTCAAGCGCAACAATCAACACAAAGTGGAAATAAATAAAGACGAGAAAAACATTAAAATAAAGCGAAAAAATATCGCAGTCATGAAGCAATACAGCATGATATACAATCAAGCATACAGCAAGTTTAATAAATAGTATAAAGGGTGATCAGTGCCAAGACAAGTTATCGTTCTGGGATGGCACTGGTTGACATGGAAAAGGGTTCGACTGCGTGTGGCAGAATGGGCTTGTCTTTAAGTTAATCAGTTATAATTTTCCAAAATACATAGTTTATTTAATAAGGAGTTAATTGGAAGATAAGAAATTTTGTGTCTCGCTTAACACTGTAACAACTTTCGGCCAATTGCTGCTGGTGTACCCCAAGGCCCACATTGTTCAATTTATTCATTAATGGCATAAATGAACTAAAAGAAAACCAGAGTGTGCTCTGTATGCTGATGACACCTCTTTTATGTTCTCGTCTTTCAGGGTAGATACAATAGCTAGGCCTCTCTCACAACCCTTGAGACAACATTAAATTACTTTTACAGGGGGCGGATCAGACCCAATGAGTAAAAAAATAGGTGATTCTGTTCACTCGCAGAAGGCCTAATGTTGATTGTTTTGTGACAATAAATGGAAGGTCTATTCCATGGACAAAAGAAGTGAAGTATCTCGGTCTGATACTGGACTCGAAGCTGACGTTCACCAAGCACACCAACACGGTAGCGATAGAGGAGTGGCTCTGATCTGCAATCTATTTCCGTTGTTAAATAGACCCTCTGATCTGAGTATATTTAATAAAAGATTAATTTTTTATTTGTATATTCGACCCATGCTGTTGTACGCGGCTCCCGCCTGGCCTACGTATCACGAACTACAGGAAGTTGCAGGTTGTGCAGAACAAATGCTGATTGATTCCTTTTACAGGTGGATTACATACATTCAGTATTGGAGGTGACTAGTGTCTCTACACAAGTTCACAAAACAACAACAAGATTTTGCAAAGCTTGTGAACTTAGTGAATACAAGTGTAGAGATTAGTGACCGTTAATAGATAATTATTTAGATATCGTGAGATGCGGTCTGGTGTGATGTAAGTATCAGAAAAACATTTTCTTTATCGTGCGGGTTCGATAAAGAAAATGTTTTTCCGATACCTACATCACACCAGACCGCATCTCACGATATGTAAATAATTACTGAATACACTAATATTAGAAGTATTATTAACTATGAAGCTGCCTCCCTGCAGACATTTTACAAAAAATAGAAGCACAAAAGAGTGAAGCACATATTGCTATAAATTAACTATATAATGTAAAGGTTTTTTAAATTTAATTTAATTTTTTCCCTGTGTGTTAATATTGGGAGAAGTTTAAATTAGTCCCTTTTTATTAAACTTCAGATTAGGTATTTAGCCAGAAAGCCTGAAAGCCAGTCTTATTTCTTTGTAAATACTGTATATATTTTGTAAATAAAACTGAATTGAATTGAAAAACGTTATCGTTTTTATATTTTTATTTTTTGATCTATTGTAAAACTATTCATATTTATGATTAGGGTATGTTTCACTTTCCGTAATCGTGAAATTTGACGTGTGAACCTCGTACCCTTGTCAAATAGTGTCAAACTACACCTCAAAACCTAACAATGTTTTTGTGACAATAAGAAATTATTTTGTACATTTATATTAGATTTCTATCTTTATTTCTAATTTCTTTATTTAAGTCTCTCCATGTATTTCGACCTATTTTTATTCATGACATATTTTTTGTTTCGGTAGCAACCGGTGACATGAAAATATACACTGACAGAAAATTATGCCCTTAATTTGACACATTGTTTTTATTAATGAATGTTTTTTTACGCGATGTTTTAAATTGTAAATATCAATTAGAGGTAAACACACTTAATTCTCCCAAAACATGGGTAAAAGATCAATTCTTTACTTTTTACGGTATTTAAAATGTTTATTCAGTATATTTTTAATTGTGAAGCAATAAACTTAATTCAACAATCAATCTTAAAAAAATGTCACTTAGGGCTGAGGAGGTTGCGCGTGTGTGGTAATTATTGATGATGGACGTTACAAGGTATTGACATCGGAGTTCCTTACAAAAATCTGCGATGATGCGGTTAGACGTTTTCGAGAAAATGTATGCTACCATGCATGGAAATCCATGTTCTGGACGCCCTAGGGTAACAGAACCAAAGGATTACCGTTTTTCGATTTTGATAATTTGGCGGAGCCGACACCTTACTGTTCGAACGATTCATCAGCTCCAGGAAGTTCGAGGAGTCCAAATTTCCGAACGCTCTCCTCGAAGAAGATTAAATTATTATGTACAGATCCTGTCCCGTGACAGGACGAAAATTGACCAGAACACAAAGATTTCCATGACGCGGATTTGCTCGAGAAAATAGCCATTGGTTTTTACAGATTGGTCTGTTGTACGTTTTACAGATAAGTGTAAATTTGCTCTAGAATCTCCTAATTGGCGTGAAACAGTGTGGTGAAGTCGAAATATTCAGGCAAAGCCAAAGTTTCAGCTAGCTCAGTGATGGTGTGGGCAGAAATTTCAATGAAGAGTCGCACAGAGTTGGATGTTATTCGTGTATAGTCTTTGACTCGCTATATGGATAAAATTTTATCACAACATGCGTTAGATGAGCGGAAATCCATGTATCTATCAGTAGGTTTTCTATACCAATCAGTAATGACCCTGTCATTGTCCCTCTCAATGATCAGATCAAAATAAGGCCCAGATCTACCTACTGAGTTGTTTATGGAGGCGTTGGAGTTCACGTCCATGACTGGCTACTTTCAATATGGCGATGATATCTATAAACAGAAAGATGGTGTGGACGGAAAAAAAGGTGCGACAGTTAGAGGCCGCATAATGAGGAGTAAACACAGCCTGGTAGCCTTCACTAACTGTATCAATCTAACCTTAGGTGAGACGACGGTATGTGTCCTTTTTCACGTATATTGTAATCCTTTGTATATATTATTTTCAGCAAGCTTTAAATTCTAGTCATTAATGTGATACCCTGTGATAATTTTTGGTTTTGATGACAATAATAGCTAGTAAGAACAAAATCAGTTGGACATGTAAATGTGAATTTTTAGTGAGGTAATTTATATTATATATAAACCAATGTTATTGGCATGTTTGTCAATCATTAATGTTGTAATTACTCTTTACATAGATGACTTGTTTTCACCATATATGGCCACCATATATAACTGAATGTTGGCCATGTGCTTCACAACCTAAACCATTGCAATAGTTTTTTCAGACGAAATTTTTTTCTCTTCTTTCTTGGAGAAGTATGCATTGATGTTTTGGATTGTTAAAATGTATATTAATTATGTATTTTTAATAAACAGGCCCTGATGATGACAAACGTTGCCGAAAGGTTGGTGATTCGAACACTTTTGTCCTTCTTTCACCCCGTAAAGACCTTGAAGACGATATTGAACTCTACATTGATCACCTGCAGGTCGAGCTACAAACATCATTTAATTGTAATATATTAATTGGTAAAGCGGACCACGAAATTAGTGAATTTAAAGAATAACTTTCATTTCAAAATCACGATAGCTTACGTGGTAGAGTAGCGGCGTATCTAGCCGAAGATCGTGGGTTCGAATCCCGCTCGTGCCATGGACTTTTTTATCCCAACTAAAACCCTTAAGCAGTTGAAACATATTAATTGGTCAAGCAGACCACGAAAAGAAGTGAATTTAAAGAATAGCGTAGAGTAGCCTAAAACTGAATATTTAAAAAATAAATTAATATCCTAAAATATTTCATTGCGGATTTACTACTGAAAATGTGAGCTTTTATTTATTTTTGTTTTGAACAATATACAAACTATCTCCACAAGGGAAATAAATTTAGTCGGTGAGTGTACAAAACTTGTACTCAATCTGCTTCGAAACGAATAGTACGCCTACTAGTAATTTTTAAATTATGACATGTGCGTAAATATTCAATCGTAACTCTCGAATGTCGCTTTCTGTCAATGTAAATTTAACCATTGATGGACTAATAATAAGATTTGGCGAATGCGTCCCGTTTCGGCTGGGGTCATTGTCTGTCGATGTCACGTCGAAAAGGAATGACAGACGCCAAATATCTCCGCGTCAATCTCCGTGGAATGCGAGTCGTGGAAGGCGTCTTACCAGTTAAACTATTTCCCCCAATGGCGTTATGTAAATTTACCAACGGAATTTCAATCTTGATGAATGACGAGAACAATGAGAAACAACCTCGACCAAATCCACCTGTTTCCCAATCGGTCTTAATATAATTAACTGGCTCCCGCTCGAAGACGAGTCTTTAATGGAATCGTAATCTTGTGGGACCCCGTACGCACAATAGGCTCTTTGTTCCGAAGTCCAATAAGTAATGTATTGCCCGGGATAAGCCAAGACGCCTTCAATATCCTAATTCCCCAATATTCACCGTTTAATCTTAGAAGGAATTAAAGATGTTCCTGCAAAAAATATGTCCAGACTCCATTACTTATTCTTTTACAATTTTTACATTACGTCCCCAATAATATTGGATTGGTGAAATATTAATGTATGTTTTAAAAATTTGTTTTATTTTCCCAAGTGATTATTGTGCCAAGTTAAATCCTCAAATCTCTTGTTTGTATTATAATAAAGACTTCAACTTGCTCGATGGGTCCCACATAATACAGGCATGTTATGATTTGGCTCCCTAAAGGGAGCGTGTAGGCAATCCATCCAATCTGAAAACGGTACTCGAACACTGCAGCGGGTTTCGAATCTCCTGTTCCGCTTTTTTAAAGGAAATGCATCTATATGATTTGTCTGAGTCTGAGCATTTATTAGCGCGAATGGCGAGAGGTGAGTGTAAAATATAATGTCGTCATCGTCCCTCGAACGTTGAGAGCGTAAGACTGTGTGCTCGAGGTCGATGGCGGAATATTTATAAAAACACTCCATCGACCCCAATCTAGATTAGTTTGAGTATAGGTCGGTGGAGGAATATCAAGTACTCCACCGACCAAGCGGAAAGAGTGTACTGTCTGTATTTATATGCGTGAATGTAGTGTTTCAAAGGGTAAATTGAATATAGGCTTAGTTGAGGAGCTGAAATGACCTAGATGTTGGAAGCTCCAGTCAAAAAATTAAAAATAATAAAGACGACCTATCATGTTGTATACAAAACTTTTAGCTTATATTGAATTTTATAAGGGTGACGACTTGCGAAATTGATAAGTCCAAACTAGATTTTTTGGGCGAATGTCCCCCAAACCGCACAGTAGTAGATTAGAGTTTGGGGGCATTAGCGAATGCACGGTACAACGATGGTTGGTGTTCAGAAATTTTGTCTTGGATATTTTGATCTTGAAGAAAGTAAGGTCACGGTAGACGGTGACTAACTCAAAACATTAAATGAAGAAAATTCACTTAAGAAATACAACATGGTAAATTTGGAAGAGCTTAGTGTTGACGCAACTGTTCTTCGCCATCTGGAGCAAACTGGTAAGTAAAGAAGCTCATTAAGTGGGTAGCGCACCTTGAATCATCGATTGACAAAATGCATGGGAAACTGCAACTTCTTTGTCCAGCATTGGTAAGCCGTAAGGAGATGATTCTTCTTCACGATAACGCTGGACCTCTTGTCGCAATGCCAACCTTACCGAACTTAAGGACTTACGATATGCTGGACTCGCCAGCAGAATTCCTCTTTTTTGGGCATTTTTATCACTTCATGGTGGATAAAATATGACCACAAATATGGTCAAACTAGATTTTCGTCAAATAAAGTTTATACGAATTTAAACTTAGGCGAAGTGCGGCCTTAAATTCAATAATGTTTTGGGGAAGAAAACAGTAACGAATGCTCGGTACAGCTATGGTTTCAGAGATTTTGTCTTGGCGATTTCGATCTTGAAGACAAGAAAGGAAAATTTACGTTGACAACACGGGAAATTGCGGAAGAGCTTAGTGTTGACCTCTCAACCGTTCTTCTCTATCTGGAGAAAATTGGCAAATAAATCGACGCTTTGAAATTTGCATGTTGTTTTTTTCCTCTTGCACTATTTCTCGATGGAATCATCATATGCGATGAGAAATGGATTCTGTACGAAAACAACAAGCGTACGGGTCAGTGGTTGGTCAGGGATGAAGAGTCAAAACACTCCCTGAAACCAAATATGCACCCCAAAAAAGGTTATGGTGACTGTTTGGTGGTGTACAGTTGGGGCTGTTCATTGTATCGGTTAGCCTATCACAGCAAATATTGCCAAGAAATTAACAAACTGCACGGGAAATTGAAACGTCTTTAAGACACCGATTGTTCTTCCCGATAGCCTGCCAACCCTGCGGAAATTTAAGGACTTAAATTTTAACATCTTTCTTATGATGAAATGAAACCTTAGCGCACCCTCCTTATTCTCCCGACCTTTCGCCTACGGACTTCCAATTTTAAAGAGATTTAATCAATTCTTGAGAGCCTTCCAAGACATTGTAATTCGAAATGAAGATTTTTATGTCAGCGCTTATTACGCGTTGACAAAGATTTATATATTGTGATGGAAATTATTTCTAATAAATTTTCTTTATCTTATAAAAATTAAAAATAGTTTTGACTGCCTTTTCAAAATCTGCATTATTTTTAGAACAGCCCCAAATGTTGGTTTTTTTAAAAATAAATGCTTCAAAAACTGTCGTTCTCGTTCGATACAGTTAAACTAATAAATACAGGTCACACTGTTTTATAAGCCTAAAGGTAGATGATATTCGATCGGGATTTCCTCAAGGTTCGGCCTGAACAATCCAAGCCTTGAGAAATTCCTCAAAGTCTGCGGTGATCTTAGGCCGCGGTGAGTAGAAGAGGCCGAAAAATCCCGAACAAAAATCAATTCTTTCTCCGCCTTGAGGCCGTTTTTCGCTAGTCTTTTGAAACGTTTGTGGGTTGACGTCAGTCCACTGAGAATCTGTGAAGTTGTGGCCATTTCGCTAAGAATCTATACAAAATATACCGGAATGAACTTTGCTTGTAGCAGCTAAGCTCAAAACACTACAATTATAAAAATAAAAAGGAGGCCGCGTAAACTGTTGAAAAATTTCAAGAAGTGGGCACAAAGGTAACAAAAGATGATGTTTTTTTTAACGAGGGTTCGCAACAGGAGAGGTAACATAAACCGTCAGTGTGCCGGTGGTTTTGAAAAAAAAGCCCGTCTGTAAGTACGTCGGGTTCGAATCCAGCGGCCCTGCATTCGAACCCGGGACCTTACAGTGATGAGCGCCGTTTCAAAGACTGAACCTTGCGGCCACCGACGCCCCCAAAAGATGATGTTAATAATTAATAATCAATTAATATGAAAAGCGATGACCGAAAAAAATGGAATTGGTGTAGTCTTATTTTTCACAGATTCCCTTTCAAGTTTACCAAACATAGAGCCTAAAAAATTGAACAGAATCGTTACATCATTTATTGACAAACTTTCTCAAACATTTACCTGAGATTTACCAACAAGTAAATGTGTTTTAAACATATAAGTAAATACTTAACCAAAGTAACGTTTGCCTATGTAATTACGCTTAATACTCATAATGGCGGTTTGAATTTCGTAGTGTGATGAATTTCCTGTTTTCCTAATTTTCAATATTTGGGGTTTTCTTGAATTTGTTTGTCACCCCCTTTTAAAAGACACCTTTCCGTAATCTACCAGATCCCTTTTGCCGGTTTTGCGGAATAAAAGAAGAAACGGCAAGGCGCTACCTCGGAGAGTGTAATAGGAGTTAGGTCTTAATTTGAAATGTTTGTAGGAGAGGATATACCAAATCACTCTCCGAGATAAAATGGCCCAAAAACATGGGGTTTGTGAACAAGTTCAAGAGATTTATGCAGGGCACGTGAGCCGACAAAGTCATTTTAGAAATGTGGTACGAGTCTACCCAGGGATTTAAATTTAACACCTCGGACTTGGTCGCCCACCCTGCAAAATATAAATAACTTCTTTTTGGAAATATTATATTAATTTATTGCAATTTTGTTATATTGTTATGGAAACCTAAAAGTTTTAGTGTTGACAATATTAAAAGGGGTTTATATGCTTATTTATTATTAAATCGCGTTATCATAGAAATATTTTGTAATGTTCCATTTTTAAGCTATTTGGCGTTTAGGAACCTGTTCATTCCCGCCCTAGTGAATTCTCCGTTTTAATATACAGCCATCCAAGCAGAACAAAATCGGTGTGCTGGATTAGCCGGGGATGAAATTCTGAAAAAATACGTCAGATGTATAAGATTTGACACGTGTTTCGGCAATTAGGCGTTAACAAAAAAAAAGGCGTATCGGTACCCTTTACGTTGAAAAAGAGTTACTACTAACCGTAAAATTCCTTCTATACACAGACAAAAAAATTACATTCGAAAAGGGTTTTTTTTTTTTTTATTGTTGCCCGTGAGAAGGGGGAAGCGTTCCCATATGTCCTCAGAAGTCTATACACACCTGTATCTATGGGAGATACAAATATTTGACAAGGAACAGTTGCCAATTATTGAAACCGTCCATTGAGAAATAGCAGGAGTACAAAAGGGTCCGTCACAACCCGTCAGTTTGATGTGCTCACCCACGCAAGCCGAGGGCGGCTACCTGGCGGTGTACAATGCCGACAACCCTTTTGTGCACTTTGATTACACAATCATCATCGTCCTATTCGATATGGAAGCACGTGCTTGAAAATTGACTTCGTTCGAATCTTTAAGGTAATTTCACTATCAACAGAATCATTCTTATGTTAATGGCCACCTGGATTATAAAATACTGCCATTTTTGTGTTTACAGTTAGTTACCTTAATAGTTCCCATACTAATTGATTGTGGCAAAATGTGAAGCTAATAACGATTCATTTAAATAATAAGAACAATAAAGAAATATAACAATATATCGTTCCTAAATTTAATTACATTAGTAGCAATTATAGTAAAAACAAGCAATACAAGCTAGTTTCATTTTCTGATTAAAATTTTAAATGTATGAACTATTTTTTTACTCATGAATTATCGAAATCTCGGTATGTAGGTATGACTTATTCTTTTTCACTCCTTTTAACAATAAAAAAATGTTTGACAAAATATAGCTAGAACTACAGTGACTTCTAGCAACGATCTAGCTGTCTCGACGTCCCTTGAGGAGTCATTTCTTCTTATTACTTTTATCCTATACATATGTATGAAATTAGGATTATAGTGATTGGCACCCCCAACACGACACGTAAGATTGGCGCAAGTACACGGCAGACAAACCGTTTGAGCCCTGAAGATGATCTCTATAATGGTCGAAACGTCAACACGATAAAGACAATGTTTTTCTGAAACCTACATCACACCAGACCGCATCTCACGATATCTGAATAATTATCGATTAACGGTCACTAATCCCGACACACGTTTTTGTACCTACAAATTGTTTTCAATTGTCTAGTTTTGGTGAGATTCAAGAAAACATTTTTCGTGCAGTGCGATTCCGCATTTTACAAATTTTTTTATGGTTGTGGATTTACCTACTCCACATCGTATTCGTTTTGCTTTTTGTCTCTAGGAAATGACCAGTTTTGTCGAATCGGGTCCCCGACGAAATCATGCTCATAACAGTTGATGTTGGTTTAGGTGCATTTCCGAATTTTTCAAGCAGTTCATTTGCAACACTTCTCTTGAATTACAAAAAAATTTAATGTTTTTCCTGGAGAAGCTCTGTATAGCAACCAGGCATTCTGTCTGTGGTCCAGAGAAATATGGGCCACCACCATTTTTTAGACCTGATGGATGTACTGTAAGTGGTAACGTTTTGATCCATCCTGTCCGAACCCCCCATGTTTTGGTTGTAAGACTTTATTATTTGCGGTTGTTAGACCTGGATATTTATCTGCAAGCCTGGCGTAGCTGAGTGACTGGCAATTCGAAGGTACTGTTACCACCGAGTTTTCTTGAGACATTTCTTCTTCAAGAACGTTCGATTTAGAATACACAACAGGAACGAGGGTTGCCAATAAAACCGAAAAGCAAATGAGTCATATTTCATTTGAGTAGATCTCGCCCTAAGGGTAAATCTAAAGATAGAACTCGAAATTAAATTTAATGAAAAGGAAAAGAAAATTATATTTTAAAAAATGGTACGTTGCGTTTTTGAAACACTGGGCATACACGGTGATAATCAGGAAAACCATCTTAAAGACGTTTTAAAATTGGCACAATTAAGCTTTTTGAAAACTGCGCAAAATGAATAGGGATATCGGTAGTTTAATCTTATTCTATTAACCGATAAATTCTTGTTAATAGATTAGCGAAATAGGAAATACAAATCAAAAAACAATTTGTTAATCTTCATTTTTAATAACGGATTTACTGAAGAATAGTGAACATGAAGATTCTTAATTTTTGAATTAAATAATCTTTTTATGTAAAGTTTTAGACGAAATGAAAAAATTCAGTGTTACGAGATGAGCGGGATTCGAACCCACGACCTTCGGCTCAATACGCCGCTTCATTTCAACGAAAACTTTACATAAAAATATGTTCATTCTGATCACGAAGGATAATTGTGATTGTGTATTTTGTAAACAAACATGTTTTCTCTATTTTAATCCAGTTGTGTTATCTTTAACCGTGGAATGACATCATCATGAACTCCACTAGCCGGTAACCTCGATGATTCATTCTCACAATAATATTGCGAACTTCTGGTTCTAGATGTCTTTCCATGATTAAAGAGAATGCAACTGGATGAAAATTACGAGAAAAGGTGTTAGTTTACAAAATGAGTAAACTTCATGTTTACAATTTTAAGTCAATCCATTATTAAAATTGAGGATGAACAATTTTTTTTTAATTCGTATTTTCTATTTTGTTTTGTCTAATTAACAACCCCCCTGGCCTCTACACCCAAAATAACACAAAATTGAATGAATATACATACTTTTAATAATTAGAATTTAATAAATTAGATTTAAAATAGTTCCCATTTTCAATTCAACCTGAAATAATTCAAATCTAATTGGATGATTTTATTAGTAGGAGAGAGAAAAAATTAAATAAGAAATTATTGTGGCGTTCAATTTATTTGCACCCGCCTGCTAAACATTCATTGTATAATTAATAGAAGGTTGAACTTCAAACCACTTCAAAATACTTTATTCATACATTACGATGAATTAACGCCATGGGCTTGCCGGGATTCGAACCCAGTACCAGTGACAAGTGCAAATGGAACGCCCTAACCACTCGAACACTGTTGTTTCTAACCTCAAGACTATTATACCCTCGGGGTGTCGGTGTTTGTGGAAAAAATTTGTAAGTATGTCGGGTTCGAATACAGTGGCCCTGTATTCGAACCAGGGACCTTTACCTTACAATGATGAGCGCTATGTAAACCAGGGATGCTCAAACTTGAACTGCTGGCGAACTACCTCAATATTTTTAGTCTACTTACGATCGACTCTGAGAGGCTGCAAGTGTGTGTGATGCAGGATTGTCGTACATACACGATACACCCTACCTACCTAGGTAGGCTGTACCGTAGCATATATTAGCTTCTGCACAATATAGGTACATTATTTTAGTCAAGGTATGGGTTAGGTTTAGTTAGGTTCTTCTCTACAATATCAATGAAAAAACTCATAGTTATTCAAAATTGCGAGTTTATTGGTTTTTACAAAACAAAAGAGTTACATATGGTGTTAAACTTAACTAAGGAGTGGCTTTGGATGTTGACCCGTGGCACTGCATGTCCTCAACATACTTTTCATAAGATGGTACGTAACCACTGAGTGCTAATCGCAAGCATGATGACATATGATAGTCAGTTAGTCGATTACGATATTTTGACTTAATTATCTTCATTTCAGAAAATGCAGACTCGCACAAGTAAGTTGACCCAAAAAATGCCGTCAGTTGAAGGGCGATTTGCCTTACATTCGGATATTTATCTTCAGATATAAAACACCAGAAATTTGTATCAGATGCTGTAGCTTTGAGATGTATATCTGATATAATCTGCACCAACTCATTTTCAACAGAACATGAGTTCATATTAAACTTGCTATTTCAGTAGCTAATTCCTCAACGTTTTTACATGAAAAAGGATAACTTATAAATGATGGTATATTTAGCGCATTCCTTTGATAAAGCTACCTTTTGCCGCAAGCAGTGTTATTTTATTACGTAATACATTTTTGTAGTTTAGTTATCTACCTACTTATTAAAAATTTTTTTCTTCTCAAGATCTACTCAAAAAGCACTCGCGATCGACCAGTCGATCGCGATCGACCGTTTGAGCACCCCTGGCCTAATCCGTTGCGGCCACCGACACCCTTATATAATCATTTTATAATAGAGAAATAAAGAACCAGGAAAACATGAGAAGAACGAATCAAGAAATTTTTTCACGTGAGCATTTCTACTTCAGTTTTAAATCTAGATTTCTTACTTGGGACGTGTTTGTACTTTGTATTCACTCGACGTATTATTTGTTTCACCTGGAAATAGAATTTTTATCTATGTCACTTCAGTAGAGAATATTGGTTTTTATTTATTTAATATCAGATTCCGTCAAGATTTCCAGACGGTTTTCTGGCTCACTTCAGGGGAAAATTCGCTGATTTACTATGTATTAAATTTAAACGTAATTTTTCGAGAAAGGAAATTGAGAATCGTAGAGAATAATGTGTTCCTTCCTCCGTGGGACGATGAGAGACTCATCGCAAACGTACCATTTATACACATCGAAACTTTACGTTAATTGTGTAATAACCGTAATGCTCGATTAAATGTACCCTTCCCGGAGCTACATAGCAATTATAAGTGTTTAATCAAATTTCATGCCGTCATATGAGAAATTAGCCGGGATTTCCTGATTCGCCTCTGCCTAAAGCAGAAAACTTTTCGACCGGGGTCGGCCGCTCAGAGTTACTGATTTCGTAATCAACTCGAACCCACGAGACTATCCGGAGGGTCGTACTATAACTTTTGTTGTGCCATCAGAAGTAATGAATGGTGAATGAATTTTCAGGTAATAAGCAGTAGGCGGAAACAATTTAAAGTCCATAATTAAATTTCTATTTAAATTAATTTAGGTTTTTAGCGGAGATAAAGTCAGCGCTGCGAGCGGGATTCGATCCCACGACCTCTGCTAAATATGGAGTTACTCAACCACTTGAGCTATCGTGACTCCCATCCACTTGGACACCAACTTACCATCTGAACCCCAACATTCGAATTTTCTCTCCGGTTTAGCATTTTTCAATTATTTCATTGACACTATAAACCTCATTTAACTGAAAGATATTAATTGATGAGAGAATAGTGTGGGAGATATACAAAATTTGTTTATGAGCGGGTCAATGTGAAAATTAATATGTAGACCGTTTTATGTAGATAACGAGTGATGGATAATAGACAGACAGAAAGAGTGAGGGAGGGAAGAAGGTGTGAAAGTGAAAGAGGGAGGAGAGAAAGAATATTTTGCATGAGAGCGAAAAATAGAGAAAGTTAAAATGAAGGATACGACCGAGAGAAATAAACAGGCAGAATGAGAGGGAGAGAAAAAATATATAAACTGAGAGAGGGAAGAAAGGAGATGAGAGGAGAGAGAGAGATAGAGAACAAACAGAGAAATTAATTAACTATGTAAGAACTGGTAAATAAAAGAATGACATAGACAGTACAGGAAGGTGAGAATCTGGTAGTAGAGAGAGTAACATTGAGCGAGAGGAATGTGAAGAAAAATAAATAAGTAATTAAAAGGAGAATCAAATGAAGAGTGACAAGGAATCGAATGAGAATGGGTAAGAGAGAAAAAAGAGAAAAGCAGGAAAGGCGAAGAGCGATCGAACGGAAGGAAAGAGAGAAGATAAGAGGATGGAGGGAATAATAGGGTGATAAATAGAGAGAGAGTGTCAGACAGACAAAGTGAAACAAAGAGACAGGCATACAAAGAATAACCGGATGGCAGAAGACATGATAAGAAAATGGAAAATAAATTACATGAAAGATAAAAAGTAAGTATAGAAAGAAAACATGTTACATGCGAAAATCCGCTAATATCTAATCTCCCCGATAATCTAATTTAAGCCTGCTTGCTGTGTCCATTTTTTTCGTACTTTTCACGTTTATGATAAATCTACCAACGCGTGTACTCCGAAACAGACATTCTTGTTATCATCAGGTTCCGTTATTTTCCGATAAGAACCTTTTGATTTTGTTATTGCTTTCGTGCGGGTCAAAATCGCATGCACTACATCGCGATTTCGTGATTATTACGGTATCGGACTAAGCCCAGCAGGTGATTGATAAACTTGATATTCAGATTTACCTTTAGCTAAATTTATAAACACCTCCCAACCCGAGCTGTCCATGAAACCACGGAAACATGAACCCAGCCTCTCTAGAGTATTATGAATTTTGTTTTCATTTTATTCCGGTTTGCAGCCGGCCAGCGAGATAAAAGTATGTAAAACTGAGGTGAAAATCTGCACCTGGCCGAATTGAACTTTTCATTTTTTAAAATTAATTTGGCCAAAGTTTTGATTTTCTAACGACTCAATTTTTGCCAGTGTTTATATATATTGAATACTTGCTAATAGCAGCCACAGTCGTTCTCGTTGTTCATCGAAAAGGAAACGACGACAGTGCTGTCAGAAAGGGGACAAGGAAAGCAAATAAGCTCTGTAATTTTACGTCAACATGGCTGTAGGAAGCGATGAGAGATTTTTAACCGAAACAGAAAGAAGTGAACGTTATTCTTTTATGTATTATTGCGAGAGAGAAAACTTACAAAATATACCGTAATCGTATTTTTGCACTTATTTTATATCAATTAATTATTAGCGTTTCAATTTATGACTTTAGTATAAATTAATAGTAAATGAAATATTCAACAGTCGGTTTATGTTTACCTTTCATGAGTTGATTAAGTTAGTTAATAAGTTTATACATCATACCAACCCCGTACACGCAATACTAAACACGGCTAAAGGATTATTAAACAGAATCACATCTCTAAATCATGCATCCTTTCGCCCAGGAAATATTCAAACGTACAAAAAAAATCATCAATAGCAGCAACCCTAAAAATATTATCAACAGAATCATAAACAATTATAACCCTGCACTAAACAAAACAACATCGTTGACAGTACACCCAATCGTACCTATATACATATACATTCCATTCGTCCACAATTTGCCACAATAAGTAAATTTCCTTCCTCGGAACATATTAAAATAGCTTTTAAAATACTTCAAACACACACAGTAAATAAACCTTACACAACTTCCCATTTTTATTATAATTGCGTTTTGAAAATGATATTTAATTTCATAAATACCAGTGCGATTGTTATTAATCATATGATTATTGTTATTGTGCTATAATTACAATTCACTGAGAGAACAAATCTAATAACTTTTAATAGATAAAATACTGCTAATGAAAATGTCGATATAATCTAAAAAATATTATTAAATTTGGAAAATTGTTTCTTAATAATTTTAGAACAGTAAAAAGAGCTTTATAAATGATGCATTGCTTTCTCGTCTTTTCTGAAGACAACGCCGTTTTTTAGAAAGCCTGCATTTATACCAACAGCTAATTATGGATATTATGATGATCCATCAGCGAGAGGATTCAAAAAGATCTTCTGATGAATGGTTGGGCGTCGTGTTCGAATTTTATTGATTAATCGACCAACACTGTCGGAATAGTGACCTATAAACACAATTAACATTTATCTTTTCCTCGGCTTCAGAAGTTCTAATCAGTTATCGCTGCAACACGAAATTGTTGATGTTCAAAACCCAATTTGGTGTCAAAAAAAAGGCTGTATTATCTCCTAGAGTAATCTCGGGATAATGGTTCCTTTATAAATCCATTTCCTGTAAACCGCTATGAATTCTGCATGGATTCATCCTAATTGCAGCATATGTATACGATTTAGTCCAATGTGTAATTTACAGAAGCCGTGTAAACTTAAGGTGACCCTGGTAAACCATATTGTGCCTAAACTTTGAGGCTTACTCAATAAGGTCGAGTGGGTTAGATAGGGTTTACAGGCTCATGTAATTTTCATAAAACGGTCTGCCATGCAAAATCTCCTACATGGAAAGACCTGATAACAGTCATTTAATCAACATAAAATTGATGCTTTCACATATTCACAAGAAAAAACATTCCAACGTGATGATGCCGAGGGTTTTTTTATGCAGGAATATTTAAATAAATAATTTAATTGAAAAAAATTCAATCATGGACTTTTTGATAATTTAAGTCATTAAGTCTGCTGAAAATGAATCGTCCATAAAACAATACAGGATGTCCTTTTTAGATGGCCGATAATTATTAAAAAAACATGTTTATTATTTTTTAATCTAGTTTAACGTTCTCATGTTGAACTGGCACACGAGCACTTACTGGGTCTGTCTTCACTCGCGAGTTTATTGTTTGAGTCGATCAAACGCGTTTCGCCATTACGCCGTCTTCAGTGATAAACTGTCTGTCATTTAGTCTGCGCGGGGTTTATATAGTGTTGTGTCCGTCGTATGTCGCTGGGGGCGTTGCGTTAGGGGGCGTGGCCTCCGTGTCCGTTGGTGGGGGTTGTTTCCGTTGTCGGTTATTATTTGTGCGTCTTTTGGTTTTTTGTTTTTTCTTGGTGTTGGATGGAATGTTTTGTTCTTCTGAACGTTTTCGTTTTTTGTTATGAAGTGTTTTTAGTGGTGTGAAGGTGGTGTGTGATTGTAAGTTTGTTTGTGCGTTTATAAGTTTTCCGTTTTTAAGTGTTATTTGTTTGTAGTTTTCGTTTTTTTTTTGTGCGTTGTGTATTAGTGTCATGCTAGTTTCTATTGTGTTAGGTTCGTGGTTGTGGTATATTAAGTGTGTGGCGTAATTTGCCGCCCCCAGCGATATACGACGGACACAACACTATATAAACCCCGCGCAGAGTAAATGACAGACAGTTTATCACTGAAGATGGCGTAATGCCGAAACGCGTTTGATCGACTCAAACAATAAACCCGCGAGTGAAGAAAGATCCAGTAAGTGCCCGTGTGCCAGTTCAACATGAGTTCGCCAACTCGCAGACCAAACCCTATCATTTACTATAGTTTAACGTTTTTACCTTTTTGTAGAAAAATTATACAGGATACCTCAGACCGAGTTCAACTTAAAAATTTCTAATAACCCTACATATCCTGGCACTTGATTTTAAAGGAACACAATGGTGCAATGTAATTTTAAATAGCCAAAAAATTACAAAGTCGTGACAATTATGGTCATCTGGTGTGCTATTTATTAATTTAATGTTCGAACCGCCTGTCTTGTATGGAGGTTCTTTCTTCTTCACCCGTGCCCAGAGGTCAGAGTAAATAGACTGACAAGCATTTTCTATCCTTTGCCGCAGCTCTTGAACCGAGGTTTCTGGGTTATTTATATTATGATTGGCGTGGGTATTGTTATGTAAATGGCCTCAGAGAAAATAATCAAGTGGAGTTAAATCGGGTGACCGAAGATGCCAACTGAAAAGCCAGCGAAGCCCAGAAGTGACGGCTGTAAGAACGTTTCACCTGCAAAGAATTGTGTCCTGGTCAACCATCAAGCTGTAGAATCACTCTTTGCAGTTGCTGCAGAGGAAAATCATCTAATAGTAAAACCTCCCTTCAAAAAATTGAAGAACTGAGCGCCATATAAAATAATTTCGTATAAATAGTGCCCAATTAATTTATTTTCAAGAAGTCCACACCAAAAGTTGATACTATGAATCACTTGATGATCAAAATTCCAGGATTTTGCTCTTCCCACGTTCGAAAATTCCGACTGTTTAGAATGCCATTGGAGGTGATCTTAGATTCATCAGTCCAGTGTGTGAAAGAACGTTTTCTTCGCCCTATCAAAACACTGTTTGTTTTGAACAATGAACGTTTGACGCCTAGCATAATCAAGTCCCGAAGTCCCTGGACAATATGAGAGTATACTGCTTAAATCTGCAGTCAAAAAGTCAGTGGGACGAGCGGGATTCGAACCTAGTCTACCACTTCAACAATCGTGACTTCGGTCCACTTGAACACAAACTTCCCATCTAACTCTTCCTTTTGAACTTTCCCTCCTCTTTGCCATTTTTCACATTTGTAATCCATTTGATTTTCGGCGACAAATGGAATTACCACGGAAAGTTGTTGGTGAAGATATACTTTGTTGTGCTTATTGGAATGGACTGGAATGGCAGCAAAGGTACTAGGAGGTGGGGTTTGTGTGCCCCAGGCACTGCAGCCTTCTGGCTTATTGTACCTTCCTAGCTCCTTGGTTTAGTCAATGGACTCGATCCTTTTTCTCAGAAGTATCAAGTCATTGACTGTTATTGTTTCACGGTGGTTCTCTGAGTCGCTTTTGTGCGTCAGATTGAACCTCCATTGGGCCGGTGCTTTGCATTCGAAGATGATATGAGTGGCTGTTTCCTCCTCCTCATTACATAGTCTGCAAATGGGATCACTATTGTATATGCCCATGTTATGTAGATGTTTTCTCAGATGCCAGTGGCCGGTTAGTAGTCCTACCACTCCTCTGAGATTTGCCCTCTCCAATTGTAGCAGTGTTTTTGCCAGTTTTGATGAGGGTTGTTTTATCATGAGTTTACTGTGTCTACCACTGCTAGAGTTTATCCATTTTTCTCTTTGTTTTATTTGGATCCATTCTGTGATAGAGGATTCTATGTTTGTTTTTGATATCCCAAAGATAGGCTTGGGGCCTATGTATGGTCTTGCGGATCCTCCTCTGGCCAGTCTGTCTGCTTCTTCATTACCCAAAATTCCCATGTCCACTGGCACCCAGGATACCGTTACCTTGTTGTGTTTTCCCAGGTTTTGGAAATTTTGGATGCATTCACTGACTAATTTTGATGTAATCCTTCTACATGCCAGTGCTTTGATAGCTGCTTGGCTGTCTGATCCTATGAGGATTTTTTTGTCAGTGTAACCTCTTTTAAGGTTTTCCAGGGCACAAGCATTGATAGCATGTATTTCTGCTTGAAAGACCGAGGTGTACTTCCCTAGTGAGTTTGATTGCTCATATTTTGGGCTTGTACAGAAAACACCTGATCCGGTTCCTTCATTTGTTTTGGAGCCATCCGTATACCATATCATTGTATCCGATGTTCTCCTGTGTTCTTCCTCTCCTTTGTAATCGGTTGAGATTTTGTAGGAGGTCGTGAAGATTGTTTCCGGGACCATGTAGTCGGTCCCAATTTCTAGTAATGGATGTCTGATTTTGTTAATTATGGTTGTGTGCCCGAATTGTTTGGTTCATTTCCAATTTAATTGTTTTTGGAGCCTGAATGAGCTTTTCCTAGCCTCTCCCTGTATGAATATTTCTACTGGAGGCAGGTTATTTGTAGGGGTTGTTTTCATTGCTTTCTTGCTGCTGTTGTGCTTATTAAATCAATTATATTTCGTGGTATGATTGAGCGACTAATCTCGTTTAATTAATTAATGTTTTTATGACGATATTGGTTGAGATGAAAAAGTTAGTGTCCCGAGCGGGATTCGAACCCTCGACCTTCGGCTCAATTTGATTCCCTGTGAGAAATGCAATGGCCTCAAGTGTACTCCATTTTAACTTATTAAATTCACTAGTTTACGAGGTCCGCTTGGCAAATTAGTATTTTTCAATTAATTAAGGTTTTTATTGGGGCGAGGGTTGTGTTAATGAGTGCACTGTGCAAAGGTGGTTTAAAAAATTTCGGGAGGGAGATTTCAGCCTTGAAGATGAAGAAGGTCGTGGAAGGCCTTCCTCTCTTAATGATGATGTTCTGCGATCAGTGGTGGAAGAAAACCCCAAAACAACTGTTCGAGAACTTGCAGAGCAACTCAAAGTCAGTAAAACGACCGTCGCTGACCTCTTTGGTCAATCGGAAAGGGCCCATTTTGTTGCATGACAACGCTCGACCACATGTGTCACGTGTAACGTCACAAAAATTATTGGAGCTTGGCTATGAAACTTTGCCTCACCCACCCTACTCTCCGGACCTCTCGCCTACTGACTACCATTTTTTTAGACACCTGGACCACTACTTTTTTTACATAATATTCAAAAATCAAACGGAACTGGAAAATGCATTTATTGATTTTATCAATTCTAAAAATTCTGAATTCTACTCAGACGGAATTAATAAGTTACCAACACGTTGGGAGAAATGTATTGAGAGTATGGGAAATTATTTTGATTAAAGAACATTGCTTTAAAGTAACTAGTTTCTTTTTTTTGTTTAATACCAAAATCCTGCATTATTTTCCGGACAACCCAATAGTTGATATAAAAAAGTCAAGTGTTACCAGCTGGATTCGAACCCACGAACTTCGCCTAGGTTCGCCGCTACTCTACATATATTCAAATATCGAAAAATGGCAAAAAGGAGGAAAAATTCAAAAAGGTGGGGTTGAGATGGTACGTTGGTTTCCGAGTGGATCAAAGAAGTCACGATAGCTCAAGTGGTAGAGCAGCGGCGTATCTATCCGAAGATCATGGGTTCGAATCCCGCTCGTGACATTGACTTTTTCACATCAACTAAAAACCTTAATTAATTGAAAGCTTAGAATTAGCAACGAAAGAAACGTAATACGTTTTTTCAAACTTGCTCCATAACATTGCATTTTTTGACCAATTAAAATCCAGATTACCAGTACCCTGTATAATATTTTTTCCAAAATAGTTAGAAATTTCAAACTAGACTAAAAAAAGATTATTTATGTCATTGGTTGAAGAGAATTCAGCCGGGTTGTCTGAAAAAGACACTCATTATAACTTATTGAACAGTCTGCGTATGCCAATGACATGTGATCTATTATTCGCCGAGTATACAATCCCAAACCGCGTTTAGCTTTGTATTCAAGCTAGGATCACATTAATACATTCCGAGAGGTTTGTCTAGAATTTTTTTTTCATCTTTGTTAGTTCTCGGTAGCTTTGGTAACACTAGTAAACTTTTATAAAAATTAGTCTAGTCCTATATATAAACATTCGAATATTTTATTTAATTAGAAATACAGGATGATCGGCATTATTTCCTCCATACATTTTCTTTAATGAAGGCAAATTAAAAAATAAAAATAAAATTCTAGTATTTCAAGGTTTCTGTTTTAGTTTATTTTGGCTCATACAAATTGATTTTTTTCTCTCTGAATGTTGTACAATGCACCACATTTTTTTCCAAAGGTACCCTATAATTATTTTTCATATGTTCGATGGTGTTTAATATCCTGGAAACATCAAAAAATGAATTGAAATGAAAAATTCTAAATCAGACAAGCCTTTCAAAGTTTATTCTCAATTTTGTGGAAAAAAATATGTTCCTCTCCTTTAACTTTATTCATTTTTAAAACTGTCTCAAAATATTCTTAAAAGATGATTCGTTGTTTCAATTTTATGTAAAAAAATAGGCTGCTTGCAAATTACAAATAAAAATGACTGTTATTGGCTTTAAGCCTAGGTATACTTATTTTATTTGTTTCATTTACAGAACTACTGACAACGCATTTATCGGGAGAATCTTTTCTTTCCCAAATTTTAACGGAAATTGCCAAAAAATAAAAACAAAACATAAAAATGATCGAGTTTTCGAATAGATCGTTGGAAAGCTCAGAAAATGTTCGGCTTTTAACCGGTCTGACATTTAGGTACTGTAATTTAAGGGCGCTACTGTTCTAAGAAGTTAATCCAAAAATCCAATTTCGCATATTTCATGATATTTGTGCAGTTTTTGCCTTTTAATTTTTAGTACGAAAGTGGACTAATCTAAAAGAAAAGTCTGTGCTAAATCTAAACGTGGGTCAAAAGTTGGAAAAGTTTCGCTAAAGTGGAGAAAATTCAGGCTTTGTGGTTTCTTTTTAAAAAAAAAATCGAAGGTTTTGATTGGATTAAGATAAAACTACGATATTTACGACATTCTACTCCACTGTTGTGGAAAATATTCAACAAGCCGGGCTGGCCAATGTGTAGTTCTTTATTATTAGAAGTATTTAGGATAATTTTAAAAGCTATAATAAACCACAAAGCCGACCAGTAGTGATAGTGAAATCTATATAGACTTTAATTATTGGCTCAAATTTATAGAGCCAAATAGTATAAATGTTGGCATGAAATCTTTCTCGCAGTAAAATTACTAGGGCACATATGATTCTAATATCTTGTGTCTCATCTTGTAATATTTACCAGACCAAAATTCAATTTTAATTCTCAGAAATTTCGAAATAGAAATGGGTGGTGATTAGTGACCGTTAGTCGATAATTATTCAGAAATCGTGAGATGCGGTCTGGTGTGGTGTAGGTTTCAGAAAAACATTATCTTTATCGTGCCAACGTTTCGATCTTTATTGAAATCATCTTCAGAGCCTGGGATTTGCAAGCATTGTTTAAATTCAACAAATACATATAGGAAACAGTGAATTCATACAATACAAAAAATATGTTGTATTCATTCAAAATATTTCTACTGACCCAAAGTGTTTGTTTTCTGCGTAAGTGTCGCCTGTTCATAGTTGAAGGTGATTTAAAAAAAGATCGAGACGTTGGCACGATAAAGAAAACGTTTTTCAAAAACCTGCATCACATTATTATTATTTCTATATAACTACACGACCAAATTATTATCGTGTGGTATTTAGTGACAGTTAGTTAATGATTATTTGAAGATCGTGAGATGCGGTCTGGTGTGACGTAGGTTTCAAAACATCACTTCTCTACCGTGCCAACGTTTCGGTCTTCATTGAGATCATCTTCAGGGCCTGGGGTTTACAGACATTGTTTACATTCAACAAATACATTTTACATATGGAAAAGTGAATTTATACAATGCAAATTAAATAATTAGAAATAAATTTTGCCTGCTAGTAATACTTAATCAAGAAAGTATGTTTCATCCGAAATATCGTTTAATAAAGGTGATAAAAGTTACGCATGAGAAAAAAAGTATAAATCCAAATATAAAAATAAGATGAATATATATACATTGTAAAGGAAATTATTTTAAAAAATCGTGAGATGCGGTCTGATCACAGACCGTGTGGGGACCACATCTCACGATTTTTAAATAATTATCGATTAACGGCCACTAAACACCACACATTGTGAAGAAACAGGTCGAAAGAAAACTAGATGTTCTGTGGAGTGAGGTGGTATATAATAAATAAAAAGAAAAAGGGTGAAAAGTGTGACAATAGCATGAAATCTTTTTTGCTGTAAAATTATGATTCTAATATCCATATTTGGTCATACTAACCACTTATAAAGAGCAAAATTAAATTTGACCTATCCTTAATTTAGAAATAAAAATTGTCTGCTGTTAATATTTAATCAAGAAAATATGTTTCATCCCAAATATCATTTAATAAAGAAGATAAAAGTTACGCATGAAAAAGAAACAGTAGTATAAATCGAAAAATAAAAATAAGAAGACGAGATATACATACATTCGAAAATTGAGGGTGTAATGAAGATAAATGTAAAAAAGAAAAGAGAATGAATAATATAAAATATATAAGAAGACAGGCAGAAAATTATAGAACAGGGAAGATAATAAATGAGAAGACAAAAGGAGAAAAATATGTTTGTGAAAGTTTTTTATAGGATAACCGAAATTGGAATTATTTTTGATAAACATATTTTATGTAGCTAGGAAAGTTTTTTTGAAAAAAGAATTTGATGTATATTAATAATTATTTATCGTCGATTTGTAGGTTGAAGACGCAATTACTCAACAATCAACGAAAGGGCAAACAGTGGGATTTATCAGTCCATCCGTAAAACGAGGGTTTGTTGTACGGCTTTGGCGAGGCTGTTCAAACAGAAGCCGGCCGACTGCCGTTTGCGTTTACATTGCAATGTACATAACGCGACACCAAATCCTCTTCACTGCCCTTCGGTTCACCTGATGAATTAGTAACGACGGACGAGGCATATACTCGACATCGCACGTGCCGGACACGTGTACGACGCGCACAACATATGCCGTCCGCAAGTGGACGCGCTAATAGCCCCCAAAGGGATCTAACAATCTCATTTCAAAACGGATGAACCCTCCTATCTGTATTACCCTGGAAAAGTTTTCACTCGCGCATCGTCAGTCGATAAGGGAGGAAGCCATTTAACGGTTAAACGGAACGAAATGTGTTCTCTTCCTCATTTCGATCCGTAACAAAAGAACGTTGATTCAAACGATAGGGTCGAAACAGACCGCCATACTACACCCCTAATTTATTGATAACCCTTTTTTTAAGTCAAATTAAATCAATTAAATATTTACGTTGCATCTGACGGAAATGAAGTGAAGCCACCCTTGAGCCCCTTTAATAAAGGAACATTCATCGCGCAATTTAATAGCTGAAGCAACATCAGGAGCGTATAAATAACATAATCAATGTATACGTGATGTGGTATGACGTAAGTTATGAGCGGAAAGAGCATTCGTCTTGGACTAATTGCTTCAGGACTCGTTGAGTTAACATGCCAACGGAGTATTCAACCGTAACAGCATTCAACACAATTTCAAAATGTCACAGTTTTGATCTGGTCGCCGATAAACAACCGGCAACACCTTTGGCTGAAGTCAAAATAATGCGCAATCACGCTGGTTAATATTGTATCCGATTAGGACGAAATAATTCCACCAGGAGTGAAAATCCTACAGTTTGCTTATGATATCTGCCTATACACATCTCATTACCACGGAAGCCGCCTTCTTCTTGAAAAAAAAAATTTTCCAAAAAAAAGACTGGAATTTTAACCAAGTAAGGTACAAATATGCCCTTTTACTAGGAAATTCTATCCCAGAAGTAAAGCTAAGAAATCATGACGTTCCACTATGTGAAGAGGTTACTTTCTTAAGCCTGACACATATCGTACGATTGGACAAGAAAAGCCACATAACATAAAATAGCACCCCACTCTATCTCTCATACCAGAAGGGACTGTGATATTCAATTTAGTTTCATATTTTATAGATCAAAAATAAAATTAGATGTAGTTTTTTTCGGAGAAGAACGCAAATCGTCAACAAACTGAATATCGTTCAAAATAAGGCCACCGATCCCAAGAGTTCTTCCAAGCTTCCCTTAACTTATAAAAACAATCATGGTTGTATACATTAACTACAATGTGTGGTATTCAGTGGCCGTTAGTTAATGATTGTTTGGAGATCGTGAAATGCGATATGGCGTGGCGTTTAGAAAAACATCTTCTTTATCGTGCCAACGTTTCGATCTTTTATTGAGGTCATCTTCAGGGCCTGGGATTTACAAACACTGTTTACATTTATCAAATGCATTTAGGATGTGGAAAAGTGAATTTATACAATGCAAAATGTACTTTATATTCAATAAAAGTATTTCTACTCACTCAAAGTGTTCGTCTTCTGTGTACTTGTGCCACTCTTGCGTGTCGTGTTGAGAGTGCCAGTGAGAATTTTGCTGTTTTAATGTATACATAAACTACAATGTGTGGTGTTTAGTGACCGTTAGTTAATGATTATTTGGAGATCGTGAGATGCGGTCTGGCGTGACGCATAGAAAAATATTTTCTTTATCGTGCTAACGTTTCGGTCTTTATTGAGATCATCATTGAGCCCTGACGATACTCTCAATAAAGATCCAAACGTTGGCACTATAAAGAAAATATTTGTCTAAACCTACATCACACCGCATCTCACTATCTCTAAATAATCATTAATTACAATAATAAAAAATAAATAAATGTAAATAAGATAAAATATCAGTACCATTGCATCTAAAAGAGAACTTAAGAAAATGATAAAATAATGGATGGTGATTAGTGACCGTTAATCGATAATTATTTAGAAATCGTGAGATGCAGCTGTTCTCAATTTTTGAAAGCATGCAATTATGTTATAGATCGAATAAACATACTGAAATTTTTTATGGACTGTTGACATAGCTTCGATTTATTCAAACGTCCTATGAAAACCGGGTCTTATCTCAGAATAAAATATGCTAAAATAATACTTTAAGGCCAATAGTCAAACGAAAAATCAGAATAAATCCAAATATTTCTATAGAAATCCAATAAAAATGAAAACCTGAAACAACATGAAATTATATAAAAAGTCGTTCAAACAAAATCCGACACCATTTTTTCCAATAATGTTATTTCTTTCCTTCATTTGGACAACTTATAATAATATTTTTATTGCCTTCACTCTTGGCAGATGCCACTTGGATATTTTGCCATGTTATTTTGAAATAATAATCACGAAAATCACGACAATTTTTAATTAATTGACTTTTTATTTATCCTTCTTTTATATTGTAATTTTTAAGTTAAATTATTAGTACTAACAATGAAGGAAATGTTAATTTATTTTCAAACAAAAAATAATTTCGTTAGAAACATTTTTAGGTTGTATTTATTTAAATTTGTTAAGCCTATAAAATTTTCTTATTTTGATTTGTAGTACATAAAAATGTAAATAATTCAAAATTCTGCCAGATGTGGTCAGGTGTATTGTAGGCCTCAGAAAAAGAGTTTCTTTATCGTGCCAACGTTTCGATTTTTACTGAGATCATCTTCAGGGCTCAGAGTGTTTTTCTTCAGTGTACTTGTGCGTGTCGTATTGAGAGTGCCTTACGGCCTATTTGCCTAAGGGAACAATTACACAGAAGAAAAACACTCTGAGCTCTGAAGATGATCTCACTAAAGGCCGAAACGCGCCACGATGAAGGAAATGTTTTTCTGAACACCAGAACGCATCTCACGATTTCTAAATAATTATCGATCCATTATTAATAATATTGTTCAAACAATTGTGAAGAATCATCCAATCTACCCTAATTTTTATTATAAACTTTTATTAAGCCGAAATAAATACTGTCATTGTTAGACACGAAATGATGGCGGCATTGTTGTTTCCTTAAACTTCACAAAGAGATGACTTTCTAAAATGTGAAACATTCACTACATTATTACCATTGCTGCATTACAGTCCTCTTTGACGTGTGTGGGGAACGTGAGCCTTTTATCTAGCACCGTCTCCGACTAAAATTGGTATTCCTATTCCGTTTTATGTCATGGTCTCTATATTGACGCCTTTATTTTTGTTAAGTTGATTTGGGGTTTGGAGACATGATTTTCCTTATCTAACGAAAAGCTCGAGCATTTATAAAGGCACTGTCTAAATTTAAATACATCAAAGCAACCAAGCAGTCATTAACAGGATTATTTGGAAAATTATTGTTAACAGCAACATGGAATTAAATTCGTTGCAGATCGTTGTAAATCGTCACATATAATTAGAAATTAAAGATTAAATCCATTATATTTCGTGGTCCGATTGACCAAATAACTTCTTTCAATTAATTAATCTTTATGTAAGGTATTGATTAAAATGAAAAATGTAGCGTCCCAAGGGGTATTCGAACCCACGATCTTCGGCTAAATGCTCCATTGCTCTACCACTTCAGCTACCGTGACTTCGATCCACTCCTCTTGAAAAATGACGAAACTGAGGGAAAATTCGAAAGGTAGAATGTGTCCAAATGGAAAGTCAAGTGGTAGAGCAGCTGTCTATTTAGCCGAAGGGCCGTGTGTTCGAATCCCGTTCACTTAATAAAAAGATTTAAAAATTAAAGATTAATAAAAAGATAAAATAATAATTTGTTGTTAAAAAAATAAATTTTAATACGTAAAAAATCATAAAGAAATTGAAAAATGTTAAAATCAGTGTTTTTATCTTAAAACGATTACAGTACTGTAAACAATGACTTTTTTTTTGCTAAACATTATTATTTTATTCAATACACTAATTCCGTGGTCCGGTTGACCAGTTATTACATTACAAATAATTAAGGTTTTTAGTTTAGGTGAAAAAAGTCAATGGCACAAGCGAGATTCGAACCCACGCTTCGGGTAAATTCACCGCTGCTCTACCACTTGAGCTATCGTGACCTCGATCCACTCGGACATCAACTTCCTATCTCAACCCCACCAAATGTCGTGTCATCGGATTGGATTCTCGACGACAAATGAAATGGTCACGGAGAGCTTTAGTGAAGTATACTTCATTTTAATTTAGTGTCCGAGTGGATCGAAGTGACGATAGTTCAAGTGGTAGAGCAGGTCCAATTTACCCGAAGATCGTGGGTTCGAATCCCGCTCGTGCTATTGACTTTTATTCATCTCCACTAAAAACCTTAATTAATTGTAATGTAATAATTTTTCAAGCAGACCGCGAAATTAGTGAATTTTGGAAAGGGATGTGTAAGTCGATTTAAGTAGGTTTGTTGGATATATAAAATGAGCATGAAGAATAAGGATTTGTTGCCATTCAGTATACATATTTTTATTTTGAGAGTTTATTTACTTTTTTTTAAAGTGTTTATTTTTCATTTATATTTCACTTTTAATGTTCTTGTTACACAAGCTCTTATTTACAAAACAAACAGAAATGGCAAAACGTACCAAGAATATAACGAATTTCAAGTAGAACACTTTTTCAGTCAACATTTCGTCCTTCACCAACCGTGAAAATTATTTATCGATTTTCCTGAAGATTCAAGGCGATGTAGGAGATTATTAAGAAATCGTGAGATGCGGTCTGGTGTGATGTAGGTTTCAGAAAAACATTTTCTTTATCGTGCCAACGTTTCGATCTTCATTGAGATCATCTTCAGGGCTCAAAGTGTTTGCCTTCTGTGTACTTGTGCCATTCTTGCGTGGCGTGTTGAGAGTGCCACTATACATATGTTTTTTAATATTCAATTAAAGTATTCCTACTCAGTCAAAGTTTTTGTTTCCGCGTAAGTGTACCTACAATTCTCACGTGTCGTGTTGACAGTTCCAGTGAAATATTGCTGTTTTATGTTTATATACGTTGGATATTTGAAAAGGAGCTGGAACAGAAAAATCTCACTGGCACACTCAATACGACGAATGGCACACTTACGCAGAAAACAAACACTTTGTGTGGATAGAATTATTTTGAGTGAATATAAAAAATATTTTTGCGTTGTATAAATTCACTTTTTCCACATCCTAGTTGAATTTGTTAAATTTAAACAACATGTTTAAATCCCAGGCCCTGAAGATGATCTCAACAAAGATCGAAACTTTGGCAGGATAAAGAT
>CM077105.1:9340982-9353798 GCA_039619505.1 Cimex hemipterus
TTAAGGCCAATAGTCAAACGAAAAATCAGAATAAATCCAAATATTTCGATAGAAATCCAATTAAAATGAAAACTTGAAACAATATGAAATTATATAAAAAGTCGTTCAAACAAAATCCGACACCATTTTTTCCAATAATGTTATTTCTTTCCTTCATTTGGACAACTTATAATAATATTTTTATTGCCTTCACCCTTGGCAGATGCCACTTGGATATTTTGCCATGTTATTTCGAAATGATAGTCATGAAAATCACGACACTTTGTAATTAATTGACTTTTTGTTTGTCCTTCTTTTATATTGTAATTTTCAAGTTAAATTATTATTACTAACAATGAAGCTAATGTTATTTTATTTTCAAACAAAAAATAATTTCGTTAGAAACATTTTTAGGCTGTATTTGTTTAAATTTGTTAAGCCTATAAAATTTTCTTATTTTGATTTGTAGTACATAAAAATGTAAATAATTCAAAATTCTGCCAGATGTGGTCTGGTGTGACGTAGGTTTCAGAAAAACATTTTCTTTATCGTGCCAACGTTTCGGCATTTATTGAGATCATCTTCAGAACTTAAAGTGTTTGTTTTCCGCGTAATTATGATATTCTTGTGTGTCGTGACACTCTCAGCACGACCCATTATAATGGCGCGATTACGTAGATAAACACTTTGAGCCCTGAAGATGATCTCAATAAAGATCGAAACGTTGGCACAGGATGAAGAAAATGTTCTTCTGATAGTTACATCACACCAGACCTCAGCTCGCGATCTCTGAGTAGATATATGTACGTATATATGTATATCTTTTGCATTGTATAAATTGACTTTTTTCCACATTTGTTAAATGTCAACAATGTTTCTAAATCCCAAGCCTTGAAGATGATCTCAATGAAGTTCGAAACGTTGGGGCGATGAATAAAACGTTTTTCTGAAACCTACAACACACCAGACCGCACCTCACGATTTCTGAATAATCGTCGACAAACGGTCACTAATCACCAGACGTAAAAAATTCAATTTCCAAAAAAATAGAAAAACTTACACTGCTTTCACCGAGCCGAACGAGCAGTAGCTTGAAGGCACTTCGTATAATGTAACGTTAACAGGTTTAATTCCTTTTTGTATGAGTATTTTTGTTGAGATTTTTCTATATTTTATTTAGAAATATTGAATTTGCTTTTTAGAAAGGAATATATTTTTTTTTTGTAATTTGGATTTTATTTTATTTGTATTATTACCACTGCCTAGCAAGAGTGCTGAATATTATTTTTTATTATTGTCCCATTCCGCAGTCTCCGGATAAAAGGTAACACATATTTTCATTACGTGTTGGAAGAAGTTACTATCTTTCGCATAACTAATGCTATTATTATTTGAAAGATTTTTTTTCAATAGGAAATTAACTAAAGAAATTTTAATTGCATTCCTCTTTTAAAAATAAAAGGTACAAATAATAAAATTATCTTTTTAAAAACTTGCAAAAATTAATAGACTGCCTGCGTGTACCAAATAAAAATGCTTTATGACTCAAAGTCAAACCTCGTCGATATGCTTTCGGGAAATCTAACTTAAGACTAACATTTGTTAAAATGAAAATTCTCATCAAATTTCTAGAGCGGGAGGGAATGCTGACGACAATTCTTGGATCAACACCCTGCATCATCGCATTGTCATCACCTTATTTATGTCCATCGCATCGAACCTTCCAAAATTCCTGTTTGTTGTAAGGCCGAATGGCCAATGTTACCAAACCATGCTCCGGCATGAGAATGACCTCATTTTCTTGCCCGAAGGGACAAGGTAGTCTAGTCAGTTTTTTTTGTTTTTTTATGACGGAAAAATGTAGGAGACTATTTATTTAAACAATGCATCACTAAATTCAATGGTATTCTTTGCTTTTTGTGCTTTTCGGGTTTTTTTTGTTTTTTTTTTAATAACTGATGATAGTTAGTTTATTAAATAAACTCTGTCACTACACCGCAAAATCAAATAAAAATGTAACAAACTAATTCTTATGCAGAGCAGGTTTGTGTTAACATTTCTTTTAAAGGGTAAACTTTTTTTTTCTTTTTTTTTTGCTTAGGGGACATTTTGATGATCCCACTAAACACCGAAACGTTGGCACGATAAAGAAAATGTTTCTCTGAAACCTAAATCACACCAGACCGCATCTCACGATTTCTTAGTAATTATCGACTAACAGTCACTAATCACCACATATAATACATAAATATAGACCGATATGTGACAACCTGTAAAAAAAGGACAGTTCATTTGTTGGCATGATAATCGTAAAATGTAAAATGTACAGTTTTACTTGATGATTTATTCTTGGGGAAATATCTGCTATAAAGATGTACAAAAACACTGTAAATTGTTTGAGAATGTTTTAGATATCACCATGGTGAGTTAGGGGTGACGGACCTGTAGTTTGGTCCTTTACGATTTAATTTGGTATGCCGATATATACTTTTTTCTAAATAAATCATTAATTTCCAAAATTCTGAAACGTGTCAATTTTTGCACTTTTTATGGAATTTTAGTATTGAGCTGTGGAGCCAGGAAATCGTCCTGGATCGATGTCCTTTAGCAATCGATTTGAATTTTATTGCGCTTTTAATTGGTCAACTTCCACTTTTCCCGATACATCAACCGTTTTCAACTTATTCACGATTTTCTGGGCAACAACGTGATTTTTTACGTGCTCACCGAAAAAGCCGTCTCCCACCCGATTTTCCTTTACATACTAGGTAATCGATGTTTCCTGTGCAAAATGTGACACGCTCCAGAATTTTTGAAATTAGTGATGAATGACGGTAGCGAGGAAAACATTTTAAAAAAGCTATTTTGTTTAAGTGTAAAATTTTCTAAAATGTGAATCCTACCTCAATCTGTATTAATAAATTAAAAGGCTGAGTAAATATGCATTTCCAAAATTGGCCATTTTTCGTGCAAAAATCAGGTGGTCGGGTTTTTCATGGGTTGTGTAGTTAAAAAAAAAATCCTGTGTTTGTCCTTGCGGTCATTTTTCGACATCCATGGATAATTTAAAACGTCATAGAATTTGTTAAACAGATACTGCTTGATTTTAGACTTAAACATATTTTTTTATGGGGCAGGTAGATTTCAGTCAAACTTGCATCGAGGGATAAGTGCCGGTCAGTCCAACATGGCCTATCCGATTCGCAGACGAACAATCAACACCTTCAATACTTTTTACTATTTTTTATAAGCTTTGCATCCATGTTTAAAATAAATGATTAAATCAGATTTTAAAATTAATTTTAATCGAGTTTTCTTTGTTTAAAGACTTTTTTTATTTCAGGCTTTGGGGTGTAAATATATTATGGAGGGTCGTAAAATGTTGCCAACGGTTTATGAGAGAAGAGTACAGATGTCATTTGAGTACACTCGAATATGTACCGCAATACGGAACGAGACAGCGGGAGGTCGTAATGGGGTGAATGTTGTTGATACTCCCGAGAATCACGCTTTGAATCGAGGCGCATTGTGATGTCGTCTTTTGAAGAGGGTTAAAAAATGTTATTATGAGATCTGTTAGTTCGTTGAAAGAACGTCGGGTCGGACCCCGATAAGGCCCGCATCGGTTTCAAAATCCCGTCATATCTCGATGGGCTCCTTTGATTGCATTTGGGCCGTTCGCTTTAACAAAAACTGCGTTAAAACTTACATCACCCGCCTTTGAGGGTGTTTTTGAGGAAATTAACCCGTTTTCCCTGTCCATTCGGAAAGTTTGTTTTAGAAACTACTCGGGGAAATTTTCCCCCCTTTTATAAAATTATCGGAGACATCTGGGCCGGAGGCTACCGTTCTTACCTGTCCGTCGTCCGCTCCAAGGGCTCGATCCGCCCTTTTGATTGAAAAAGAAGAAGAAAAAAATGCGGGAAAATTTGTCAAAGAGGCCAAAGATGGATGCGTCGCGGGTCCAGCACCTGGGGCGTAATGAGCCATGACCAGGTGGACTGCATTTCACGCAACATCGCCCATGGCACGGGTAAAATGTAAAAAAAATATCTATGGGCCTTTTGTGTTCGAGTCAAACTAGCTAAACTACCATATATACGATATGATATTGGTCCAATACAAAAACAAATCCTTTATATGAAAAACATGGCAATATGAATTTAGTATAGTGCGGTATGCCCAAAACTGCATGGACGTATAAGACAAATCACTTAGGCCCAGAGTTACATATAGTTCATCTATCTGTCCTTCGAGTCCATAAGTTGAATAATCGAAATTCCTTGATAATATATTGAACAGTTTAAACTAAAAAAATCTAACAATGTCATCAATTTATTTTTAAACAAACCATCATAGATCTCAGTTTAGAAGAGGCTGAGTTTCTTATATCCTTCGATGTGAAGTCATTATTCACCAATAGCTAAAAATTTATGTACTGACAATACGAAGGAAGAACTCACTAGAACCCCTTGTCATAAGTTATTGAAGATGCTTCATATTATTCGGAGATCATGAGATGCGGTCATTATTCAGATCATCTTGAGGGCTCAAAAAAAATTGTTTTCTGAGTAATTGTGTCATTCTTGTGTGTCACAATCCCAACACGACACGCATGAATGACACAATTACGCAGAAAACAAACAATTAGGAAGAGTAGAAATACTTTGATTATAAAAAATATATTTGCATTGTATAAAATTTCTTTTTTCCTCATCTTATATGTATTTGTTAAATTTAAAAAATGTTTGTAAATCACAAGCGCTGAAGATGATCTCAATGAAGTTCTTTTTTTTTACGAGGGTTCGCAACAGGAGAGGTCATATAAACCCTCAGGGTGCCAGTGTTTTTGAAAAAAAGCCCATTTGTAAGTATGTTGGGTTCGAATGCAGGGCCGCTGGATTCGAACCCGGGACCTTGACCTTACAGTGATGAGCGCCGTGTCAAAGACTAAAACTTGCGGCCACCGGCGCCCCCCTCAATGAAGTTCAAAAACGTTTTCACGATAAGGAAAATGTTTTACTAAACCTACGACGCGTTTCGATCTTTACTGAGATCATCTTCAGAACCTGAGATTAGGATGTTCCACAAACCTTTTTTAAATTATTTAAATTCCTTAAGATGTGAAAAATGATAGGAATTTCAGACTTAATCAAAGTATTTATACTCACACAAAGTGTTTATTTTCTGTGTAGGTGTGTCACCTTGAAAATGCCAGTGAGATATTAATGTCTTTTGTTTAGAATTCAACGTTCTGAAGGATTGGAGAAGGAAGCATGGAGAGAAAACTATTTTTCTATGTTTGATTAGTAGATTGTATTCTTGATAACAACAACAATACGAAAGCATGAATGATCTACACGAAAAACCAACATTCTGAGCCCTGAAGATGATCTCAATAAATACCGAAACGTTGGCACGATAAGGAAAATGTTTTTCTAAAGCCTAAATCACACCAAACCGTATCTCGTTTAATTCATTTGAAAAGAAACATTTTAAACGTAGAAATAACCACGAGCATTAAAAACATTAACACAAAACATACACCAATTGAAACTCAGTGCCACCGACACAATACCGACAGACATTTAAAACAAACTTACAAACATCAGGGCACTATCAATACGACACGCGAGACTGGCATAAACCGCAGAAAACAAGCACAAGTTTTTGTGCGTAAGTGTGCCATTCTTGCGTGTCGTATTGAGAGTGCCAGTGAGATTTTGCGGTTCCAGCTCCTCTTCAAATATCCAACGTATATAAACATAAAACAGCGATATTTCACTGGAACCGTCAACACGACGCGCAAGAATTGTAGGTACACTTACACAGAAACAAAAACTTTGACTGAGTAGGAATACTTTGATTGAATATTTAAAAAAATATGAATAGTGGCAATCTCAACTCGACACGCAAGAATGGCACAAGTACACAGAAGGCAAACACTTTGAGCCCTGAAGATGATCTCAATAAAGATCGAAACGTTGGCACGATAAAGAAAATGTTTTTCTGAAACGTACACCACACCAGACCGCATCTCACGATTTCATAATAATTGTTCTTAACTATAAATCCTCCATAAAATAATTTAAAAAATTTGTTGATGACCTGTTCTTAATCGTCAGAGAGAGAGAAAGAGAGTGAGAGATTTGGTTGATATTGTAATCGCTTTCATTTCATATAATCCAATTCAAAAAGGAATTAGAAATTGATGGGAAGCTTCCTTTTCTGGATTTAGTTGTCATTAGGGAAGGAAAGAAATTGTTAATCGATATCAGATGATGGTTATATGAAACCAAACAATTCTGCTACGGTGTTACATTTATTCATCTCCTCATTCATTCAGAATGAAAATCAATATTGCGTACAACCTGATAAATAGGCCACTAAAACTAAGTGAAAATGCTTTTCATAAGGAAAACAAAATCGAAGTGCAATCTATGTTAAAGGGATAATGGGTATCAAAAGTCGTTAATACACTGGTTAATGAACAGCACAAGGAATCCCACCTGAAGGAGAAATATTTTATCAATCTGTAAAGTACATTTCTGTAACATCAAATTATAAACAGAAATCAATACTATAAAGTATTATTTATAGTTATTCAGAAATCGTGAGATGCGGTCTGGTGTGATGTAGGTTTCAGAAAAACATTTTCTTTATCGTGCCAACGTTTCGATCTTCACTGGGACCATCTTCAGGGCTCAAAAGTGTTTGCCTTCTGTGTGATTGTGCCATCATTGCGTGTCGTGTTGAGTGTGCCATATATAGTTGAGAATATTGTATGTATATTTAAAAAGAAAGTAGGAAAAAATTTGTATACACAATTGAAATGTAAAAAACCTCTGCTGAAACTTCTAATGTTGTTTTTTGTATAAAGTGGGGGGGCAGGTGTTTTTAAAGTCAAAATAAGGGCTTAACCACTTTTGACGCTTATGACGCGACGCGATTGATTCTTATGACGCGACGCTTTTAACGCCTGTGACGCGATTAATTCTTATGACATGACGCTTTTAATGCCTGTGACGCGACACGATTGACGTTTGTGTATTATATTTACATATAATATTACATAAGGATTAACATTTCAGTGCGTGTTTGAGATGATTAGCCATCATAAGACATATCCATGTATAGATGTATCTGCATGCAGTGTAGATACACGTTTTTACTTTTTAATTTGGGAATCGTTGATCGTGCCGCAACCGTCCGCCAAGTCCTCCTGGGTTCCAGTACTGCCGAAACCGAAAGGAGAAAATATCCAGAGAATTGGGACCTCCTCTATATCCTTTCCGAAGAAAAATCCGGAGAATCTCTATCAGTGGCCTACTCGTAGTGGTGTTTACCGCTCTGTTCTCCTCGGCAACCTCTGGCTCAGTCCAAGCGATCGCGTTATCGCTTAATCCCCGGCACTAAATACACACTCGTAATAACAACGCTCATTGCTGATTTTCACCGATTTCCTACGTACACAGTTTTTAACTAATAAAAATTTATCCATCTTATAACTAGGTTACATACCTCCTTACAAGGAAAAGAAGCTGATCGAGGTGAGAAAATAAAAATTTGATCTTGGGGCAAAAAAAAACACTTTCCTCTCTTACCATCATGGCATTATGAAAACATTTTTTTTTTGTCACAGAGTGTGTTCTATTTTATTTCAATGCGTATTTTTGATTTTTTTAACAATATACTTTTCGTCATTTGCAAATCGACGTGAAGCGATGAAAGGTTGAAAAGAAGACCTCACTAGGACAAATTCCCCTTTCCCCCGAGACATCGATGAATGGAGGAATGAAGACGTAGTTTATGAAGTCCAATAGGATGAGACAGATTGTGAAGGGGAAGTGGGACAGGGTTAAAGGATTGCCGTACTTGGGAAAGCTTTGATTAAAGGAGCCAGGTGATGCCGGTGAGATTTAGCGTTTTAGCACTTATCAACACAGCTTCCATTTCTCCCATTTCTAGGTCATGCCTCCCATACACTCGCACCATATGATAAACCAGTTTTGACATTTCGGCTTTATTTATTAACAACGAAACAAAACGTAGCTATTGTAAATATGATTGTTATAACAACATTTATGATTGATTTTTGACAATCAGATTTTAAAGGAAAATCATGGGTATCTTCTTTCTACTCTCCTAGGGATCTGTCATACATGATCTCAGTATGTTTGATCTTCATTGACAATTACAAAAATTACATCTTTATAATAACGCAAACCGGTCAAATCGATTAGTGATTGTTTTGTAGTAATGATCCGAGAGTTATCGGTTCACGTTGCATTCATGAAAGGCGTCCAAACTCGACAACTCATTGACGAAACTAAATGGAAATTGAGCCAATGAGGAAATTAGGGAAAATGGGACAGTTTCCAAAGCGCCAATCTTCCCTTCCTTGATTAATGGAACAGTCCTGCGAATGAAGCAGTAAATCAAACAGCTGCGGCAACCAATTGACAGGAGCATGTCAGGGGCGAGCCTCTCGGCTTTTTCCCTAATACACCTATATTTCCCACTTCATCAAAATTCTGTAGTGGAAGTATTTGACGGTTTAGTAATCCTTTTAAAAGATGTTTATAATATATATATACTGACCTTTTATATTAAAAAAAAGTCTGTAGTTTTGTACGCTGCTTTCTTATTGTAAAACTAAGACCATTTTTCAGGTAGAATCTCCTGGTGCAATTACTGATTACTGATATAAATAAGGTCAAATCTGAACATGAATCCACGTAAATGTAAATCTACAGTGTTGAGCCTATCAGCTCTCGGCAATTCCCAGCGATTTTAGGACAAGAAATCACTGGTACGAAATGGTTTCGAAAAATCAGAATTGTACTGTAATTTAAGATATTTCAATTTGAAGAAATAAAGAAATTGACTCGCGCTTGAGGATTCAAACCGCTTTTTAAAAATCTCTGCTATTTTTTTTCAATAATTGCAAACGGGAGTGGGACGCCAGAACACTAAAAGTTGCTTTCTTTCTCTTAAAGCGAAAAATCCTTACCTTAAGGGATGGTTAGGTTTACCTAAAGCCATAAATTGAAATTTTTTCAAGATCTAGAACATTTTTTTACAATTGTTAACCACATTCAAATCCCACGCCCTGATGATGATCTTAATAAAGATCGAAACGTCGGCACATTAAAGAAAATGTTTTTCTGAAACTTACATCACACCTGACCGCATCTCACGATTTCTTAATAATGTAATCACATTTTTGAATACTGCATTAAATTTCTTGGAAGAAGAATCAATTTTTAATCTTATCAGACGCCTATAAATGTTTATTAATTCAACCCAAATGAAGAATGTAAAAAAAAACTTGATAAATTTCCAAAAATAACTGTTTTTCAACAAGCATATTTATAGGGATGCCAAGCATCATAAACACTTCTTCATTTAATATGCTTTCTTATGGTGTACTTCAAGGACCAAAAGTCTTCAGCCTGTAATGAAGCAATTTTTATTGTGTTTGGGACCTCAACAAATACTTTGTTAAAAACATAGTTATTTGTTGAATATTTGAAAGAAAAAAAAGAGAGAAAAAAGAGGGCCTAATATCTAACGATTGGGAGTCGCACATGAGGATTCAAACCACTTTTTAATTATTTTTTTCAATAATTGGACATGCGAGTGGGACGCCCTAACATTCCTTCAGTCTCTTTTTATTTTTTTACATCGAAAAATCCCGACCTTAAGCCGTAAATTGACATTTTTTCAAGATCTAGAGCATTTGTTCCAATTTTGATCCACAGTTTTTAATACTACATTAAATTTCCTGTAAGAAGAATCTATTCAAAAGGTACACGCCAATGTATGTTTATTAATTCAACCCAAAGAACAATTTAAAAAAAAAAGAGAAAGTTTTGATAAATTTAAAAAAAAGCTGTTTTTCCGCAAGTATATTTGTAAGAGTACCGAGCATCATAAACACGTCTTCATTTAATATACTTTCTTATGGTGTACTTGAGTAAAAACTCAACCCTTCCACGGTAAAATCAACCGGGAGTGAAAAAGTTTTTACGGTGTCTGGGACCTCAAAAAATACATTTTTTTTAATTACCAAAAGGATCTCGTTTTTAATTTTTTTCATTTTGTGTTGAATTAATAAACATAAATCGGCATTGGCTAAAATTAAAAAAGCTCCGTCTTATGGGAAATATAGTGTAGAATTTAAAAATTAGAACAGATGCTCAAGATCTTGAAAAAATTGCCAATTTATGGCGTAGGATCGGGATTTTTCGAAAAAAAAAAACACGTTCCGAAAAAAATAACTTCCGACCCGATTGATACAGACCGGTTCAGTTGATTGCAGTTTACTTTATTTACGATGTATTATAACCCAATTTTTTTTTTTTTTTTTTTTTTTTTTTGGGCGTATGTTGTACCACCCTGTATACTAAACAGTGAGGTCACCCAAGTTACTGTATTTGATACAATTTGTAAAGTGGGATACTCAATATTTTTTTCTTTTTCACCACACCTTCCCTTTGTGAAAAAGGATATCCAATGGTTTTGACAAACTTTAATCAAATGGAAATCTTTTTCAAACGGGAAATAATTTAATAGGCCGTGGATTGAGCATAACACCGTTAAGACCATGACAATTAAGCATGTATGGATTCCTAACGACCTCTAATAGCACAGACTCTGTGTTTAGAGCGAAATGCAGCTGCGAAATTTACATAAATTGGACACGAGCTCTTGTTAATTAAACTCAATAGAACCGGTATTAACGCGAATCGGAAAGGGTGCATATGATTTGTACCCACTACTGCATTATGAGGAGGTCGAATCTGTTCGATTACAGTGGAACAAATGAAGCGTCCGACAAATCCCAATTGCAATCCGTATCCGGTCAATATCTCATACTTTTTTAACGTAAAGATATCACGAATGTTTGTGCTTTCTAGTTGAATTTCTAAATCTAAACTAGATTAAGATTGGACGTTATAATGTGATATTACATATTGAATTTTCACAACTTGACATGGCGGCTATATTTTTTACGCGCGTATTATAATAAAGAACGAATCCGGCTTGAAACATGACAGGATCGACTTGTAAAGACGGGAGGATAAATAATTTTAAAACTTCTTTGGCGAAAAAAAAAAAAAAAGTAAGCTGGGCTTTTCTAAGTCTGTCATGCTTCGTTATTAATCTTCTCTAAACACGGTTCTGAAGGGTTAAAAATAGGCCATCTCCTGCTTTTTAACGAGCAGCTAACTAGAACCATTCACATATTCAAATATTGTGAAGTGTGTCGAGTCATGGAGACCGTTGGCATGGGGTACCGGCTTGGCCTATTGTCAGCCTCTCCCTACCTGCCTTCGAATCCATTGTGTTTAAGTTGTTACCGACTTAACGCGAAATGTCCCACTCCAGACTTTTTTTTTATCGCGGGGCATTGTTTTCGAATGAAAAACGACTTTTGATTTCTATGTGCGGTCACTGTTCCATGAAAGATCGACAATCTGTTGCTCATCAACCCGAGCCGAAAATAATGCCAAGTCAACTGAGAAAGGTGTGTACAATTAATGGCACAGTATCATTTAAGAAATTTATATATATGTATTACAAAAAAAAAATCCCATGTTGTTTAAATTTAGAAAGAAAAATGGTTGAAGTCTTGAGCGATCAAAAAACAGATAGAAAAACAATTTTTTAACTACAACACAAAAATGAAAACACCTTTTTCGTTTTTCCGATGTTCCAGCTCCAATGAAATGAGAACAGATAAGAAAGACCGCATCTCACGATCTCCGAATAATCATTGACTAGGTCACCAATAAATAAATTCACTATACCACACATAATAAACATAAATGCTGTTGAAATAAATTTATGCTACATACTTTTCAACAATTTAACAATAATAAAAAATCAAAGAAATAGTTAAACGACCTAGAAGTTTTTTTGTTTTTTTTTTTCAATAGAAAAAAAAAACAAATTTAATAGTTTTTTTATGATTGTCTATAAAATGTATAAAAATGTATATTTATAAAAATAAAATCTAATAATTTTCTATCAATATGAATCCATGTTTTATCCGAGTACACTAACGCCGATCGTTTGTCGACCGTTTCCAAGATTTATCTCCGCTCAAAAACTTTTCCCTGATTTGTTTTCTAGTGGTTCGTTAACCCTGCCAGTCGACGACCTTCGTCGACTCAACAACCGAACCGCCGAACTTTATGAGTATGCTTCTTTCCCCCCGGTTTTTTCCGGACAAATGTAACAAATTAGCGTCCTGTTTGATTTAAAAGCATGCCTGTGTAATAAAGTTGAAAAACGATGTATGTTGAGCCGCCTTCTTGGGCGACCACCCTCACGAAGGGGTTGATTTTTTTACATACCCTTACAATTTATGGTGCATAATCTTAGAAAGACGAACGGAATCGTTTGTGTATTTATTTTTCTCCACAAAAATAACGTTTATTCGGGAGCCTCTGCCAACTTTTTACAAAGACCCACCCATACAACATGAACTATGCGAGGAGTGAAAGGTCGAGATAAAAAAACTGATATAAACCAATAATATTTGAGTTTAATTTATTGTTTTATATCAGCTTTTTATCGGGCTAATGTTGAAAATCATAAGGCCATTAGAATATAAACAATATAAAATTTTCAAGATATTTATTTTATGAAATTAAGATCTAGTACATGCAATAAAAAATTCTTGACAATTAGGTTGACAATAAAAGAAAATATGAAATCTATTAAAGCAAAACTACTAAAACATAACATTTCGAAATAACTAAATATATACATATACACCATACTATATTTACATATATACATACACATACACGTACACGTACACGT